>VWZI01023733.1:66311-213100 GCA_013396835.1 Psilopogon haemacephalus | reverse complement strand
CTCCTACCTGTAGGGCATTTGCACCAATACTACAGCATCTCACCAAAAAATGCCAGCAAATGCAGGTAGAGTGAGGGTCTCACATGCTCATCACAAAAACATCAACAAAAGCTATTGAAGGTAGTTTGTAGGGTGTCAGAATCTGAACTTAAGGACACAGTTCATAGAATCATAGAATGGCTGGGTTGCAGTGATGTTATCTTCACATGATCCCATGACAAGGAGAAAAGTACCCACAGTTGGGAGAATAGCTTAAAACAAGCATAATCAAGGAAGTCCTCAAGAAACTCAATTTCCCCCAATGTCTGTACCTTGGGGTACAGTCTGAACAACATCCAGCACTATACAAACTGAACCACATGTGCTTTCTATTTCCAGAGGTTTCTTTCTAGTCCTGCATCTCTGGATGCCAAGACCTGAAGGAAAAAAAAAACATGAGATCTCACAACTTGTTGACTGACTTTGTCCATCCTGGACAGATTACACTCCTTTTTACCATGTCCTGCCTTAACAGAGAAACAGAGCAATCAACATGTGTCTTGGAGCAGTGCACTATTTAGACATGTATCTGGAAGGACAGCCATGACCCAGTTGCTTCCAGAAGCTGCTGCTAGTAAACTCTTGCTAAAATGTGCAATAGAGCCAGGTTTTGATGTCCAAAGTGTCTCCTGTCTGTAATCTGCCAAAGAGATGTAGGAGTGAAAAGGATCCAGCTTTGTTGCCTGTGTGGGCATCACCTTTCATTCAGCTTCATGCAGAGCATTTGGTGTCAGCACCAGCTGGCAGCCAGGAGTGCCATGGGCTTTGTGTGAAAGAATCTCCCACTGCTTTTGCCTCTTCTAGTGCTTGGAGGTCAACAGGACTTTATCATTAAATTGTCTACCCTATGTGGATGTGTTCATTGGCCACACAGACTCAGCTACATCCTGCTTTCAGAGCTGGGCAGTGCAGGACAGCCAGGGCTTTGCAGAGCTGCTGCCAGCCAGAGTCACTACTCCAAGATAACTTGCTTGTCCACTTGAGGCTGGGATGCTCCCCCATCCACTGGCCACCCAGACCACTGCCTGCTTGCTGAATTCCTGAAACCTCAGCTGAGTTTGGGCAAAGGAGCCTTGATTACTCTGAGGAATAATCACATTAAAGGCTACATACCAGGGGAAAGTATTTGCCAGCATGTGCTGTACATGAATATTTGATGATGTTAACAGCCCTGATGGGGGAAAAAAAAAAAATTTAAAAAAATTATATCGTCGCCTTTGAGCCGAATACAATCTCTGGTGCTTGCATGTTGCAAAATGCCACAGAAGCAACAGGAACCATGTGCTTTGAGGGCCCTCAGCAAGGGTCGATTTAGTTTCACTGAGAAAAATCTTTCTTTACAGATTCATTAGCTAGTGCCTGCTAGCTAATCACATCAAGGATGCCTTCCCTTGCCAGTATTCACCTTGCTTGCTGCAGGTGAGGTATGAGGGCTAAACACAAAGAGGTCTGAACATGTGGCAAAGAGTAAAGCTGGTTAGGATGAGCGAGAGTTGAACAAGAGTTCCAGGACAGATCAGCAATCTCTGGAAAGCCAAGATATGCTCGGTATGTTCTGCTAGATCCAAAGAGCTCAGTGCTTTGCTACAGAAAGTAATCTGTGCTTGGTGTCAGCAGTGAGCCCTATACTAGAGCATGTCCTGGGCTGGGTCCAGGAAATTCAGAGGGCAGAGGGTCTTGTGAAGCTGCATACACACCTTTCCCAAGCTGGCAGCTTGCTGAGAGTGCACTTCTTATCCTGCTTCTATCCACTCCCTCCTGAAGGCAAAGAATACTGTTGCTGAGCAGCCTCAAGCATAAACCTCCTACAGAGAGCAATTCAAGCAGTGCAGTCGTGGTGGGGCACTAGACCACAAAGACACTAATTTCTGGCAACGGAAACATTCAAGTTAAGAGTTACGCCAGTTAATTACTCCAGTGTTACCCTACTTTGCAAAAGCCATGTACGATCATTTCCTTGCCTTGATAGCCTTAATAATGCTCCTGTGTGGCAAGCTGGGAAGACAGCTAATAAAGTTTGCAGGTTTAGAGAATCTGGAAATGGAGCCAGCTAAGATTGTTAGAGGAGATATATATGCACACAGACAAGTGCCCACATGTAGGCATATGTGGTGGTTGGGGAGTTCCTCGCCTCCCGTCACACTCTGAAATTGCCCAGGCTAGACTCAGATGGCTGGAAGTTAAGAAATGAAACTTTGTATTTACAGCTTTGCACAATATACAAGCAGATATTTACTATATATAACATTTTTACAGATATATGCAGTGAAAAGATAATACAGAAACACCACACCCCTCCCAGATATCAGAGTCCCTAAGAGGGGTTTCCAACCACCCTACCAGCTTCCCCCTACTTCCCAATCTTATCCCACTATCTGTCTTATGTGCCAGGTGAGTGAGGTAGATCTGCTAGGGGAATTAGTAGCAGAAAACTTGTTAGTGAAGTTACACAGAACCAGCTAAGAAGGCAGGGAGAGAGATACGCAGCAGCAAGCGTTGCTCAAACAGCTCTCTGTTATCTTTGTTTGGCTTCCAACTTTTATACATTTTTTCAGTAACCCAGGAGTGAAGTAGAATCATTACTGTTTTCCTTTCTCAGCCTATCGCCTAATTTCTCATTAAAATCCTCCAATTAGTTCAAACCAGCACAGCATGGATGTTGCACTGGTAAAATGAAACTGTCAGGTTTCAGTCTTCTCTTTTTTTGTCAGTTTTCAGTCTGCCCAGGGCATGTCTTCTCACTACAACAGCAGTTTTTCTGAGTGGAAATAGATGTACACAGATAAAGCACTTTAATGGCAGTACCATCACTAGGAGGATGGAAAAGATATTGTTGAACTCCCAGGTCCACGCCTGCCTCATATGCAGTCCAAGTCCACCTGTCCTGTGGCACAATGTCTTACTGTAGTGACCTTTGCAAGGGGAGCAGATAAGGGGCAGAACTGTAACCACATTCAGTTTTCTATTTCTACAAGCAAAACTCCTGTAGAACAGGCTCTCCAATGCCTGCTTCTACTGGCAATTTTCTCTTCCTGAGCTATAAGCAATATGCTGGAGAAAGGCTAATCAAAGCCTTGTATAGAGGCAGCAATGCTTCCCTCTCTGCTACATACATCTCTTAGGACTGCACTAGCAGCATCCACCTATACCTATAGTCATTGTGCAATTAGTTACTACTCCACTTCCTCTGGCAATTCACATGGATGAAAGTCAAGCAAATGGAAGAAAGTTTTATTAATAGATCAAAACATACTACCTGGAGTTGCAAGATCTCACATCACTTATTGTAAACAATGTCCACAGTAACTTCATCCTTCCTGTGTGACATTCATGGCCTCTTTCACATTGTCACATTCACATTTGTGCTCTCAAATGTCTCATCTGCAGAAGTAATTGATATACTCTTCCATGTGTGCCTAGGACATGAGGAAACATATCAATGAAGAGAAGTTCCAGAAAGAATCCTTGAGCAGTGCTGGTCACTTCTGAACACATCCTGTTGACTCTCATCCTGTTTCCCACCCACTTGAGATTTCTGTAGCAAGCATCAGGCATACTTACTTTATTAGAAATTAAAAATGGCTAACCAATAAAAAGTGATGAGTTGTTTTGGCTTCATATGTTTAAGCTCACAATACCATGCAGATGTTCAGATGAGCTGTTCATATGAATGCTTGTTCTAAACATTGTCATTGCTTACCTTGACTGAAATTAGTTCCATCTAAACAGTCCTACTAGTAGGTCAGAGGAGCTAGATACAAGAGACTGGGCCTCAAGCAGGAAGTCTCGTCAAAGGCTTTGACTGTGGAGGTGGGCAGAAGTACCCATGTGTAGGTGGATGTGTAGAAGTCAGTGCTGCTTCTACATTTCGGGAAGAAAATTCTACATTAATGACTTCTTTGCTTTTATAAGATGGGCAACCAGCTGGGTCTATAAATGGAAAGGAAATTAATGGTCCCATTCCTTTGGCACAATACTCAATGATGCATTCTTCTGTGAAAAATATCTCTGGCAGAGCCAAAGGTACTGAGGCCAAATTAGAACAGGTCCAAAACTCAGCTAAAAAAACAATCCAAATGTCTATGAGGCTAGTGGTATCAGTGATGAGAAGTAACATGGATTGCCATTACCAGGTAAACGAGCCCTATCTTGCAAGGATAGGAGACTCATGTGTTTCAGGAAGCAAAACAAGCAGGACAGTGACCATTTGGAAGTAAAAAGCATTGCTAGTTTCTGCAGAATTAGAGATCTTCACCCCAAATGACCTGAGACTGAAATAGTGGCATTTAACTACAGGTAAGCGGAGTAAAGCCCACAGGCACTGTGCAGAACATAGCTAAGATGCTCAGGTTGAGAGTTCACACCATCCTCCCATCAACAGCATACAGCTGCTAGATCTGTTGGATCCTCCTCCTCTGACTGTGTAAGCACATGGGGTCCTTGGAAAGAGAGATGAGGTAGAAGCATGACTGGACATTTCAGCACTCGAGGTTTCACACAACAGCAAATATGCAAGACTTTCTGGATTCTTGCTGAGAGAGAATTTCCCAGGAATTCATCATGAGAAATGGATGTTGTGACACTATCATCACCCCAACATCTCTGTATCTCAAAAGCACGAGTGCTTCATCCATCCTTGGGCAACACCTACTGCTCTATACCTATTGCTCAGCTCTCAGAATTCCTGCTGGGTGGAGAGGCACTAACTCAGCATATTAGAGGCAAAAGACAGATTATGACCCTTTAAAAATGTGTGCAGCATTTTGTATGAGCTTTCTGGGACATATATGTCTGCAGTGCTCCATGTAAGGCAATGCAGGTGAAGGTCCAAGAGCACTTTGTGCCTCACATCTTGCTGCCTGACATCTTGCAGCACATGCACATCCTACTGCTGTGATTCAGTTACACTCAGTAATCTATGAAGGTGCAGTAACTTGGTTGGTTTCCAGGTTCTGCCTATCCGTGCCTTGGTGTCAGACAACACTGGAAATAATTTCTGGAGACACAGAAGCAGTTGCCCTAGGCAGATTTTTGTGCATTAAATGTCTGGTGGAGCCACACGTGAGTCAGAAGCCAAACCAATTAAAAGTCAAGGGTTGGTGTCCTTCTTGGCTTCATGGAAAGTTTCACTAACTTGCACTAGGAGAAAATATTTTCTTTTTAAGAAATGGTACAGGATGGAGTCAGTATGGAGGAGAGAATCCTGGAAATCAGTATCTGGATATTTCAGTTGCCTCAGAGATAAAGCAACTTCCTCTTCTTTGTACAAGGGTTTCAAAGATGAGCAGAGATCATTCAGGCATTAAAGCAATGACGAGACCAGGAGGTTTTCCTTCACCCCTCAGCATACTCTGCACAGGTTTAAGGTCCAGAAGGTCAATTCCAGAAGTGCATTGCCAGCCTTGGCATCTTTTCCCTGGGGATTGATCCAAAGAGGCCGCTTGAGTTCAGTACATTGAAATTGCACAAGTTAGGTGTTACGAAGCAGACATCTCAACTGGAATGGACTTTCTGAATCATGCACTCCCTCCCCAATCTGTTCTAGCATGCAATGCAGCATGGAAGGAACTCCAGAATCTTGGCATCTTTGCCTGCCAAAGGTCTGGCCCCAATCATAAACATTCTCTTGCAGCGCAGCAGTGAGTCTGGCAGCTCTGAAGCATACTGCTGGGGAACACAGTGAGTGGCCATGCTCCAGAAGCACCCTTTTCCATTGCGGTGCCAACAACCAAAAAGGATATCCTGACTTTCCTCTCTATTTGCATGAAAACAGGATCCACAAACTGTTTGGGGTTAACCTGGCTGAACTCTGCCACCTGTGGTTATGGAAGCAGGTGAAGGTTGCAATGGGTTTGCTGGCAGCACTTTTCTGTGTTCACGCATGAGTCCTCAGCTTCAGAAGGTTGGACAGGTCCCCCTGCCATGATGGGAATGATGGACAAGAAATTTGCCATCTAGCATCCCAACCATGTGTCGTGGAAGATAGGTGTCCTGGCTTGCCCAGGCATGATCACATGGTCCCTTCCCTCTGCTGGGGGGCGGGGGGAAGGGTGTGTGTGTGTGTGTGTGTGTAAGCAGAGTGCAGGGAGAAGACAAAAGGCTTGGAGACACCCACTTTAAGGGTTCAAGACTTGCCCAGGCTTGTTCCTCCCAAATAAGGGAAAGCAAGCTCCTGACTTCACCTAATATGGTCAGGTTTGGCAAAGTACCATTCTGATTGGAGAATTTATGTGGCCACGGGCGGCCATTTACATTCAGGCAGTACAATAAACAGACTTCTGCCACATGCTTTGCTGCTTTCACTTTTACTTTTTGTTTGCCTGCTCCTCCCTACCACATGCTCTGCTGGCAATTACCTTCAACATAAAGACAGAACTCCCTTAGAGCTTTGGGTGCTGTCTGATACTACATTGTGAGTAAATATTTCAAAGCCTCTCTCTAAGAAATTGTGTAACTAGATTGTGTTGTGCCTTTCTGCCTTAGTAGCAGAAAGGAGCCTCTCGAGTCCCCTGGTGGGCAAGAGGTATAATTGAAACTAAGAACCTCTTTCCAGTTCTAATGTTTGCATTTGCTACTTATTTCTTAAAGTGTTCCAGTTTTGCCTGTTCCCTGTGTGTATAAGTATCCAAACTGTGCATTTTGAACATTGTAAATATGTTTTCTGGTGAGATTTAATGTTAATAAACAAATTTCATAGTTATTAACAATCCTAGCCTGGACTTAAAAATTGATTTTGCATAATTTGTAACAAAATGGTGTAGTCGACAGGATGCACTATCATGGAAATTTTACATAATTTGGAGTCTAAAATAACAGGCTTAGATCTGGAATGGACAGCTAGAAATTGCTGGCAGCCCAACATTTTCTTTGAACAACTAGTAGCAAATGCTCAGGAAAATCACACTTTAATCCTGGCTACCTGTTTAGTGCAAACACTAAAGGAGCTAAAAAATGTTGACAGAAGTATCCTGAGTCTGGAAAGAGAACTAAAAAATCTAAAAGGACAAAACCAGAGGCGTTTTGATTTAGCTTCCCTGCAAATCTTGCAAGATGCAAAAGCAGCCTGTATTTCTCCACCATTCTCCCAAGCGGAGAGGTGGGTGGAGGTAAATGCTCACACATTGGTGAAAACGATAGAATCGGCCTGGCCCTCAGGGCAAAACGCATCAGTGTTCTATTCAGCTGCAAGCCATGGCTGCGAGAGTCCTCTCTCTGGGTTAATAGCATCAGTCTTCGAGTGGAAAACTGGACACTGTGAGACTCAGTCCCTGCATGTCTGTGGTAAAGGGACAGATGATGGTGGGGAGGATGTAGCCACTGTGCTTTGTTCTTTTGCACAGCAGGCCTGTCCCAATTCTGAGCCTGTTGGGAAACTCTAATTCATGTTTGATAGTCTGGAGAGTTCATTTGGTTGCAGCTTGGGCTTGCAGGACCCTGAGGGTTGGTGGATATTGGAGGTATCTCTGAGTTAAGCCCACACTGTTCCTCCCAGAAGGCACTGAGTCCAGGCAGTGAGCTTCCCACACAGCCCTACAGCAGAAGTGAGGAACCTGGGGCAGGCAGCTGCAACCTGCAGTCTTGCTGCCAGCAGCCACTACAAACCCACAGCACCTCCCAAAGCGGCCTGACCTCCAAGGGATGCACAGTGGTTTTTTTCCCATTTCCAGAAGAGTAGTTGCTATGGAAACAAAAAGTGGTTTGGATTTTTAAATGCTTCCTTAAGGACATCTATTAGAGAGACTGATGATCGGAATGGAGGGATGTGAGGCAACCTGATGGCCCCAGAATGGGACAAGCAGCTTTGGAGCAAGTCCAGATGTCCATCCATTTAAAGCACCAAGCACCTCCTCTTCACACTCCAGTTGCAGAGACAGCTGCTTGCATGTGCTCTGCTGTAGCAGAGAAGATCCAGAGAGAAAAGCTCTGTTACTGGCAGTTTGCTATACAAGGAAGAAGAAACAACCACATAGTCTCACAAGAAAAAAAAAGTGGTTTTATTTTTTTCTCCAGAAGATACTAAAATGGAATTCTCTGTTCTCCTTTAAATGGACAAGGACATTCAGGCACCATTTGCTAAGTTTCTTTCCCAAAAGAGACTTGGAGAAAATCCTCTGAGGGATAATTAACTGGGTAACAGACAGGAAACAAGGATAAAAATAAATGGAATATTTCCACCATGGAAGAAGATAATCTGAGAAATCTATTCTCATGATTGCACAACTTGTTAAAGAGTTACTCATAAGATAGCCACTCAAGCAGGTGTTTGGATGCCTGTCCACCACCAGAGAAGAGAGAACTCCTAAATCCAGCATGTTATCTGCTGGGAAGAGACTCACCCACATCTCAGCTGCTGCTCGAATGGTGACCTGGAGGAGTAATTTGCTTCTTCTCCCCACCCCGCCTCAGTTACCATGTCGTACCTGCAGACAAGTACAGCACTGTGGAAACCTCCCAGTGAAAGGGGCATAAAGTCCCTGAGGACAGCTGACATGGCCTGGGAGGAGGTTTCCAGAAGGACAGAAAATGAAGCCATTGCTGCGAGCTCCTGGCGTCCGGGTTTTCAGGGAGATTTTGCTGGTTCAGTTTTTTAGGTAGGGGATGATCCAGTTCATAGAAAATGCATGGCTAGAGGCTATGAGGAAAGGCAATATGGCTTTCAAACTACTTCTACCAGTGAAGAGCATCTGGGACAGAGCAGTGATTTTTGGGAGGCTGTGAATATTAACAACATACCTGCAAAGGAGAGGCACCAGCATGCACTTATTGCAACACTGAGTGAAACTACCTGCTTAACCTTTCCCTTGGCAGCATCTGTTCCCATCCAAAACAGCCCTCTAGGAATTGCATTAAAGATTCTTAATGATGGATGACAGAGCAGAGCCAGGGGCAGGAGGGAGTATTCTCAGCTGTTTTGGGAAGAAAGGGCTGTGTTTTGGGATGGCTGGAGCCTGATTTTCTCTCCTGAAAAACAAAACTTGCTTAATCTCTGTAAGACAGGGATGGCAGGAAAGTGCTCTCCAGGCAAAGGACAGAAAGAGTGAGGGAAAATATGTTATTGGAGGACTCAGCCCTATGGAATGCGTGCTTCAGTGGGCAGGGAGCTCAAAGAAGTACTGAGTCCCTCAAACTTGTGTAGGCAAGAGCTGGAGCTCACTGTCCTACTTGTAGCTCAGAGAAATACTGCATCAAATGCTTCCTTTCATGCAAAGAAGGATTCTCTTAGGTGTTACTTGGACAGTCACTGCAGTCCCTGTGGGACTGTGAACCCAGAGCCTGACACTGCTTCTAGCTCACAGTGACCTTCATGGAGGACACAACCAAACCCGGAGCTTCTCTGCTGTCCCTGTGACTGAGACTTGACTTTAGGGAAAAGCCCTCATCTTTGCTGCATGCCACAGCTAAGCCACTGCATCCCTGTTTGCTGGACTGGCTGAACAGCCTTCCTCCCTTCACTGTGCATAGTGGGTGATGTAGAGGGTCTCTGCATTAACATTGCCTGGGAGCCAGAGTGTGAGGGCAAATAAACAAACAGCCTCTGACACCTATCAAATGACTGTGCTAAAGCTAGAGGAAGCTCTTCTGCCTTCACTAGAGCAGTCTGGCCCTCATAGCCACTGGCTTTTCTCAACAGCTCTGTGCTTTGCCCAAGCCTGAAGTAACCAAGCCAACATGTGCAGGTTATACACATTTGCAGAAAACTCAAAGGCACCTTCGATAGTCTGCTTGTTTTTCTACCGTATAGTGGCAGACAGATAATTTACCAAAAGCATCCTTTATACTTGGTGGTCTGCTGAGAGCACTAGCAGAGATGGTCGATCCATAGCAGAGAAGGACATAAACAGACATCATGATTCCTCCTGCTCTAGCTATCAAGCACTCCTTGCAGTTTTCCCACCTCTTCAAGCAAGTGTCCTTAACGACAATTTAACAGAAGAAGAAAGCTGCCCAATCCCACAAATTTAAATCCAGTTAGGACTCCCTTGAGGTTCAAGCACTTCCCTGTAATTATTGCAGCCACTAATGACTCTGCCAGTGGCACAGAAAGCCACTGAGTCCTTTGGCAGGACCACAACAGCCTACATATGCAAGGTACTGTTTCAGAGACTCTGTACCAGCTCAGCTTGAGTCAAGAGCCAGCAAACCCAGGAAAAGATGGCAAAGAAAACCCTATCCATGAGGAAACTGAGTCTGCTGAGGAAAGAAAAAATCAGTTCATTTGGTCAGCAGTGTGTAGGGAACATCCCAAGTAAGGCCAAGGCACTACCAAACTGCAAGAGCAGCTGCAGGAGCCAGACACCAGGTTAAAGGGAAGAGTGTGTATTTCCCATGGAAATAAGCAACGCTAAAAGGCACAACCTCAGGGCTGAGCAATGTCATGTCTGCAGCACAAGAAGTGTCAAAGAACCACAGAATCCAGCCATTTGGGTTGGAAAAGACCTTTAAGACCTTCCCAACAATAAATCCAACACTGCCAAGTCTACCACAAAACCATGTCCCTAAGTGCCACATCAACACATCTTTTAAATACCAGGGATGATAACTCAAATACATTTCTGTTTTCGGTTCTACATTTCTAACAGCCCATCACTCCCAGCTGACTAGCAATTAACACAGAATCATAGAATCATAGAATAGTTTAGGTTGGAAGGGACATCAAAGATCATCCAGTTCCAAGAAGGGACAGAAACTGGATGAGAGGAACTCTAAGTCTGTCAGTAATATAAGATATAAGCTTATGGTACAGCATAACTTTAAGCTGCCTCAGTACCAAAGTTATGGAGCAAATCATCTAAAGTGCCATCACACAACACATACAGAGCAACCATGTGATCAGGCCCACTCAGCATGAGTTTATGACAGGCAGGTCCTGCTTGATGAACTTGATCCTCTTCTGTGACAAGGTGACCCACTTAGTGGATGAGGAAAAGGCTGCGGATGTTGTCTACTTGGACTTCAGTAAAGCCTTTGATACCATTTTCCACATCATTCTCCTGAAGACACTGGCTACTCATGGCTTGGATGAGTGTATTGTTTGCTGGGTGAAAGACCAACTGGATGTCTGAGACCAAGTCATTTCTTCAAAGCCTTTTATCTGGACCTGAAGTTAGGATCTCTCACAGACTTTGCCCAGCTTAATCATTGTTTTTGTCACTCTCAGCCTGGGCCACAGCTGTCTACCCAATTGCAGCCTCTGCCTTTCAGCTGGCAGCCTGTGGTGAGCAGCCATGCTTCCCCTCTTCCCATGCTACAGCCCCTTTGAAAAGCTGCAAGAGAGATGATGCACCTCAGAGGAACTCAGAAAGATTTATATCAGAGGGAAAAGACAGTCACGGTGGCAGAGGAATGATTGCCTTGCTTCATGCTTTGCAAATGGCACACAGGCATGATGCAAAATCACACTGCAGGAGACCTTGGCACAGAGATGGCTGCATGGAGAAATCCTGTCTTGAAAGCTGTAGCAATGCAAAGGTACCTGACAGGAGATGGTGTCAGCAGTGGAAATGCCAAGAGGTGAGGCCCTGGCCAGGCTAGGAAAGATGTGCAGGACAGCTGAACCTCTAGTGGAAGAATCATAGCCTGGGCACCCAAGGGATGACAAGTATGAAGGTGCATTTGTTGTGTGTCTGGGGGATGGGAAGCTGGAGAGACAGGCATTTGTGTGGGTCCTGTGCACAGCCCTGCGTAGAAGCCATTGAGAAGGGTGGGTGTGAGGAACTAAGTAATGTGCTGCCATGGGTATCATATCGGGACAGGAGAAGAGAAAAATGCAGTGGGAGAAAAATATATTAGCAGGGCTTTTATAAGCTAATTAACACACTTCTCCAAGGAGGGCAGAATCTTTGAGGTCCCCACTGATCATGCTAGCACAGGGAAAGAGGCTGCAGTAGAAGCTGTCTAGGAGCTGCCTTCACCACTCCACGAGCAGGAGGGCTGCCCCCAGCAAATGGGCTGTCAAAGTCTGGCAGTGCCCACTGGCAGCTTCCAGTGCTCACATGAAAGAAGGTGACTTTTTTTGGCACCAGAAATGGCAGATTTTGGAGAGAGAAGAGAGAAGAGGGAAGAGAACCAGAGGCAAGCTTTTAACTATTGCAGCAGTGACTGAGATGGTAATGTTTCTTTCAACAGCTCCAGCACAAGTGGTTTGGAGTTGCAATCCTGCCAGCCACGTACATTCAAGCATTGGAAATATCCTTGAAAGACAGGTGGATTGCTGGAGAGATTTAAAAATTGTTCTGAGCTTTTGTGGTTCTAAAGGTTTTTTTCTTGATCAAGCAAGGTTGTTCACAAATCTTTTTGAAAAACACCCCTTTGGAAAAGACTAAAGCAGATATTCTTCTGCAATCATATTTCAGAGCTGAGGTTTTAAGAAAAAGCCAAACAATGAGCTATTGCTATGGACTGTTAGCAACACTGGGGTTTGGCTCTAGAAGGGGCCTGGTATGGGGGAGAAGAAATCTTCCTTTGCCAGTGAAATCTCAGTTGCTACGAATAAGCAAATTCCAGTTTTCAGGCTCAAAAATTCCCAGCCTGCAAACACAAACGTTGCTTGCTGGCCTGCCGCAAAGCTCTGCATCTTCCCTCCTCCCACCCACCAGCTGTCTCTCTGGTACATCTCCCATCCCCTTTTCTGAGCCCGCTGTAGCAAAAGATGTTTTTCCTCCAAATGAGCTTTCCCCAAGCTCTCTCCTCCTCTCTGCAGAGAAATGGTCTCTGAGGACCAGTTGCTTATGAAACCTTCTGATTCCCTAACCTGTTGTTATCCAGGCTCTTATTTCCATTCAGGCCCTGCATTCTTCATCTGCAGAGAGAGATAGTCTTGAGCAAAGTTTTGGGAACAAGTAAGGCTTCTGTCTGCTTTGATAACCCCTTGCCAGAGACATTAGTAGACTAGTAGGTTATCACAGGGGTTTCCTACCCTTGCTAGAAAATATTTGCCTACTTTTCTCTTGACTTGTATCAAAATCCTTGCTGGAAATAAACATGTTCAATGCTCTTTTTCTGGTTTGTAATAGTTTCTAACAGGTCAAACAGTGGCAGTCACTTCTTCCTCCCAACACATCTATCATGGCAGAGTTTTACCACTCATCCTTAAAAAAAAAAAAATTGTTCTCTTTCTCTGATCCTCCTTAGGTTCTCCACCATCAGAAATGCCTCACCCTTTTGCCNCGTGTGTCTGTGTCTGTGTGTTCTTCATTCCCCATGGCTCATTTTCCCAGTGCTTTCTGAAATTGCCTTGCCAACTTCTATGACTCCCACAGGCCATCAAGCTTTTCCAGTACTTGCAGGAGCGGGATAAGAAAAGATGACTTCAAAGGAAAAGCAGCGAATGGATCTCTCCCTGTGTGCATCTTCCACTGCAAAAGAGGCCATATGGCAATGCATAACTGTACTTACTGTGCTGGAATTACTGGGAATTATGGTTTTCTTCTCCAAGACTGCCCAACTGTGCAATTGCCACCAAGCTGCCACCTGCGTGCCTGGCAAGGGCTGTCCCATTCGCTGTGATCAAAACTTCTGTAGCCAATCCATTACAGGGTGGATGCAGCCTGTGAGTGCCTTGTTCATCTCACCTCAGGTTTTACTGATCTCATCCCTGTCTGCATTAACCTGACCAACTTTTGTGTTCATTTGGTGTGCCTGAGGAACCTAGACCCAGAACTAGGCAACTTTGGCCACAATAGTCTGCAAAATTTTTGAAAACCTCCTTGGCATGCTCTTCTTGCTGTGTAGCTTGCAAGTTTTGTGATGCCTGTTTTCTGGTGGCTTTTCGAGATATGAAGGCACATGAACTGGGCAAAGCAATTTGGGCATCTCTGCCAGTGAAATATCCCATGTGTGCTGGAGAGTTTCTCAGAGCAAACCAGGGCTCAGGGTCTTATTGCTAACAGGCCAGGCTGAAAGATTGAAGAGAGGATAGGTACTAGAGCAGAAGCCACACAGCATCAAACAGACAATCACCAGAAAGCTTGGGAAATTTTTTACAAGTCTGCTGGTCCTTTCCAACTTGCCATGCCTTGGATTTAGAATCACAGAATGATTTGGTTGAAAGGGACCTTTAAAATTCATCTAGTCCAATGCCTTACAGTAAGGAGGGACATCTTGAACTAGAACAGGCTGCTCAAACCTCCATCTGATCCAACCGTGTATGTTTCCAGGGATGGGGCTTCTACCACCTCTCCAGCAACCTGTGCCAGTGTTTCATCACTCTCATTGTTAAAAATGCCTTTCTCCTATCTAGTCCAAGTCTCCCCTCTTTTAGTTTAAACTGTCACCCCTTGTATCCCAACAGACCCTGCTAAAGAACCATCTCTACCTTTCTTATAGACTCCCTTTAAAAACTGAAAGGCCACAATAAGGTGTGGAAATTTAGAATGGATTAGCTTTGAGCGATTGTTCACAGGGCCACCGGGTAAGCAGGTGTGCTGCTACTGGTGCCTTCTATGCCTCCATCCACGTCCACAAGCTGTTCTATAAAGCAGCATTTTGGAACAGCTGTTTATCATCTTTCTCAGACCCCATCATGCTTAACAATCCTCTTGCTGAGTAGTATTTTGGACAGGAGGCCTGGGAATAGTTTTTTTCCCCTATGTCTTTCTGACATTTGCTCTCTGCAAACTGACTGAAGTTACAGGTAGAAAAAGCCAAAACAAAAAGCCAACAAACCTGACTGAGAGATTAGAATATCCATGTCTGTTGCTTCCACAACATATTGCATCACACCTGATGCCCACACCCTCACTCAAACTGTGCCAGCTCTGCCCATAAAATCTTCCTGTGGGAAGAAACCATGATTGAAGAAAACATTCCTTTTTGGAGCAAGAAATGGTCCTCTGCATGCAAGTCAAATCTAGATAAGAGGTTTTGGTGCTCAGGGCTCATTCTGTGTGACAGGACTCTGGCAAAGCCTGGCACTGGGCGCTCCCCATCCCAGTCTGATAGTGAGGTTCCAACACAGCTCTGTCAGCCTGATTAGCAACACAGTACTTTGGTATTGGCTGAACACCACACTGTCCTCTGCACTGGGAGGAAATCAGTGACCACAGGGGTCCTGGCAGCCCTAGATTAGCATCTGCTCAGTGAGAAGTTGAGCTTCTCAGTTAGGTCAGTTCTTGAAACCGGGTTTGTTGAGAGTAGAGTTGATGGAGTATCAGATTTGGCATCTGTTCCCCTTCATGTCTCTCCAGCAAGAGCACGAGCAACTAAAGGGTGATGTTCATAGACCTCAATAGCTTGAAACCATAGCAGAAAGTGAGAGCTTAGTGTGCTTTAAAAATTAATGCAAAAGCAGAAATCATTGTAAGGGAAGCCAGGCAGGTGTTATATCATGACAGCAGGTATCTGCCTTATGATCTTGTCCACGACAGTGTTAAAGATAAAACCCAGGTCTCTATTATCCTATGAGAGAGAATAAAGCTGGGAGGCTATTCAACACTACAGCCCAGCAGAGAACAAGAGCTGGGCCTCTTCCTCTGTGGAGTGTGGGCTGGTCAAAGCCCTGAAAGCTGTATCCACTAGAAATACAGATTTTGTACAGTTGAGTTAAAATAGGACTACAAGTATGATCAGGGACTGGAACATCTCTCCTATCACAAAAGGCTGAGACTTGAGGCTGTTTAGCCTGGAAAAGACTGAGAGTGGATCTTATTAATGTTTACAAAGATCTGAAGGGTGGGTGTCAAGAAGAAGAAGGGGCCACTCAGTGGTGCTCTGTGATAGGAAGAGGAGCAATGGACACAAACTTGAACACAGGAAGTTCCACTTCAACATGAGAAAAAACTTCTTTACTGCGAGGGTGACAGAGCACCAGAACAAGCTGCCCAGAGGAATTGTGGAGTCTCCTTCTCTAGAAGCTTTCATGATGTGTTCAGAAGTGTTCCTGTGTGACCTGTTTTAGGTGACCCAGCTTTGGCATGGGGGTTGGGCTCAATGATGTCCAGTGATCCATTCCAAACCCTAACATTCTGTGATTCTATATATTAAAAAATATGTTTGATATCAAGCTCAATATAATGGGGAGGTGAAGATCAAATCAGTCCTGGGAAAGATCCATGGTGGGTTTATCTGCAGTTTAAACAAATCACTTTGCAGGTTAAATCAGGTCTACTGTCCTAGGGCACCCAGCCCTTGATTACTGCATGGTGGGCTGTGTGAGCCTGACAAGACCATGGTTGTTTGCTGATCTGATGTGCAGCTGTGTCAGCCCTGGCAATGCCTCAGTATCTGACCCATCTCTTCTGTTTTGGTGCCGGCAGCAGAGCAAATGGTCCTGATGCCTGTGTGGGTAACACAAGCAGACTAGGCTGGACCTGATGGAAAAGAGAGGAAAGAACATCAGCTTGAATGCCAGCCCAGCTGCTAACAAATTGCTTCCAGTGTCAGCCACCTTGCAAAATACTCTGCCTGCCAGCTTACTAGAGCTTAGCTGGAGAGAAGGTGCGACTTGTGCTGGCTTGATTCAGCCCCATGCAGGCAGGCCAGAAGCATCCACTCAGCAGCTCAAGCACAGCTAGTCAGACTTGCAGAGAGGCCACAAGTGGGCACACAGACCACTGGAAGGGAAAGGAGGAGCAATTCCTACCAGGGATGTTACTGCCCAGCCCACCTAAGAGGTGGTGCTTCAGCAACCTTGTGCAGAATTTCTGCTCGGTTCTGGCAGTGCGCAGCATGGCTCAGGATCAGGGGCTGGCTCATAGACAATGCAAAAAGAACACCCATTAATTCAACTTGCTTTGCAAATTTTTTTATTTTTAGTGCTTGTGAGCAATGCCAGATTGACAACGTTATAAATAGAAGACTTCTATTTACCCTACAGTCTAGGTACCGCAGCGCTAAGTCAGTTTTATGACCTCAATAAATCCAGATTAGGTGCTCTCAAGGATGTATCACCACAGGAATAACATTTCCTCTCCACATTCATATGCATGGCTAGGGGGATGGATGATGCTGAGGGAGGGATGCTGCCCTCATAAGCCAGCCTGATGCTTTCTGATCTGTCTTGATGCAATGCAGGTTGACATTCAAACAACACAGTGGATTCCAGCCTCCAATCTCTGAGTCCTATCTAGAAGGTGATTACATACCTTGTGTTTTAGGGTGAAAAGCCTACAGCTATGCTGTCAGACAAGGGTTTGCCTCAGTCCAGGACAGGGTACATCACAGTGTCTCTGAATGGTGGCCAGATGCCCCTCCATGCAGCTTTCGGACAGATGATGAAATTGTGGTCTCCTTGCCCAAATCAGCTTTACACAGGGTGATGAGACAACAGGGCTAGGAGTAAGAATATTTGCTGCTCTGCAAAGACAGAAGAAATGGAGACAGCAGGAGAAAGAGTCCTAGTGGCAGAATACCTTATGTCATATTGCTAAGACATTGCTTTTCTATCAAGCTCGCTGTCAATAACTATTAAAATGCCAAAAGAATTCTTCCTCCTTAAAAGAAAACATAAAAGAGAGAGAGAGAAAGTAATCCCCCCTCAATTCCCTTCTATTTTCTTTGTCCTTTCACTGGCTGATGCTGCTTCATTACCTCAGTGGCAGTAGGTCAACAACCAAGATTACAAGCACTTTTGAGTGGCCCCACACCTTCCACTCTGAACAGACTGCTGGTCTTGGAGAGGGGATGTTGAACAGCTCAGCAGCAGGTAAATGCACCTCCTGCAAAGATTTCAGGATGCCTCCTTCAAAAAGTGTCACCTAATTCCTCCGACTTCATTTGAGCCTATATCTTCCTGCAAAAACCAAACATGAACCATAAAATCATGAAACAGCAGGATGTGAGTGACTCAATGATCACGTGGTTCAACCTTTCTCAGAAAAAGCATGGTTTAGAAAAGACAGCCAAACACCCTGTCCAGCTGAATCTTTAAGTGTCCAGTGCTAAGGACTTCACCACACCTTGGGGAGATTGTTCCAGTGGTTGATTTTCTCATTGTAAAAACATTTCCTTCTTGTGTCTAATTAGAATCTCCCCAGAAGTAACTTGCATCCATTATCCTTCATCTTACTGATATGATTCCTTGCAAAAAGAGGGTCTCCATCATCTTCATAGCCAACCTCTAAATATTGGAACATGGTGATAAGGTCTCCCCTAAGCTGCTTTTTCTCAAGGCTGAACCAACCGATCTCTCTCAGTCTTTACTCATAGGTCAGCTTCCCTGGTCTTTGATCACTTTTGTGGCCCTTCTCTGGACCCTGTTTTGCACATGCTGTGCGCTTGACTGGTCTTTCTCTAGGCTTTCTGCTGCCTCAGTAGCATCAGTAATGAGGGAAGAGCAAGGGGAAAAGGACCTTCAGTTACTCTGAAATTACCTTGTTCCTTTACCTAGGTACTGACCTATCAGGCTGCTTTGGCCTCTGCCATCTCCACTGGGAGCCCAGAGAGTGAATACACTGGGAAGCAGAGGATATCAAAGAGCAGATAAACTACAGCAGCGGCAGGTTTCTAATCCTTTCATTCTCTGTGAGATTTTTTTTTATAGTATTCAAGGCTGGAAGCCTGCATGAGTACAAGCTGCTTGGCTCAGATGCAACATTTTGTCCGGTCAACAGATTGGCAGAAGGAGACAGTGCTGGTTTTGGAGGCATCACACTGCCTGCCTGCCCCAGCTCTGCAGTAAATACCTGCTGCAGCTGCTGCTAAGAGCTTGCTTCTCCTCCTTACTTGAACCAGAAATGAGGTCTGGAGGTCAGGTGGAAAGGGGTGCTTCAAGCTTAGTGGAGCTCACTGAAAGCACGAAAAATTAATTGTGGAGAGGAACAATCCTTACTGATTTGCTGAGATAGCCTCAATATTTGGGTTGAGGATCACCACCAGACAAGATCAGTGGCTTGGCTGGTCTTGTGCTGGGGATTTTGTATGGATGGGAATGGAAGCAAAATGCAAAATGAGACAGGACATGAAGAAAATTAAATTTAAAAGAAAAAGAGGAGGTGGGGGGGATAAAAAGTACTTGTGCTATAGCAAGATGAGACCTAGTGGGAGTGTGTGTTATTTGCTAGACATTGCCATCTGATTTTAGAGTCACAGGCTGAGCGCTGAAACCACCACAGAGTCATCATGGAGATGCACACCCAGCCCACGCTGCTGAATGAGGATTTCAGCAAACCTCCCAATACTCACGAGTGGCACCACACAACTCACGTGCCAGGCTGGGATGAGATTTCATCACAATTGCTGTAAGGCACATAGGCACTGGAGCTCCCCAGCAGATGATGATCCCATTTCACGGCAGCTCTTGAGGTTTTGAAATGAGTTCTCTCTGCCTGAAATGAAATGAAAGCAGTATCTTTCTGACGGTTTGGGTTTTGTTAGGGGTTAGGGTTTGTTTTTTTGTTTTTTTGTTTTTTTTTTTTTTTTGGGGGGGGGGGGTGCTGCAGGGAGGTGGGGTTGTTGGATTTTTTAAAATGGAATTTTTTGGAAATGTCTATTCTGAAGCTTTTTCAGAACATAGTAGATATAGTACTGCACAAGGCACTGGTTGGGAGAATGAGATACTAGGCTCTCATCTCTAATGTCCTGGAGGCATAAGTGAAGCTTACTACCCTGAAGCATGAACATAAGTTCAGCGAGGACACCCCTGTGGCTACAGGGTCACCGAATCGCCAAGACACCACAGTGGTTGACACATAGGTTCTCCATGCTTCTAACTGGTAAAGGGAAGAAGTGAAATAAAGAGTAAAACTCAGGCAAGCAAAGCTATTAAGGATTTGGCAGGGGTGTCAGAGGTGTCCTGTGGCTTGCTAGCACCCCCGTCTGGTCTGTCATGGCTGCCTGCCCTTCCAAGCCAAAGTCAATTCCCAGGGATATGCCAAGGCAACAGCTTGTGCCTTGAACGCCCCAACTCTGGTCTTCTCTGCCTGCAGACAGGTCTCCTCCTGTTTTCTCTTGACATGAGGAGTCTCTGGCTGGCAGACGTTGAGGTGAGCCTTTTGTTAGTTTTCCACTAACACTGCCTGCGCTGATGCAAGTAGTGCCTCCAACGGCCTCCTGCAGGAAGCCCCAGCTCTGGACAGTGGGCAGCAGACGCCCCCTTAGGGAGGGTCTGGACCATATTTTGCTCATCCAAGGAGAGGCAAAGCACACAGCAGCAGTGCCTGTCTGTCTGGTTCCTGCTACCCTCTGCATAGAGCAGAGCTCACAAACACACACCAAAATGCACCAGGAGAGCAGCAAACAGTCTGGAGCTCTGACAGCTAGCTGATCCTGTTGGCTTCACTTGGATCTCTTCATAAACTGCCAGCTCATATAGACAGAAGGCTGTTTTCCTACTTATTTAATAATTAAAGCCAAAGACATCTTCTAGGAAGGCCATTTTCCTCATTTACCAAATGAAGCTACAGCACTCAGCTATTTGCTGCTCAAGGCAGTGTCAGAGTTGGGAGTTGGGAGCGGATGCAAGGTCTAGCTGAAGGAAACAGGATATATTCACCATCTACACATGATGTTCAAACAACTGCACATAGGAAAGCAACCATTTCCCTTCTGCTGCGCCCAGCAGCACACAGTGTGAAGCCTCCAGCCCTCAGCCCAAGACTCCCTTACTGGATTAATACACTTGACAGGGAGTTGGGGCTTTTTGCTCCCCTGGTCTTCCGTTCCCAGGGCTGAGGACTGGCAGTCTAGGGGAATGAAGTACACTACCCCTGGCAGCATAACTCCATGATTCCTGCTGTCAAATGCCTTAATGCTTTCATTTTCATTGCAGAATGAACTTAAAGGAAAAGTGCTAGTTTGGTCTTTCAAACTGGCAGCAGGGGCAGGGCCTGGGGATGCAGCGATTTTGAAGATTCAGCCTCCTGTGTGATGCTAGATGTGTAGTACTGACAGTTCCAGGTAGGCTCCTGTTCAACAAGGCACTTGCTGTAGCCTGTATGAAAATGTGCACTGCATTTAACTCCACAGAATGCTTCATAGATTGTAATGGTTTCAGATTAAACAGCTTGATTACAAATTGCTGCATGGTCACAGCATATTTCATGTGTGGTGGCTCAGCCTTCATGGACTTCTGCCAAAGCAGGGAAGGACAACCTGCAGGGTCTCTGGGAACACTGAGCAATAAGCAGCCAAGGACCTTCCTGCTCATCAGAAACTTTGCTTATGTCAGAAAGCCCCAAACCTGAGTTTCAGAGCAGCTTTGCTTTCTACCATCTGGAAAACACTATTTTTCAGCTCTTTTCTGGTGTAATTAATTTTAAGTCTAGGTGTCCAATTGCAGTAACCATGAACTAACTGTAAAATCACTCCTTCCTGCTCTGAGCTGTCATATTCTGAGCAAGACTTATCAAGCAAATGATAGCAGCCATCACAAAAGGAAGGCCAGCTACTCAGCCTGGGTAAGTAAGAAGAGTTCTATCACTCTGAAACCATTTAATCTGTTTATTGCATTCTTCAGTGAAAGGACAGCCCCTCTCTAGAGCTGTGTTTCCTGTACAATAAGCATATTCTAGCACAAGTGGAAATTCTTGCAGCTTGGAAGGGCATCTCATTCCTCCACAGAGCCTGAGGATCACAGAACTGTCCTTCCCAGTGCTAAGGCAAATCCTCCAAGCCAGGAGATGCAACTTGAGGACAGTGAGTTTTGAGCAAAAAAAACATGGAGTTAATCTTTGCTTTCTGGTTCCTAGTACTTGAAGATGGGCTCAAGTCACAAACCAGTGACCTCTCAAGCTGGCCACAGGTTATTTTTTATTATGGAATCAAAGTCCTTGAGAGCCTCTTGCCTCAGACTTGTGTTACTAATGCTTGCACAGAATGTGTGATGAGGTTCTCTGTGCACTGCTGAGGAGGAGCAGCTCAAGCAGAGCACAGCCCTGACTCCTGGAAGGATTTTATGCTGCTCATGAGCACATCCAGACAAACCCAGCACAGATATCTGAGCTAGAAGCTCACATCTACACACATCTACAGTTTCTGACAGAAGTGTGGTCTCAGAACCAAGAAGCAGGGCACCTGCTGTAGGTTCAGGGGTATGGCATGGCACTGTGTGGATTCATTTCTCAGACCCTCCCCTGCCCTACAAATGGCAAAGTTGAGGCTTCAGATGGTCCAGGCTTGTAAGAAAGTGGCTGACTTTCCCCCTGCCACCCCACCCTCTGGCAGGTTTCTGTCAAGAGCAGTAGTTTAGCATAACTACACTGAAGCAAACCTGAGAGCATACAGCTTATGTAGTTCTAGATCATTAAGCCTTCTCCTAGCGACAATGTTTAAAAAGCACCATGACGTTTCATTCCACCTCCCCCCCTCTTTCTGTTTGGCTTTTGAAAATTAAAAGATAAGCTTTGTAAATCTCACTGAGAAGAGGGAACTGTCACTTAGCTTTAGAAGAAAAGCCAGTAAAGAAACAAAATTCTTCTTTTGGCACAGGAGAAAAAAAATCCATTATTAAAGGCTTAAAGACAAAGGCTCTCAACACAATTAAAGGCAAACTTAAGCCTTTGAAAGAAGAGGGCATGACATTGGAAGACACACAAGATGTAGAGATTAAAGCCTCCATTGTAGGACTGTTGAAAAAGTGAAAGAGAAAAAAGTTTCAATGGATGCATTTGCCTAAACCAAACTAGATGAGAAGCTTTCTAGACAAGGGCTGGAGTCTTCCCATGTGTTTGCACAATGCCAAGAGCTGCTGGGCTCAGTCTTAATTAGGATCCTGGGGCATTACTAGAATAACCTGGGGAGAGGGGGTCACAACATTCATTAATCAGAAAGAAAACCAAGCTCCAGTATTTTCTGTGGGAAATTTTCCACCTGGGAAACCTAATCTTGCATTCCAGCCTGTTGAGCTGAAGGAAAAAAATGTTTTGATTTGATGTTGTCAAGGTGTGTTTCATGGGAGAGTTTGCTGAGGACATGGTGCTACACACTGAGCACACAGGTGGCTTTCAGCCCAGCAGTGGTCTGAAGACATGGCTAACTCCATAAAGCACTGAGGAGAGTAGTTCTGACTCTCATCCTCTAACCTAAGAGCACCTGATCTAAGTAAATCTTCTGCCTTTATTGGATGAAACACCATTATTGGAGTGTGTTGCTTCTAGTAGGCAGAAGCTCCCCACAAGATGCTGCCAACCAGCATGCAAACAGTAAAGACCTCTTGATGCCATTTGTGACAGTCTTGTGTTGGTGAGGGACCACCACCATTCAGTAAAACCACAGTTTTGCCATCCACCCTCTGCTATGACTGCACAAAGCCAGCTCTGGCTTGACCCTAGACAGTGCACCATGCTGGGGAGGTGATGACTTCTGCTATCTGAAGATCTATCTCTTCTCTGAGAGGTTCAGATGTCTTTCAAGGAGAGCAGCTCCCTCTTCTCTGTGGATCACAACAGGTTATAATGGCTCATGTGTCTCTGAAGGGGATGCTTCTACACAAACATCAGCTGGTTTTCCCTCCTGGTGTGTCAGCATGGGCAGCCTACATTTTTGTTAATGCTGGTCTTAAAACTGGGTCATCAGGAAGGGCAAAAGATACTTTAATGACAAAACTAAGCTTAAAGATTAGCTTAAAGATGGTTTAAAGTTAGCCTACAGATAGAGGCTGTGTGGTAAGGATGGCATCTGAGATCACTCAGAGGACTGCTGACAGGAGGTAAATGTACAGACCATTTCACTGTTTGTTCTCCATGCTTGCACAGGGGATGTGCTGCAATCTTTTTCCCTCATGGGAAGGAAGGTCTATCATTACAGCTGACTGAGAGCTTTTATTCTTCTCTTGGGATGCTTCTGGAATGGGTGACCCTGATTTGGGATGACTTGGGTTGCTTCTACACAAGACAGAAAGACAAGAGAAGGCAGGAGATATTTCAGGCATGCTTACCTCTTGCCCATAGCCAGAGGATGCCCCTCTGGAGAGACGTTGGGAAGCTTCAAAAAGCTATTCCAGAGGCTGCCACTTTCCCAAGTCTAAGCTTGGGGTTATTCCTTCTACTTAGTCCGTCATCTACTCCGAAAATCCCATTAATGTCAACTCATAGCACAGCCTCTGACAAAGCCAGTTGTCTGTTTGCAATGCAAAAGGTAATTCATTCCACTTATAGGGCATCAAGCAGCTTCCCACTGCTATTGACTGCATTTATCAGATACAAAACAGGTGACTGAGAACTGAAAGATCATCTTGATGCTTGTTCCCATACCCTAGATTTCTTGCTCAACTTTGCCTATATGAAATTTCAGCCCTCTCTTTTTTAAGGATATTTGTCCATCATGGTCAGCCAAGCAATTAAACCTGGCATCATCTGCTATCCAGGCACACATAGCAAAGCGGATAAGAGACACTAATTCACTGTCCTCTGCTCTGAAAATAAAAGTAAAGTCCATGGATGGTTTCAGCTTTTTCTTTTTCTTTTCTTTTTTTTTGTATATTTTCTATTGGTTAGTTTTGTCACCAAGGAGACCAAATTCCTACACTCGCTGTCTTAGACATTTGCCTGAACATAAATTCATGGTTGTGTGCCAATGGCCATCACAGCATAATTACATAAGGTACGTGTTGGGCTTGTGTTACTGCACGTGTGATCTGCCAGGTTGTTAAATCCACCCACAGCAGAAAACAAAGTCCTTCATGTCTGCTCCCAGCTCCTTGCACCATGGCTAGGAGTTGTCTTGAATCTGAAGTTTCTTGCCACATGCTCCCCATATTGTGTAAAAAGTCCTGCATAAAACACACTGGCATGTTGCAGAAAGGAACACAAATTCTGGTGTGCTTCTGCAACAGCAGCTGAGGCACAAAGTCAGACAATATCGATGCAACTGGGCCACTTGGGGTTCCTGTCCTCAGTGAGTGGAAATGGCTCTCTGTAGGCACAGACAGCCCCTGCTCTCCCTGATATTTTTCCCTCTCTCTCCTCAAAACTGCTCCTGAGAGTGAGATCAGTTTTCAAAGCACTAAACAGCAGCAGCAGCATTTGATGGTGTTGATGGGAATTCTGTGCCCTGGATGCCTTTCAGAGCACACAGTCGCCAAGTCTATACCAAGTCCCTTGGGACACAGCCTGTCTCATGCTGTTTGGGAGATGCCTGTCACACTGGCCTCCATCTCCACAGCAATCCACAGAAGCAAATACCTGACAGAAAATTGTGAGGCAGGGCTTCTGCTCATTTCAGCAAGACAGCAACATGGACCAAGCAAGGCAATGTCCACTGTGGGCTGATCACCTAGGCTGGGGCAATGCAGATGTTTGGGTCAACGGCCATGGGCCAGAGGTGCCATCAGGGCTTTCACAGCTACGAAATCTCAATACAAGGCAAACCCATGTCAGGTCACTTATATAAATGGTTACCTAATGATGTGTCTTCCTGTATCTGCATCACAGGGAACTGTGATGATGTCTCTGGTAACACGTTGTGGAAGATGTGTCAGGAGAAATTTGCAATCCTGAATGCTGAAGGCTTCAGAGGTGAAGGCACTGTCTCTGTGAGCCCCTTCCAAAGAAGCGCCCAGCAGAAAGTCAGGCAGAAAACTGTTGTGCTGTTCAGCAGACAGCCCACCCCTCCCTCACTTCTCAGTGTCTCCAGTTTTGACCTGCTAACCTTCAAAAATACAGCCTAAAACATCTGGTCTTCAATCCTTTTTTACATCAGTCCTTTTCTAGAATCAGCAAAACTCTGGTTGTTGAAGCAACAGCTGGTTTACATGATCTTATTTTCAAGCCAGTTCCTTAACAGATAGTCCCCTTTCACTCCTCCCCACTAATTTTAGCTGTTACTGCTCCATCTGGTCCCCCTGTGCTTGGAGAAATGCCAGTACCTCCTAGAACAAAAAATAACAATCTTTTCAGTTTGGGATAACGTGAACAGGCAATGACAACATCTGCATTCATTTCCAGTTCCAATTCTGGACAGTCCCAGGAGGCTTCCAACATCTCTGAAGCTCAGCTCTTTCTACTGACCAGTGAAGGTGGTCTCCATGGCCATGCAGTGTGGAAAAGACAACTGCATGTTGCATCTGAGTGTCCTCACTTTCCCCATAGGCCAGTCTTAGGTACAGAAGGGCAGATATCTTGAGCAGAGACAGAAGCTAAGTAAGTTATGGCATATGGAAAAAAAAAATCTTCTAGGGTTTTAAAGTTATTTGCTGACTCGAGGCATTCCTTTCCTCCTGCACATCTCCAAAGGAAAAAAAAAAAATTAAATACAGGAACTTCTAAGGATGCTGATGAAGTTAGGGGAAGTCCTGCAATATTTTTCCATAACCCATACGGAGTTTCTAACCCTAAATCATGCAGAACACAAGCAGAGACCCCTATTCAATCTTAACACATGCTCTTCCACCTATGCTCTAGATGTGACAGTTTCTCACCCGTTGAAGACTTGCTGCACCAGTTCTGGCTTCCTGCTCCATCCTGGTCCTAAGCCATTGACAAACACAGNTTTTTTGGAGTGGGGACAGTGGACAGATGGCTTGTCATTTCTGGATAAATGCTTTCTAGTCCTGAGTGGTTTCTCAGATAACTCCTTAGAGCCTTGCTGGGGGCAGGGAATCAACGATAGCTAGCATTCTAAATTTCAGAGCTGCCACACCAGACAATCACCCTGGGAAACATCAGGAAGCCTAGTCCAGGATGGAGTAAAGGCACTGGAGCACTTCACATTGTTATTAGAACATTTGAGGAAAAGTTCCTTTGTTTTAAGGACAATAGCTTGCTTGCCTGCAGGGATTCTAGTGTGGACTCCTTTCATCCCTGCTACAGTTCAGGAACAAAAAAACAAATTGAGGAAAGCAACCCCAGGAAAGGGTATGTATGTGTTCCCCTGAGCATGGCCAACAAAGGAGGTGTGAAATTCTGGCAAAAGGGCTTTCCCTGTATCACCAGGAACCATCTGCCTCTTCCCCTACTCCATGCATGTCTAACTTCCAGGCAGCAAGCTCATGGTAGAGACCTATAGCTCCTGTACTGCCTTGGTACTCTACAGTGGGAACTGCAGAATCTTGACAAGCCCTAGGATACAGTTGGCCTTCTGGGCTGTGAGCAGACATTGACAGCTCCATCAAGCTTGTCCAGGGTGCCCTAGAGGGCATTCTGCTCCTCAGGCCCATCAACTGCACAACTCAGGTTGGTGTTCTCTTCATCATGCACACACTAGAGGTTAAGGAGACTCATATGGGACAGAGCTGCAAAATATGTAGAGGTCAGAACCATCCCGTGGAGCTCTAACCCTGAAAACAAGCACAAGCAAGCTCAACTTGCCTCTCTGCCAGTGAGTGAGCTGTCTTCATCCAGCTTCTGTCCTTAGTTGCCTAATCAGAGGAGACAGCAAAGCAACTCACACCGACAGTCATCCTCCTGAGAGCACCACTGTGCCTCCAAGGGAGCTGTTTTCACAACAGGCGATGTGGTGGCTGAGCTCTTTCTGAGCTCAGGAAAGACAGCTGATGCCCAAGCAGCTGAGGTGGCAGCTCGCTTATGCTTGTGACAAGCTGTCTTCCAGGGAGTGACCTCCTGAAGCAGGCAAGTAATTTCCTGTGGTGGTTTGGTAGTTACCCACTCCCTACACTTTGAAATAACTCAGGCTAGGACTCGGTTGGCTGGAAGTTAATAAACAAAGCTTTATATTTACAGCTTTGCACAACATACAAGCAGATATTTACAACATATAACAAGTATTTACAGATCTATACAGAGAAAAAAATAATACAGAAACACCACACCCCTCCCAGAGATCAAAAATCCCTAAGAGGAGTTTCTAACCACCCTACCACATTTCCCCTTCCCAATCTTATCTCACTATCTGTTTTACGCAGTAGATAAGTGAAGGTAGATTGGCCAAGAGGATTAGCAGAAGGAAAGAAGTTAGTGAAATTATTCAGATCCATCTATGAAAGCAGAGAGAGAGAGACATGCAGCAGCAGCCATGGCCCAAAGCGGTCTGACTTATCCATTTGGGTTACAACTCTTACACTTTTTTTTTTTTCTTCTTCAGTAAACCTGTAAGTGAAGTAGCATCATCAGTGTTTTCCTTTCTCAGCCTATAGTTGAATTTCTCATTCAAATCCTCCAATTGGTTCAAACCAGCACATTGCCGTACTGAAATTAGCTCATCCCAGAAAGGTCTCAGATTCATCCAAAAGCAGAAGGTAGTGTAGATACTTCCTAAGATCAGCGCAGCTGGAAAAGTATTATTTTATCCTTAGAAACAGTGACTCTTTTGTTTGAAGCCAATAGCCTCCTAGCCCTGCCCCACTATGCACACAGAGTTTTAGGTCCAGCTTTAAAGGCATTCTGTATGAAGTGTGCACATCAACAGGGCCTCAGATCTCCTGTGCCTCCCCACTGTGTCACCAGGGCTCTGCTCAGGAATTCACAGGACTTTGAGTATTTAATCCATGCACAAACCAACCTTTAAAAACTTCATCTGGCTATGCTCTTTCAGACTCTGAACAGACCCGGAGCACGGCTGCAGAAAAGGCAGTTCAAAATCTTTCATCTCTTAGGAAAGATTAATAGCCTCCCCCACGAAAAAACCCACAACTTTCTCTTGGAAATATCCAGTTCAGTTTTGAAGAGCAGATACAGTGTCAAGAGCGCAGAAGACATGGCTTGGGAGGGACGTAGGAAGTTCCTTGCCCTAGACCAAGCTCTGCACCACAAAATGCCACTCGAATTCCTGTGTTTTCCCAACCTCCACCATGAAGACATAAACAGGAGGGTGCAAGATGCCTCTCTGCTATGTGCTATGTGTTACCCTGACCATGTTCCTCAGAAACAGGATTTACTTGAAATTTCAGGAGCTGGACAACAAATGTACTGCTTTTTCTCTAATAATTCATTGAGGTTTTTGGCTTGCTGCCTAAACTAAGATGCAAAGTAAATGCAGCTGGGCTGCACGGGAGGTTTAATGCAAGGACATAGGAGAGGGATTTCAAATATGCAATGAATCTTCTTACAAGGGGCAGATGAAAGCAAACTCTCTAGTTAAAGAATTAAAACTCCTGATGCAACAAAGGAGTGGAGATACTGTATCCCTAACTCAGAAAACAAGAATTGAGCAACTTAGTTGAGTAAAACTAGTAGCATAAAACATGGCAGAGTGAGATCATAAATGGTTTGAGCTGTAAGGGACTTTAGAGATCACTTAGCCCAAGCCTCCTGCCACAGACAAGGACACCTTCCACTAGACCAAGTTACTCAAATCTCCATCCAGACATGCCTTTCGGGATTGAACATCCATAACCTCTCTGGGCAACCTGTTTCAGTGCCTTGCAACTACCACATTGAGGAGTTTGTTTCTTACGGGCGATCTAAATCTACCCTCTTTCAGAGGGTAGAGCCATTACCCCTCGTCCTGTCACTACATATCCCTGTAAAATTGGCTATATTGACAATATCTAGTTGTGTGGTGAGAAGTTCCATGGCTCCAGGTGCTAAATTTATGCTCTGATCTCAACAGCCAGACCAATAGCCTGCTGAAGGGAACAAAGGCTTTTATTCTCTTTGTCAAGCCTTAATCGGGTATGAAGTTTACATCCCTCTGCAGCACTGACAATCATTTGTGGAGAATCAATGAAAATTCATTAGGCACTGGGAAGCTTCAGTTATGTTGCCTTTCTCCAAGAGAAAGGAAAAGCATCTGCCTAGTTTGGGACTTCCACATCCTTCATTGCCACCAGTCCAGTCTAGCTGACCTCAAGGTACAAGTTACACTTGGTCAGCCATGCTGCCATGACATGGAACTCTGCTTCACTCCACAACTGTGATCCCTCTCAGACAGCACATATGTTAAACCCACAGGGCAAAGCTATTTCCCAAGTGCCAACACTTTTGTCCCTGGTTCACATACACACTGCTGTACTAAAGCTCAGCAAGTGTAGTTTCTGGAGCTAAGCAACAGCAGAGTCATAGAGGCTGTAAAACTTCTCCTGCTTCCCTAATAACCACTGCAAACAGTCATCGCTGAAGACTTTTGACTTGGACTATTGTATTTCTTCAATATCTGTATTCTGTATTGCACCAGAGGAGATTTAGACATTAGGAAAATTTTCTTCACTGAAAAGGATCTTTAGGCACTGGAATAGGCTGCCCAGGGAACTGGTGGAGTCACCATTGCTAGAGAGGATTAAAGGACAAATGTATGAGGATGAGGTGGTGTTCAATATCAGATGAGGTATTTAGGGACATGGTCCAATAGTGGTGTAGGGGGAGATATAAGTTTATGGTTGGACTCAATCATCATATGGTCTTTTCCAACCAGGTGATTCCACTATTCCTTCATCATTTCGATAGCTGCATTATCTGCATTTTCTGTCAGGTATCTCCAGTGATGCACAGGTTTTGGAGAGGCGGGTCTGCCTCCAGCAGGCTAATACTTTTCCTGGGTACCCTCATCTGAGTACATGACAGGTAGCTTGGCTGCATACAGGACATGTTACAGCTCTAGTTTCAACAAAAGACTTCTCAGACCCAAGTGTATTGCTGGCTGGATCTCAAGAGCAGATCCCACTGTCCATGTGCAGGTAGCACTGATTCAAGGTACTGGAAGTGACTCAGCTTATTCCCCTTGTATGCCTCAGAAGTTATCTATGCTCTTCACTGCTGTCAAAACCTTGTTATTTCCTCTCTCTGCTTTTCTTGGGTGGTATCTGGCATGCTTATTAGGGTCCCTCGTTTACCCAGCACCAGCCACTTTCTGTCCATGGTCTTCCTGGAAGGTATTTATTTACCCAGGTGCTCCCTCCTTGTCCTACCTTGGTGCGGGAACTGCTCTTTCTCTTCCTATACCGTCTCCACAAGTCAGACTTTTACTCTTGCTCATGATGTTCTGAGAGATGCTTCTGCTCAGGTGCATAGAAAGAGTATGAGGGAAGCATGTCCTGCACACATGCAGCAGTGATGGCAATTCATAGGCAGATGATGTGCCAGCATCATCCCCCAACAAGAAGCAGCAATGAGCCCTATTTGGGCTCCTGATAGCTCTACAGCTCCTCTGGATTTCAAATTGTGTTAAAAAGAAATTCCTACACCTATCCCTTGCTAGGAGGGCTGCACCTGCCTTGAATTCATTTCAGGTCCTTATACAGGCAAGCTTAAGCCTTGGTCCAGTCATTGGCAATATGAGCCCTTGGCTTGCTTGGTTGCACATGTCATGAGTCATGGTTCCTGTTGCTGAGACCTCACCCAAAAGCTCCAATGTCCTTACCCAAAAATGAAATTTAGCCTTCATAAGATCGACATCCAAAAGAATCAGTTGCAGAAACGCAGCTCCAAATGCTGCACATCGAGACCTGCAAGCAGTGATGTGAAGCAAGAGCACCCTTGCTGCCTGCCTTTGGCTGCTCAGCTGTACAAGGCAGAACACTCCTTCCCTTTGAACAACCCCTGAGCATCACATCTGCTGCACACAATGTATGTCTCATTGATGGATTAGCCTAGATCTGTCACACAACAAGGTGACATGGCAGGATGAAAAAAGCCCAATGCAATTGTGCACACAGAGACCCCTGCCCATGGAGTGGGAAGGTAATCCTTCCTCTCTACAGAGACCTGGTAATTGCATCTGGACTTCATTGAGCACATTGCAGGCAATTCCCAGAAAGGCTGACAAACCACAGCAAGCTCAACGCTGATTAACAACACACAGCCAGTGTCTGGAGGGATTGATTTATGTGGAGGGATTCACAGAGTTCAACAAGGCTTGCTCAGCCAAGTTATGTTTAAAGAAGATAACAGTCTGGAAATACCTGTGGACTTAAAATCTGATGACCTATCATTGCAGGACTGCCCAGAGGTTAACTTAAAAGCCTGGAGGTAACAAAATACACCACATGTCAGGGGGAGTCTGCACCAGTTTCAGCCCCACCAAGGACTGAATGTGCAGCTGCAGTCACTGTCACAGGACAGTGTGACCCTTGGACCAAAGGCAATATGAAATAGAGAAGATTTCTTGTACGGTTCCAGAGGGGCAGCAGAACTTACATTAAGACATCACGAAGCAAGGATTTCCTTTCCCATGGGACAACAAGGAGCAAGGCATTGACTGTTATGCAGTTCTGAGGCAGACCACAAGTTTGGGGCTTCTTTGGCTTCTCTTCCTCGTTTGGTGTCCCTTGAAGCAGCTGGTCAGCTGCAGGTTGGTGTTTCCTGCTCCAAGCCATTAGCATCAGCAAGGTTTGAGAGAGTCCAATGGCTAACACTGCACAGGGCTCCCTCTCCCCACCAACTGATTCAATTTGCAGGGTGATTCAGCACTGTATTGATTTAACTATGTGCAGACAAATTACCTCTCTCTGGGCCACGTTTTTTAGTGTAAGACTCCAGTCTCCTGCATTAATATTTTAACAGATTTATTGTGCAGTCAACTTCACCTCAACAGAGGGATGGAGATGAAGGCAGGGTTGAGGAGAGGCAGGAGGTGGGTTGGAGACCATAATCTGGGAGGTTTAGATTTTCTGTGGGTAGGCAGTGAAATGAAGATTTTTTTCAGCCCAAGCAGTACCATTTTCTACCGGTCTTTAGGTCACATTCGCTTAGCACCACCCCAAGAGCCAACCACTTATCTAGACTTCTCCAGCTTGCAGCTCATAGAATATGAGTGACCAAGATGCAATAATAGCAGACACTGAGCTGGGGTCACCCAGCATCTCATCCAGAGAGCTCACCTCCTCTTGTTCAGCATCATAAGAACCCTTGGCAGAGGGGTTTCTGCATGGCTGCAAGAATGTATCTTCTTCAACAACAACAACAACAAAAAAAAGTATTGTACACTTGCATGTGCACATTCAAGCACCACACAAACCATAAGCTGGGACCTAAGCTTATCCCTGGATAAGCACATCCTTGGAGATCCTAGCAGAGAGTAGGCATCTCCAGACTAGAGATATTTCATCACCATGTGACAGTTAAAAATGCAATCCTGAACCAAAAGGGATCATCTGTATCCCAAAGCCAAATATCCTGTTAAATCTCAGCATCAGAAACCAGTTGCTTCTTGCTATTGTCAATGGTTAGGGCTGGGCTAGCCACTAAACAAGTGATAGATGCTCTCTATATAATTCCACTCCCTCCCCAAAGGGGAAGAGAAGGGGAATAAGGGAGAGACTTATGGCTTAAAAACCCCAAAAAATATTTTAATGAAAATATTAACCAAAAAATGAAATATGTATACACATATACAATGCAAATATCAAACTTAACTTCCCTCATGGCAATTAGTCACATCACTGCTGATGCTGAGGTGGAAGTCCCAGACTGGACTCAGCAGCAGATGGGAACCAAGCAGATGGGAACCAGATTCAGGACCTAGATTCTGGAATTTGGGAAGTCATGGATCAGGATTGAGGGCAAAATGGACAGAGTCCTGTTTGGGAACTGGCCACTGAAGAAGAGAAAGGAAAATATCTTGACCCCTCTGATGCCTCAGATTTACACTAAATATGAGGTGTGTATATTGGAACACCTCGTTGGCCAATTCAAGAATGCCTGTCCTGACCCATCTTATTGGAAAGGTGACTAAGAGATGCTTCACAAGGTAAAACCTTTAGGTGGAATAATGGAACATTAAGCTTAGAAGGAGGCAGAGTTTTGTGAAAGGAAGGGCTAACATAAGAATTGCTAAAATAGCACCTTCTCCTTTGCTAATTACAACATGAATACCCCACCCCTTGACAGGCCCAATGCATGTCAGAAGGAAAAGGGTTAACAAAGGTTCCAGCTTTCATAAGCAAGGGTGGGGAGTGAGAGGAACTATCATGCCTGGATAAACACAGGTGGTCCCAAAAGATAACAACAGCATTGAGATAAGGGAATGGTAAATTTCTAACTATATATGTAAAGTTAAGAGTGACACTGTGACTGCCTTACTCATACATGAAACAGCAACAAAGGCAAAGTTTATGTCATACAAGGTGTGTTAGCTTCTTTACATCACTCTGTTTACACCTGATCCTGCACAGGGTCATCATAAACCTGATAGCTCATCTCTGTGTGGATTGGATGTTACACATTGGGTAGAGAATCCATTTTTGAAACAACACTCTTCCCAGCAGGTGCAGCATTTTACCCTGCACCTCCAGTGTGGTACACAAGATTTAGCAGTGACCTTTGTCTGCACATCAGTCTTTGGTGCTAGCTAGAAACACGGAGCCTTATTATAACAGGTCAAAGCAGACACCGCAAAGGTATAATGCAGTTAGAGCTGAAAAGCCAAGGCGCTGAACAGAATTAGTCTTGTTCCAACTCAAATCACGAGCTTACAAACCCTGTGACACAGGTCTTTTGCTTTCTGCTAATCTATAACCAGGACAGCAGTCTTCAAGGAGTAACTGTCAAGAGAATACCATGCAGATGTAATATGTCATCCCAGACTCCCCTTTCAGCCCTGCTTCTCTTTCTCTACACAATCCCACTCATACCAGTTTGCAGAATTAACCAAAAAACCCATTAGTATTTGGTATGATGCCCTCTCCATGGCTTCAAGCAGCCTTTATCTCCCCTACACAGTGGAAGGGATCCCAAGCTGCTCTTCTTTTTCCCCCAAGATGGGAATCTATCACCACACTCAGATGCATTCGAGAGCTTCCAATGTAATAAAGTTACTTTTCCAAAACAATTCTGGGGATTAGCTGCTGCCACATTCCCTGCAGGCCTGGTCATCAAGAAAATGATCTTTGAGGGGAAAATAAGCCAGGAGCTCCATGACTATAGATGCTTAAGACATCCTGAAAGGACAAGCTTGTCTCTCATTCCTTCCTTACACTGATCTTGCATCCAGGACAAAACTCTGCCATCCAGACAGAACAACACTCCCAACCTAACAGCCACTGAGATATTATGAGCACCTCAAACCTGTGAGACATTCCAGCTTCTCATCACATTATGCATAGGCACAAGTAATTGTGCAGCTCAGAAACAAGGCAATGGACACAGGAGAATCCAATTCACAGCTTACTCTCCTATGCAAACCTCAAAGTCTTCTTTTGTTTTGTTACTAAAGCTAAGTCCACCCCAGAATCTGGAGGTGAGCTACAAACACTACCTATTGCTCCTTAGAGTGACACAGGCAGGTCATTATTTCCACTCACTATTCCAGCGTAATTCAAGGCTGCTGCTGAAGAACCTACACAGCCCCACCAAGTGCAGGTAAAGACACATTTAGACCACAAAATGCTGGATAAACAACATTGGAAAGGCTGCATATGCCCACAGATTTCCAGGAAATGAGTCAATCAGCATAGGAGAAGCACTGTGCCACAAAAAAGAATGGGAGCTTAAGAGGATTCTTTTAAAGTCAACCAACAGAGCCATTTGAGAGGCAGAAGTTACTGAATTTGCCCTTAAGCATTACTGAATGAGTAATTTTCTTTTTCTCTTAGCATAAATGTCATCATTTGGTGATTTTACCTCTCAGTGTAATTTCATTTTCTCTGCATAGCTGGAAGATGAAGTGGCAGGTACTGTTAAAAGACAAGATTTTAATACAGGAAAAAAGTTATTGGTTCCCCAGTCAGGTGCTTATTATGACATTTTTCTCCTTAGCCTGAGGTTGGCAGTGGAGGGGTGCTGGGGGAGTCTTCTCTGCTGCTTTGACTGGCTCAGCCAAGAATGGGAGGAATGTAAGGCAACCTTTTGAATCTGATCTGCAGAGCAGATGGCTCCAGCTCTCCATGAAAGTGATGTTTATATATAAGCATGTTAATTCCTGCCCATGACTTCACATTTTCAAGAAATTAATAATAAAAATACACTTTTTATTAAAAAAAAAAAAAAAAAGCATGCCTGGAGTCTAGAAAATAAATCATACAGGAAAGTGAGCTGAGCCACAGCAGCAGCAGAAGGTCAAAGACAGCTAGAAGACTCATGACATGAACTGTAGGACAGTTCCACATCTTACACAAGGACTCAAAACACGCCTGCATTCCTCTCTCCAGGACTGGCAACTCCTAAAACTTTCCTGAAGAGGCTGGAATGAGTTTCATCTAAGATCTTGTAGGGGGTGAGCTTATACAGAGGATGGCAGGAAGAAAATGCCTGTGCAGTTTGTCGGAGGCAGTGGTTTAATATACAAGCAACTCCTATCAACTTCATCTTGCTGACACTGGCCTTGTAATCCAAGGTCTAGCTAAAAGATGTCCCATCTATATGTCAAACATGCTTGCTTCAAATCTCAGTAATTTATGAGACTCTTTCCGACTACAGGGCTCTTACTACCTGAGCTTAAAAGCTTGATCTGACCAGAGCGTTGGTGCTTTCTTGGATGTGGGGACACGACATTCGGATGTCAGCAGCCAGCACAGGCACCAGAAGCCTAGTAAACACCAGAGAACCACATCACATTTCACAGCAGTCTCCAGTGAGACTGTAAGCAACTTACCCTCACTGCAGAGCTGTCAAGTGCTAGTGTTTTGGGTTTTCCCTCTCCTTTCCGGCCTGCCACTCTCTTAAAATACAGCTGCTACTGCTACTTCTACTAATAGTAATAAAGGTTGAATGTTAATGTCTTGACAGGGAAATCATGTTGCTGAGAATAAATCTCTCCAAGATACAGAGCTCAGCTATATGCCAGTGTAATCCCTGCAACCAGTCTCACATGTGAAAGGGAAGCAAGCCACAAGCTATTTGTAGGATGCCCTCCACTCTCAACCCATGCTTCTGGAGCTGGCGCACAACTGTGGGCAGTGACAAAAGGTGGGGACCTGTAACTAAAGATGACTCTAGAAAGGTAGAAGGAAATAGTCTGAAGATTTCTTGCCAGCAAGTGTCAATGAAGATCTCTCTCAGATCTCACCTTTTGCTGCATACTTGTGTTCCCAGAAGGGAGGTGGGAGAGAGGGTTTTGAAACAACGAAAACAGTCCAAATCCCCCTCTCTTTGAAGCCTGCACTATTTCATCTGCTGCCTTTGTACACAAGCTGCCATCTGAAGATTTGTCCTGCTGTCTCCCACCGTGGCTCCACAGGAACATGATGCAGTGGGGTCAGAAATGGACTCTGCCTGTCCTCCCTCATGCCCAAGAAGAAGACTCTTAACACCTTCCCTGAAAACTTCTTTGGGAAAACTGTTAAATCAGGCTTTGCACTGGCTGTTGCCCTCTGCACCATCACAAATAGCTTTCTAGTGAGGGTCAACTACCAGAGAAGATGGAGTTGATACAATCTCCAGGTAGCTCTGCCTGTTGATGGAGGTATTAAGAGAGGTACAGACCCCAGATCTGGGTATTTGATAGCATCATCCCTCCCTTCTGAGTATGAGAGAGTCACATTGGCTTTGAACAGGCTTAATAACACAAAAAGCTGATCTGCATAATATGTGTCTAATCCTGGATAGTTTTCTTCCAACTGACTTCTAATGAGATGTGGTCTCCTTCCCTGCCAAGTTCCCCTTTAGGTTAACTTTGTTCTCTGCTTGACGAATTGAATCCCTCCACAAATACATCTCAGAAGCTGCTGCTTTGTAGCAGCAAAAGGAAAGGCATCTTAGAAAAATACACTTTCCCCTCCACATCCATGGCAGCTGCACAGAGAACATCACTACGACAGAGAAAGCCATCCTCATGTGGCAGGGAGAAAGCTGAATCCTTCCCTGTAGGACCAGCTGGGTATCTAATTGCAAGCAGATGCTGATTTATCCCACGTGCAAACAAGTGCAGCCCCAGCACATCCCCTGCTTTGATGCACCCGCCCATGGAAGAGGAGCAGATGTGCCCTGCACTTTCTGCAATCAGCATCAGGAAGTTATCAACACCATGAGGCCCACAGGCAGGGAAGCAAGTTTCATTTGGCTGGAGATGAAGGCACCTTTTTGCTTTGGACAATGACAGCTGGATCCAGCTCACAACCTCTGCAACTGCCTTGGGTCTTTCAGTCCTCTCCTCTCCAGACAACAGCAGAGTCTAACCTCTATTTCAGCAGCAGCAGCAGCTGTTCCTCTTCCCCAGTTGCAGGAAGGAAACCCCCATATTGACTCCCTAGTGGTCAAGGATGTAAATCTGAATTTCAGGGACAGTGACTCCATACACAGATGCACTCCAAGCTCTTCTGTCCTTTCTCTGGAAGATCTTCACTGCACTCACAAGCTTGATACAGGTGCCTATGTTATTTACAAACAGCAGAATGCCCATTTTGGACATGGACAAAATCACAGCCACAGCTTCTCTGCAGTGTTAGAGGATGAAATAAATGCTTTCACTGTATGGCTCTGAGCTACAGCAAACTCTGCTCTTCCCCATCAACTGCCAGAGGGGAGAGATCTATAGTAAGCCTTGAGGAAGGGATATTCCCCTCCTCCCAATTTCAGTATTAGGGGGAGGAGAGAACAGAAATCAACAAAAAGGATTTTCCAAACTTTCTTTTGAAAAAACAAACAAACAAAAAAGCATTTTCTGCAAGGAGAATCTTCAGTTAATTCTACTATAAGGCCACAATACACACAATTTCCCTGCTAATGTTAACCATGCTGGAAAGGAGAGCCATGAGTATGCTCAGAGGGCTGGAACACCTCCCTTACGAGAACAGGTTGAGAGAATTGGACTTGTTCATCCTGGACAAGAGAAGGCTCCAGGGAGACCTTATTGCAGCCTTCCAGTACTTAAAGAGGGCCTGCAGCAAAGATGGACAAGGACTCTTTACCATGTAGTGTAACAATAAGACAAAGACTAGTAGCTTTAAATTGAAAGAATAGGTTTAGAATGGATATTAGGAAAAAAAAATCTTTATGGCGAAGGTGGTGAGGCACTGAAACAGGTTGCCCAGAGAAAGTGTGCATGACCCCTCCCTGGAAGTGTTCATGGCCAGGTTGAATGGTGCTCTGAGCAACTTGCTCTTGTGGAAGGTGTCCCTGCCCATGGCAGGAGTTTGGAAGAAGATGATACTGTCAGCCATAGCCAATTCCTGGCCAAGCTGGCCACTCTTGGCTCGGAGAGGGGCACTCTGTGCTGGGTTAAGAACTGGCTAGATGGCCAGGCCCCGAGAGTGGTGATGAATGGTGCCACATCCAGTTGGCAGCCAGTCACTAGGGGTGTGCCCCAGGGATCAGTGCTGGGCCCAGTCCTATTTAATATCTTCACTGATGATCTGGATGAGGGGATTGAATCCAGCATCAGTAAGTTTGCAGATGACACCAAGTTGGGAGCATGTGTCAATCTGTTAGAGGGAAAGAGAGCTCTGCAGAGGGACCTGGACAGGCTGGACAGATGGGTGCTGTCCAACACCATGAGTTTTAACAAGTCCAAGTGCCAGGTTCTGCACTTAGGCCACAACAACCCCATGGAGCGCTACAGGCTGGAGACAGAGTAGCTGGAGAACAGCCAGGCAGAGAGGAACCTGGGGGTGCTGGTCGACAGGCAACTGAACATGAGCCAGCAGTGTGCCCAGGTGGCCAAGAAGGTCAGTGGCATCCTGGCCTGTATCAGGAATGGTGTGGCCAGCAGGACCAGAGAGGTCATTCTGCCCCTGTACTCAGTACTGGTTAGGCCACTCCTTGAGCACTGTGTGCAGTTCTGGGCCTCTCAATTTAAGAAAGATGTTGAGGTGCTTGAACGTGTGCAGAGAAGGGCAACAAGGCTGGTGAGGGGGCTGGAGCACAGCCCTAGGAGTTGTGGCTGTTCAGCCTGGAGAAGAGGAGGCTCAGGGGAGACCTTATGGCTCTCTACAGGTACCTGAAGGGAGGTTGTAACCAGGCAGGGGTTGGTCTCTTCTCCCAGGCACCCAGAGACAGAAGAAGAGGACACAGTCACAAACTGCACCCGGGCAGGTTTAGGCTGGACATTAGGAAAAAGTTCTTCACAGAAAGAGTGATTGCCCATTGGAATGGTCTGCCCAGGGAGGTGGTGGAGTCACCATCCCTGTAGATGTTTAAAAGGAAGATGGATGAGGCACTTGGTGCCATGGTATAGTTAATTAAAAGGGTTAGGTGATAGGTTGGGCTCGATGATCCTAGAGGTGTTTTTCAACTTGGTTGATTCTGTGATTCTGTGGTTCTGTGATCTCTAAGGTCCCTTCCAACCCAAACTGTTCTATGATTCTGTGATTCATATGCACAAGAGTGTAGACTCAGACAAACAGAAGTGGACAGACTCATCTGCAGGTGCATAATAATAAAAGCCTCACAAAGAGTTGTGAGTTCCTTTTACCCACCTTGTTCCCCATCTCTTGGCTACCCAGGCCACCATGAGAGCTCTTGTTATGGGAACTGATTCAAGAGATGCAAGAGCTTACTCTGCAAAAGTATTTCTGAGAAGTGGTCTGACCTGGCTGTAGTCCACTCTCCTACTGTAATAGTTTAAGCCAGCATACCTTAGACCCCCAGTAACAGATACAGCTGTAGAACCCCTCAGCAAGATCATCCTAACATCAGCACACAGATGTGTGCTGCACCAGCTGCAATGCTGTAGTAGCCCTCCTTACCTGCTGGCCTCACAGAGCTCTGTCATTAAAGTGCAAGAGCAGATCTACTCACAGCACCCAGCAGAGGCAAGAAGAGGGGCAGAAATGGTGAGTTTTCGTAGCTCAGGCACCAGAGCAATTGCGAGCTCAAGACCTGGAGATCATCTGATCATATCTGCAGTGGATCTGTGGAGAGAAGCAGGCGTGTCTGTACTTCAGCAAAGAAGCAGGGGCTCATCCTCTCTGTGCAGTTTCTAGACCATGAGGCACCACATGTGCATGTGCAGCTGTGGCTTTATTTTCAACATCAAGAGAACTGAAGTGAAAGTCATAGCAAGCCACATTTGTCCTCTGCCTTTTGGCCCCCCGATCATAACCTGAGATGCCTCTAAACTCTACCCCACCTCTCCTCATCCCAAGGAACCCCTCGGACCTTCAGAAGTGCTTTGCGGAATCAATTGACACTTGCTGCTCCTGGGACAAACTACAAGGTCTTGATGCCAACAAGGAGCCATGAAAGCATGCCACAAGTCAGCAGGACTGCCACACTATAAAAGTAAACAGCAGCAGTTGATTTTCAAAGCAGGTTTGAGTTAACTCATTCCTCTACATCAGCTCCAGCAAAACTGGGAACATGATGGGAGAGAGTGGGACAGGTGAAAGCCTGCAATTATCTTGCAGAACCATGGTATGCACCATGCATTTGGTTTCCCACAAAATGTGAGGAAAGCTGTTCTCTGCCTTCAAGAGGATTGGGATCCTCCAAGCTATGGTATTTTGAGGGGGGCTCAGGTTCCCTTAAGAAAAATACAAAGTCCTGTCCCAGGGGGCAGCCCCGGGCGGCCCAGGGCATTGTAACACTGTTGGTCTATTCCACTTCCTGGTATCACAGCTTATAAGGCAATGCCTGTCTGGTATCTGGGCTCTTCTCCTGCCTGCCTTTCCTCCCTTCACTTCTCTCCTCCGGGAGCAGCGGTGTCCCTGCTTCTCTCCTGGTTTGTGTGGGGAGATGGCTCCTAGCTGGCAGGGAATGTTGAGCTGTGCCGTGCGGCCTGCTGGGGCCTTGTAGGCCCAAGCTGGGGAGGGCAGTTTGGGCCTACTCTCAGGCCTGCTGAGGGTGGAAGGGGTAGAGGGTGCCAGAAGGTTTTAGTCCAATAGACTCAGCTTAGCTTGTGGATGTATTCATTCTACCTGTTATAAAATACAGGTTCAAAACGAATTAAGCAAGGATTCTATTTATGCAATAACATGCAAGCAAACAGTGCTCCACTAACACACACAAAGTTATCTTACTAGCTTTTAGTTTATATAAGGCTTTTTCATACATATACATTAACTATTCCAAGAAAAGGAAGTCCTATTCAAATTGCTTCATGGAATAGGCAGAACCTGGGTGGGGTCTGGTGGCACAAGTCTCTTTTTACTCTGAGGGTCTCTTCTTCCCCATGTGGTGGTCTTTGAAGATGAAGGCAATCTTCTTCCTCTTGTCCCCTGCTTTGGTAGCCCCTAGGTTCTTGCTGCGTAAGCTCTGTTCCTTTCTACTTTGCAAGAGCCTTGCTACAAAGCATCTTGTTTTACACGTAAGTATCTTGTGTTACACAGTCCAACCTTGACTCCTGTTACCTCACTTGCTTTTTCTCTTTCTACTTACAAGCAGCTGTTGTCTGTTTTGGCAAGTGGTTACTTGTTATTTCACCAAGGTAATACTTTTTCGTCAAATTCCATCAGTGTCTCACATGGATAGGAATCAGCTAGTTTGAGTCTATTACCTACCTGTCTGCCGTTTGCGTATATGCACCAGTAAACAGAATCTCCCTTTAAACTCCCACTCAGCGTGCAGTATCTTCGTTCTTACTCTTCAAGAGGAGCATCGTTTCTGTCCTCCAGTCCTGGGCAGCTCCTGCCCTCGAACTGGGACACTGGGACACAAGCTCAAGACTGAAAGATGAGTAAGAAGTCAAGCAAAGAAGGCAGGAGTTCTGCATGGATGTGCAGACAGTTTCTGGAAGAATTCAGGTGGAAAAAAGGGGAGTTACAGTAGGTTGAAAGGCCACTGCATTGGAACATTGGGATGTTCTCAGAGTATGTAGGGACACAACACGGAAAGCTAAGGTCCTCTTGGAATTTCATCTGGCAGATGTAAAAGACAACAAGTACATCAATAGGAAAATGAAGACTAGGACACAACTAATCCTATGATAAGAGTAGTTGCCTAACAACTCTGGGCATAAAGAGCTAGGAGGAAGGCAGGAAAATAAATGGAGCTGCATATGACTAACTGCAGCCTGGCTCTTTGATGCACAGCCTTCATGCAAAAGCATGGCAGGCATCTCTAGAAGTATTATTCAGCCTGATTTTTGCAAGAAACTTTAGTTACAGCACAAGTCTCATAACAGTTTTCAGTGGAGTGGCCTAGAGTAATTACAATGTTCAGCTTAGCCATCTTGCTTTCTAAAGGCCAAGGAAATTGCTATGGACAATAAATAGAAAAGAGCAGCTCTGGCAGTCTGGTTCCCAGCACAAAGTCCATAATTTCAAACTGGCAAGGAGATGCAAATCTGCCTTTCTTTCTTTAACAGAAAAAAAAAAAAAATACAGTTGAAGTGAGAAGTGAGTTTACTTTAAAAGCCCACACCAACCAAAGCCTATTCTTCTCTCCAAATTGGGAATTTTCTGCTTTGATCTGTCCCCAAGAAGCTGCCTCCAAGCTACTATTCCAGCCTATAAGGATAGCAGCTTACTCGCTATCTCAGAAAGAAGCAGCAATTCTCCTGGGACCACGTAGAATTCGTATCTACCTTATCTAGCCATGCACGTGGAGGAGCATTCATGCTACCTATACCTGTACCTGCCTTAGCACAAGAGAGCTGCACAGAAAGCCTTATAGCTCCGGAGCCAAATTACCTCTATATTCCAACATAGTGCTGAGCGTGAAACACCTATATGTAGTTCAACACAGAAGCAGCTCTCAGGGCATCCCTATTTACAGAGGATGTGAAGGGCCAAGAGCTGTTTCTTAAGCCTCTCCTCACTCAGTTTCCAGCAGCGCATGCTACTCGTAATGTAAGACTAGTTCCTCAGGGAGACCTAGGAAGCACCAGAGCAGGGATATCCCAGCCACAAAGTGCTCTTTTCCCCCTCATAGTGTGTCCCTGAGTTCCCAGGCAGGAAGATATGACAGCTGAGGAGCCCACATGTGGTATCTCAGAATGAGTCTATATTTCAGACTGTGCCCTCAAGATGAACAAACCTGCAGCAGGCCAAAGAATCCTGCCACATCTCCAGGTAGCCCTTTTCAGGTTCCAGTAATACCCTCAGCATGCAAATACATCTTCTGCTTTTCTCAAGCAAGAGCCATGTATCCTCTTTACAGAGACACTTCCTAGTGCCAATGGGGAATGGCCTGGGACAATGTGTTTGGTGTTGGGAAAGGATTATCCACCGTTGCTGGCAGGCTTCCATCCATCTGAAAGAAGCAGAACAGCTACACAATTACTGAACAGGCTGCACTGCATGGTACAGGAGACATAAAAGGGATTAATTAAGCCACTGGCAGCACAAAGAAAGCACTGACAGATGCCAAGCCAAAATACAGGACCACAGAGTATTAACTTTCATCATAAAACACCCCTCACCTTCCACAGCAGGATGGCAGGGCTACCTAAATGCTTTGTTACCTTTTAGCCTCCCCTGGCTGAAGATGTGGTGGCCACTAAGGCTGGCCAGAAAACAAATCTTCTTAAAGAAGATGTGCTTTAACAGTTTTACTGTTCCCTTTAATCACACTTTTCCAAAGCATGTGTTTTGCATGGAAGCAGACCTGAACGTTGCTCTTGGTATCCATCAGCCCTTAAATGGTGCCATTGATGTGCTGGATGAGTTTCCTCCTCTTTCGAGTAGGAAGCATTGGTATAAGATCAAAACCCACAAGGAAAAGGCTTCAACATACTGTGATACATGCTGCTTTCAGATGTTTTGAAATCTGGTCCATGCAGAAAGATTGCCTATGGTAAAGCCTCCCAAAAAGGCAGCCTGCATTGTAACTCTACCAGGGTTAAAAAAAAAGAAAAAAAGCTCAGTTTAATTGGTGTTGAATCAGTTGAGAAGTCTCATGAAAGTAAACATGTATTTCAACAAAAAATGTGACCCTATTTTTCTTGACCTGAGGGCTTCATTGTCTCATCATGCCTCAAGTGAATCAGAAGTCACAAAATGCCGGAATCAGCCCAGGTTTTGCTCCACTTTCCTTGAAATAATTTCCAGTGCTTGTGTAGGAGTTTGTTTCTTGGCCCTCTGTGGGGCCAGACTTGATTAGACCATGCATCACTCCAGTGAAGGACATGAGTCCCTCCAATCAGACCTTGTCATTAATCTTGGATTTATAGCACAAAGACTCTTCCTGGGGGAAGCGTGGCTCTGTCTCATCAGCAAGAGCCACATTTCAGCACAGTGGTGACACCGCTGTTAGCATTTATGACTTGCAAGCACTCAGCTGACTCCCCAGACCTGCAGGAGGGAAGGCCTCCTCTGGAGCCAAGCTGGCAAGATGCTCTCCAGTGTATTAAGCATTTAACAGCCTCTGCTTATTTATTGCATTTAAATGCAATTTGGGAGGGAGGACCCAGCCCATTTGCTCTCATTGTGCTGGATCTTTGCTAGTCTCCTGACTGCAGCATGGGCAAAAACATGCCTTCATTAAAATTAAGACACGATGACATAAACACAAAGCTCTTTTTGTTTGAATCTGCTGGAGCAGAAATGCAGTAGAGGTCCCTTGGTGTTTCTTGCTGGGCAGCAATATTGGGGTAGGAAGAAACAAGACCCTGCCAAGGTCCTTCTGTTGATGGCTGCTTTCACAGCAGGGGTGAAGATGTCCAAGAGGCAGGGTCAGTCCAGTCCAGACCCAGAGGAAGTCAGTCAGCAGCAATGGATAAGCAAGTTTGGCAATTCAAAGCGAGAGGCAAAAGGAGGTGCTGTAAAGGATAACAGTGGTGTCTCAGGGACCTCAACAGTGCACTATCCTCTCGCTTTGGATCTAGCAGACCCAAGGCAGGCACAAAGTTATCGATACTGGGAATTATACGGGGAGCATGTGCAGAGGGTCATGCACTGAAAGAGTTATAAAACACTGGAATAGGGTCCCAGGGAGGTGTTTGAATCCCCATCCCTAGAGGTGTTTAAAAGACACAGAGATGTGGTGTTGAAGGGCATGGTTTAGCATCAGACTTGGTAGAGGTAGGTAATAGTTGGACTTGATCTTAAAAGATCTTATCCAACTAAAATGAATCTATGATTCCTTATGCACAGAAGTTAAGCAGAGGGAAGGAGGTGAGGGTGATGAATCCCCCTGTAGCGGAGGGAAGGCAACTCCAAAGCATATCATCTTCTGTGGTGTGAGCACATGCAATAAAATACAGCACCATAGCTCAAATGATGCTTGAGATGCCTTTGTTACTTTGCTACAGATGCACCATGGTGATAGAAAAGGCCTCTGAAGCCATAAGCTGCAGAACTTCATATATTTGTCTGTAGACGTCCCTACTGAGGATAGCCTGTAAAGTCAAAAAGGTGTTGACACACAGCAGCATCTTTTGCCCACATAACGTCCATCTGCTTTTCTGGGGAATAACACTGGTGTTTTGAGAGGGTTTTGAGGCCAGAAGTCTTAAACATGGTCTCAAAACACTGCCTAAGTCCTCAAAAATACCAGACTACACAAGATAGCCAAAGCATGTGGACATTGGCCTTCTTCAGTAAAGGGGACAACCAGCAAACTGACCATCTCAAGCCTCTCCTGCCAGCCTAGCACACACACAACACACCAAAAACCTAAGTAGGAGGTGCAGGCCCATCACTTCCTTGGCCAAGTGACAGTGGCAGTGAAGGATGCTGGTATAGGTCCTTCCAGGGTAGCAGATTTTGTTCCCAGCTCTCCCTTCTACCAGCAGGGTAAGGAGCTGCACGCACAGGTCTTCACTTCTTCCTCCAAGTTTTCCTTGTGAGCCCTGCCACTTGCCTTCAGCTGCCTTTTCACTCAAGAAGAACCACCCAAACATATTGCCTTGTTTCCAGGTGCGAGATTCAGATCTGTGTAAGTCTACCCAGCTCTACCATAGCACATTTCCTGGTCCTCAATGAAATATTAAGACACATGAGCAACCCCAGTCCTACAGTGGAGTTGAAGAGACATCTACACTTAGAGAAACATAGCACAAATATCACCACTCAGAACAAAATTCCAGAAAACTAAATGGGAGTTCTACAGCATCAAGTAGTGATAGCCTCATATTTTCCAGCTAAACTCATAGCAAGATGATTTTCTGGAAGACCCAAGTCTTTAATGGATGAGAGCTTCCCTACACGGTAAACCAATTAGCCCTAGAAGAAAACTCCACAACTTGAATACTTCCACTGTGATTTAGTTGGGGCAAATAATGAGGCAGGAATTACAAAATATGTAGTTATTTTATTTCCAAAAAGCCCCACCCACAAACTACATACAAACTAGTTAAATTTGGGTTCTAATTAGTTCTGAAAAATCTTCACAAGGATGCTTATAGGCAATTTAGTAATTTACAAAAATCAGAAATCTGCCCCACTTACAAATAGGCAGCCTGGAGTCCTAGGGAAAGTCTGTTCTACTCACGGTGGTGGAGTAGAATTCAGAGATAGTCCCTGGCTCCTTGGTAGCAGTGTTGAAACTGCTCAGCATCTTGATAGCCATTGAGAGGCTTCTAGATCTTCCCAGGCTCTAGCAGGGTGCTGGGAAAGAGGCAGATGATCCTGATTCTTCTTGGCACAGAGGTTTGAAGAGGTGCAGGCAGGATCTCTTGTAGATGTGCAGAGAGAATGATGTTGGTTTCACTTCTCACCACGTTGTGAGGCACTTAATGCCTTCTCCTGGTAAAGTTGAGGCACTTAAGTTTCCTGGTAGTTTAAGCCCAAAACGTCAGGGCTAACCTGGTCTGACACACAAGGCAAAGCAGAACATGTTGTCCAAGCAGAGAGCAGTGAGGCAGAGCAGAACAGAACACTCTGAGGCAGAGCAGAGAGGCAGAGGCAGCACACACTGAGGCAGAGGCCATACAATTGCTTGCAACTTATCTGCATTTATATAATTTGCCCAAGTGTAATGGCTCCTTTGGCCACAGAGATTCACCAATCAAAATGGCATTTGCAAAACTGACCATATTAGGTGAAACCAGAGCTTGCTTACTCTTATTTGGGTAAGACACTCACAAGTGCATAAACAGCTTTGGTTACCTGTTTATCTGGGAGGGGATATAATGGCCCAAGCCTTTATTTTCCTCTCACCCATGCTTCCCCCATCATCAGAAGGGTGGGGCAAGCTAGGACATGTTTTTATTAGCCTTCCAGGACACACTGTTAACAGACTGTTGATGTGGTCATATTAAATAGAACATCTTGACTCACTGAACTCTTGTGAAGGCAAAGATATCAAATAATAGTGAATTAATTCCTGAAGTGTTTCAAGAGCTGAAAATGACACAGGGAGAGTCAAGGGGGAAAAAAGTGGTAGAGGTCTTACATGAAAATGAGAGCAACTAAAATTCCTGTGTGCAAGTAGAAGAAGTGGTAGCTTTAATTTTGCATTCTGCTTATATATTGTGCATTCTCAAACCCCACTTATCTCCATAATTCCTCTTGACTTAACATTGAAATCAAACCTCTGATACCTTAAGGCTGCTCTGTCTATCGTCAGAGTTCACATTTACCTCAGCTGGCTAGAAAAATGACAGCTTTCTCTCCACTGCATAAACAATTCAGCTGTCAGATGGTGAAGAGGATGATCAAAGACAAGTACTGTTTTTTTTGCACACAGGAGCTTTTAAAACTTGGCCTCCAGTTTAGGATCTCGAATTAGCCTTCAGTCCAGTGATGACTGGGGAATTGCAAGCAGTTTGTGAACTCTGGTGAACTCATGCTGTACACTCCTTATTCATGCCTCTCTACAGAGTACTGCTTGAACCCTCTGGAAAAAGTACATCTAAATCACCAGAAACTCTAAACACTTGCAAAGAAACAGAAGCGGTCTAGATTTCAAGAGGCAGGGAAAACTTCTCAGGCTCTGTCTGTAGGATGCTGACTATAGTAGTCAAGTTGAAAGGCTGCTATCCAAACCTGCACCTCAGGCAAGGACAGCACTGGAGAGGTTCCACAAGCTGTGGCTGTAGGCTGAACTTCCCATGAAGGGTAACAGACAGGTTTTCTTTGGAAGAAATCTGCCCCTGTGCTCTCCTGGAGCTGTGACTCTCTCCTTGGAGGGTGCACTGAGGACATGGAGGGATTTACTTCAACCAAGGGTGCATCTTCTGTAAAAGACCATGCCAGTTTACAGGAAAATTGTCATAAATGCACTTTGAGAGCCTTTGTGTTGAAATAGGATCAATCCCTAAGGAAAACTACTGATCTGTATAATTAGAGGGAGCTGACACATGCCCATGGCTGATGGCAAACAGAACACACAGGAATTCTCTCTCATTCCTGCAACAATTGCAGCACAGCTACCATGCTGGCACATAATTTTAATACACAAAGGCAAGTTCTTAATGCCAATTAAATTTAGGATTAGATTATATTTTTTTTAATCTATTTTTCCTCTCTCCAGAATCTCTTGAGGCTCCAAAGACACCTTTCACACCACACCGGGATGTTTGCTCATTATAGGGAGTAAGCTTATCAAAGAAGTGCTTCTTAATTTCACACTTCAGCCCATAAATGGTGACCCAGATTTCTGGTCTCTGTTAGGAGAACTTGGCCTGTGAGTGTTTTAGCCTAGATAACAAGACAGCAAGTCATTCAGAACAAGAACATGGCACATAGGTAGAAGCATAAGAGTCAAAGGAGCCCAAGAGCCTGTCCTTCATGTTGGTCACAACCAGGGCAGGTACATAGAGATGGGCTCATACTCTTAACTCCAAGCCCAAAATAGGGATCCTCCATAAAACAGATCAGGTGTTCCTTCCTCACAGGTTGCTGCAAACTCAGACCTGGTTTATGAGGGCTGTAGTAAAAGTGTATGGTGACCAGCAGGCTATCTGAAATGGATGGGGAGTAGCATCGATTGACTCTGGTTGGGTAAGCCTCCTTAGAGTCTAATTTCCAGGTTGACAGGCTCAGCAGGAGAATGTGGAGTGTGAAATAAAACATTGAAAAGTTATGAAGAAACCGTAGGAGACAAGTATACAGGCAGCCAAACAGTGCAGTTGTGCTGGGCTGTGCAGGCTCCATTGTAAATCACAATTCATTTTCCAAATGTGCACTGCATAATTGAGCCAGAATCCAAATACAGGCTTTCCTCTGTGCTGTGCCACATCAGCAAAGCCAGGCTATCAGCTGCCAAGCTGTAACCAATATCATTTGGTCCCAGAGGTGATTCGAGCTGCACAGAGATTAAAACCCATATAACGGATGCTCCTATCTGTTGTAAGGAGGGTTCTGTAAGTGGGGTAAGTGAAGTGCACAGCTTGAAGGCATCTTTACAGTGGCTGTAGAACATCTTGGTTTACCCTTCTGAAGGTCCTGATGGACAAGTTACTGCTTCAGCACCTTCTATCTGCCAACAGGGAGTCTGTGGCAAAGTCACCTATTGCATCCCAGAGCCTGGAGTTTTCACTTACATCCCATTTAACTGTGGGTCTTTTCTCTGCTGATCTCCCACATCTTCATTCTGCCTCCTAGACAGCTTTGCTTTCATCACCTGCTGCAGAAAGCAATGTTTTTAAATATCTGCTGCAACCAATATACAGAAAAACTTATCTATAGAATAACAACCTGCTGTGAAGCCACCACAATTACAGCATCTCAACCCTACTGTTTTCACCTGGCCACCAACCAACACTTAAAACCAGCCTTCAGTTTTATTCCATGACCAGTAACTAACCTCTGTCAGACTGAGAGTTAATGTGAGTTTTTGAGTCATATTTCTTCTTCAAGTCCCAGGCATGGCTTATTTTTTAATCTGTGATCATAACAAACCATAGCTAGCACAGAAATAATGTACCATAGTCATTCTTGTTTCATGATAGATATGATCCTCACTCCCCCTTTCCCCATTTGATCCAGCATAGGGTCTTGGCAGGTCTAGTACCACCAACCTAGGCATTCACACAGACTGGTGGTTTGAGGCTAGTCAGAATATTTTCATGAGAAAAAGAATTACATTATAGGCTGTAAAAAGAAAACAATGGTGATATCCACTTTACTCATAGGTTTACTGAGATGTATAAAAGCAAAGACATAAATATAGATAAGACAGTCTATGCCTCTCTGTTTGCAGGCTCTGATCTCTCTCTCCTTGGCTTCTAGCTGGATCTGTGTAACCCAATTAATCAATCCTGCTTCTAACCTCCCTTGCTGGTCTCTCTGATTTACCTTGCACATAAGGCAGCTTCTGAGATAAGATTGGGAGGTGGGGAGAAGATGGAAGGGTGGTTGGGAACCCCTCCTGGGGACTCTGATTTCTGGGATGGGTATCGTGTTTCTGTATTACTTTTTACTTGTAAACTTCTGTATATAGCTGTACATATTTGTAATATATTGTAACCATCTGCTTGTATATTGTGCTTAGTTGTGAATATAAAGCTTCATTCCTTAGTTGTGAATATAAAGCTTCATTCCTTACCTTCCACTCAGCTGAGTCTAGTCTGGGTGAATTAAAATTCAAATGTGTGTGTTGGGGGGGTGGGGAGCAGGTAACTCCTGAACCATCACACACACCCATGGGACTCTCTTGTTGCCTTTCCTACTTTGATTCTGCTCCAGCCAATAACATAGAAGAATTAAAAACAAAAAAAAAGGAAAGAGAAGCTATTGATCTGACATGTTTCTGTTTGCCACTTAGTTTTGGGGAGCTTATCCTTGCATTTGAGCTGGGTTAAAAGTTTCTCAATGAAAGAAAATAGCTTAAGAATCTGAAATAAAACTCTAGTGCCTGGAGCTCAGCTCCTGGCTTGGCAACACCTTTCAGTGGCTCAGACAAGAGGGGTGACCATCAGGTCATTTCATCCTCACTGTTTCACGGCCACAGAAGAAGGACTGTAAAGTTAGCTGGAGCAGACAGTGTCGGGGGAAGGGACTGGACAGTGTCCCTCTAGGCTCTCCTTTATTGTTCCTAACACCAGGCAAACTCTCTCTAAATACACTATACGCTGTGCCACCAACAGTCTGTGCAACACCCTGGGGTTTTTCAGCTCCTTGCAGACTGTTTTGGCAGAGATGGCACTACTGCTCTGCAAGATGTGTTAGGTGTGTCCCACATAGGATTAAAAGTAAGCTCATATTGCCCAGACAGGATGTTGCTCACACAAAACATGTAGGCAGAGAATAATTCATGCTAATACACTCTGTGTCATGCTCCCGGCTCTGACCCTGTGTCCAGAGGGCTGTGTCTGCCACCTGAGCCACCAGAGCAATAGGCGGGCATGGCTGCCACTGCCCCAGCACATAAGCTGGAGGCATCACAATAGCAGTGACCCTGACTAATAGATCATGTCAGCACAGACAGGCCAAATACAGTCAGATTTGTCAGCACAGCCAGAGCCAGGATCTAAAGAAACTAAATGCTGAACATCCACAGATGATCAGATCTGGGCCCTGCAGAGAAACAGAAGTATGAAGCTTGCTGCAAGGACAGGCAAGGCACATCAAAGCTTAAAGCAGCCAGCTGCCTAATGCTACATGCATCTTTTTCAGGGCATGAAGAGTGAAATCCACCTGGAAAGAGCCAACAGGCACAAGCTTGCTCAGCTCTTTCATCCCACAGCCTTGCCACTCATCATACCTGTATGCGGATTAGGAGGCAACATGCTGTTCTTTTCTAGGCTCAGGCCAAATTTGGAAATTGGAGCATCATGTCTGATCATGAGAAATGCAGGTGACTATCCACATGGAATTGCTCCCCCAAAAGGAGCAGATATTCCAGCTCTGGTATCTGAACATCAGCAGAGAACACCCCACACCTAACAGAAGCTTATAAGCTCACAGTAGTGCTTTCAAAGATACTTATGTTACTTGGCACTAGCCTCTAGGACTCCATTGCTTTGACCAGGCTGGACATCTCCTGCGTTAGCTCCTGTTAGTAATCTGCAAGAGGGAAGCTACTCAGCAGCTCCAACTGCTTAGTCCTGTTTGGATGTAATGGTACCCAGATGCATTTGTACCAACAAGCTTTGGAGACCTCCTTCAAGAAGGGCTTCCGACATATCCCAGTCATTTCAAATCCCCAGAAAGGCACAGATACCAATTTCTGACACCTCACAGCTAACTTCATGGGAAATCTGGATTTCCCTGGGGAGGGGAGCAGGGACCAGCAGTTGAGGGACTGGTCTCTTAGCAACTATCTGAGCCCCAGAGCATTTCATTGGCTTCCCTAGTGGCGTGTCTACAATAACTTTTCCTTTGAATATGGCTCACTGAAAGAAAATAATTGCTTTAAAGCAGCTAGAATTATTAATTTGGAATACCCTTTGAAAGTCAGGAAATGAAGCATCACCCTACTTATGACTGGCTGGCAGAATGCACACTGCAATGTGCAGCCATCTAGAGTGCTGCAGCCCACTGAGAATCTCAGAGATGGTGGATATACATAAATCTGTTACCCTAAGGAAAACACAGCATAGTTTCTCCCAGGAAAGGAACTTTCTGTTCTTGAGAACCTAGCTGTGGATCTATGCCTTGGTAGATGCATATCCTCTTCTCCATTTAGCACAGACACAGTCACATCTCCTCCTCTGTGCACCACCATGTGTTCCTGAAAATACTTTGTTGCTGAGATCCCCACTTGTGCCTGGGCAGAATCAGTTTCCCTCTCCTTACTCTCAGGCCAAGGCCAATGTGTAGCCTTCTTCTCTGAGGCCACCTGCACTCTTCTCAACAATGTACTTAAAAGAAGCAAACTTAACATACCTTAAACCAGTCCATAAAATGGGAGAGTTCCCCCAGTGGTGTAAGACAAGTATTCAAGTTTCTGGAGGAACAAAAACTAGCCATGACAGACCCATACTAGGATTTGTCCTTCCAGCTTGCTTGATAAGTGACCCAGAAATCAGAGGGAAAGGTTGGAGGAAGGCATACCCTTGATGGAAAAAGGATCAGATAAAGGAATACTTAAGCAAATAAGACATACATTTGTCCATGGGCACACAAGTTCTGAGAGGGCTGACATATCACCACAAGGCCACTTGATAACTGTTGAGCAATCATGGCAACTGGGAGAAGTACCTAAGGACTGGAGAAAAACAAGTGTCACTCCTGTCTTCAAGGAGGGATAAGAGGACGACATAAGGAACTACAGACCAGACAGCTTCACCTCAACCATTGAAAAAGTTATGGAGCAGCTAGTCCTGAAAATCATTTCCAAGCACACGAGGGCAAGAATATTATCAGGAGTAGACAGCAGTTTCACCAAAGGGATTTCACACTTGACCAACATAATTAACTTCTACAGCGAGATGCCTGGGCAGGTAGATGAGGGAATAGTAGTGGACATTGTCTACCTGGACTTCAGAAAGACTTTTGACACCATCTCCTGTAAGACGTGGGGGCTGACCATCCAGAAAGAAGCCCTGCGAAAAGACTTGAGGGTCCTGATGGACACCAAGTTGAACATGAGCCAGCAACGTGCCTTTGTGACAAAAGGCTGCATTAGACAATAGGACAATGGGCACAATCTGAGATACAAGAGGTTCTTTCTGAATACTGGGAAACACTTTTCTACTGTAAGGGTGAGTGAGCCCTGGAACAGATTGTCTGGGGAGGTATTGGAGTCTCCCTCCTTGAAGCTATTCAAAAGCCATCTGGACAAGTTTCTGGGCTATACATGACCTGATTTGAGCAAGAAGTTGGACCAAATAAGCCTTAAGAGGTCCCTTCCAATCTCAGCTATTCTGTGAGAATCCAATTCCCAGCAATGGTATGTGATTGAGAAGGAAAAAGCAGAACCAGATCTGCTGTATGTTGAATGGCGTTCTTTTTAAGAAGACCAAAAATAAAACCAAACTCAAAATGCTAAAACCCCCCAAACCACCACCAAAAAAGCCCATAAAACCCCCCAAAACCCTCACCCACCCTTCCTGTCCCCAAACACTTGCACTAGCTTAATCTTCATGCATTAAACCTGTCAATCCACCGGCCACTGCAGTTATGTAATGCCCCCAGTAAAAAGACAAACTGCACAAGTGATACTTCATACCTTGAGATGAACTGAACCAACCAAATTTTCTTCCACATCTGATTTACCATATTGTTAATGGCTGTGCAAAATCATTACTAGAAGTTAGTGCTGAATTCAACTACAGAGTGCCTGAGCTGAGTCACTATGAGTCTCCCACTTCAGTTTATCCTTGCAAATCAGCTTGAATTGAATGGCTCCCTTATTCTTCATCCAAAAATAAAACACATGTAGAGGCTCATTCTGGGACTTTATTGAGCAGGTGCCGATTTGTGGAATCATGTACATTCAAGCTGATCTGATGCATTCATCCCTTTGCAGGCAAAACATTTTCCAAGGTGGAGGGAATATTTAACCTTGGAATTCACTTTAGCCTCTGAGCTCTCTTCCATCCTCACTGGCACCAAGGAAAGAATAAACTCCCTCTTTAAGAGGCTCCCAAAGGGAGGGTCATGGCTAATAAAGAGGGCCATCTCTTAGGGCAAATCCACTCCAAACAGTGAAGGAATGATGATGTTCATAGAATCGCTTTGGCTGAAAAAAAAACCTTCAACATCTTTGCGTCCAACCATTGTATATCTCCACAAAATTTGGTGCCAAGCCTTGCCCCTCAGCACCACATCTCTCTGTCTTTTGAACACCTTCAGGGTTTGCTAACCCTTTCAGTGAGATTTCTTCTAATATCCAACCTAAACCTCCCCTGATGCAGCTTGAGGCCATTTCCTCTCATTCTATCACTTCTTACTAGGGAGAAAAGACCATGTAATGCAGGAAGAGGTAAGGTGATCTAGAAAAATCAGTCACAGAGAGGTAAAGAGATATAAGCTGAGGCATCAGGCTGGCCCCACAAAGCCAGCTGTGAAATGCAGACACCAGAAGCTAGCAAATAGTACTGATATGGGAGAGCAGGGTGTAATGTGAACTCCCTTTGCTGTGTGTAGTTAATGCATATTAAGCAACTGTCCTGCAAACGATTGATGTCATTTTAGCCTTTCAAAAAGTGCTGATGCACAGGCACTGCATCCACTCAATTTACTCATCTCTCCATGGAGACAGAACGAACACCCTAAATAAGGGGAATGATCATAACTTTACAGTCCTTCCAAGAGTTGTGGATCACTTTGGAAAAAGGTGGAATTCATTTATGCATCTGGAAAAGCTTCCTCCAAAAGAGGGGGAAGGCTGAAAAAATGGGGAGCCACACATCCTGAGATAGATGTTATATTGCCCGTCAGAGTAGGAGGAAAGATTGGGAGTAAGTACAGGTCTGCTCTACATCCTTTGGTGATGGAGAGCTTATTTGCAAGAAGATGAGCATTTCAAACCACTTTGGTAACTTTTTCTGAAACCTAGACAAACTAGAAATGTGTGACAGGAAGTCCAGTTTGGAAACACGGCTTCACTGTAAAGTGCCAAAGATGACACTGAACAGAAAATCATCAACAAAACATTCACCAATCTCAGCAAAGCAGCGGTAGAACTTCACAACACCCAATAGACAGGTGACCAAATTGAAATAGAAGCCTTCTCCTCTGTATTCCAGCACAGCAGCAGGTCATATAGGAAAGCAGGCTTCCTGTTTATCTACTGCAGCTTGAATCTGGAAGAGCCAACAGCAGTTTGCAGGCTCCAGGAACAACAGATAAGAGATAGTATGGATCTGTTTATTTACACAAACGTGGGCACCTTCTTCTGTCCAAGTTGCTCAGAAAAGGACTAAGCCCAAACCCCTGCTGCCCCTTTCCCACAGGAATAAACATTAACACAGATGTGAAAAAGAAAGGCATGTCGAATTTGTCCCAGAAATTAACGTGGTTACATGGATCATCTTACATCAGCTTAATTTTGAAGCTAGGAAGCAGCTGGAGCTGCTTCAGTTGTGTTCAGAGCACACTGCAGACTAGCTCCAGTCAGTTATGAATTGCCAACCTTTAAATAGCTCTGCTGAAATCTTGTTGCCATTGTTCCTTGATTCAGCACAGGGCAACTCAGCAGCAGATCACACTCTTCACTGCTGGCTGTCATGGGGAGGGAAAAAAAAAAAAAAAAGTGTCTTAATATCCCCCACAATAAAATCCAGAATATTATCTGCTGTGAAACCATTCCCTGCAGAGAAGATATTATGAAATAAATGGTCCTAAGCCAAAAGTTACTGCATGGAAATTATGGATTACACACACATCCTGACATTCTCGAGCAACGTATGTAACTGAGCTACCCTACATGCCTCTCTGAAGAAAAGCTCTGCTGTTTCCATAGCTGTTTCACTTCTCTGTTACAAGTTTCTATCTTTTGCGTGACCGAGCAGAAGTCTGAAGCAGAACAAAGACAAAGATCTGACTTCAAAGACTTGTAAGAACAGGAGACAGCCGAGTGCTGGGGCAGATTCTGGTCGCTGATAGGTAAGCAATCCTGTAAACTGTTCTGTTTGCAATGTCAGCCTGGCTCACACTTCTGTAGGCATAGCTTAGAGTTTTCACTTCTAGAAAACAACAACAGAAAAATCCCTACCCAAAACAGAATGAAAAAACAAACAAACAACCAATACCCCAAAGAAGTGAGCTTCGAGGGACTTTCCCACCTGGCAAAAGTTCTTTGAACTCAGGAGGAGTTGCCAGGAGCCAGGCAGCGGAATGCTTGTGGCTCTGCAAAAGAGCTCCTGCACCTGGAAGGATGAACAGAAAACCACCCCCCCAAACAAATGGAGCACAACTATCCCATCATTTCGAGGCCAGCGTGGTCTGGCCTGCAGGCAGTTCAGCAAGGACAGATTTTAGCAATGGAGTCTACTGCTCTCCGCAGAGTCCTGTGGAAGCAGTCTTAGGAAGGAAAAGCTTCCCGTGAAAACACGCTGCTGGAGAGACAGGACATGCGGGTTTGCTGCTGCTGCACAACCTCCACATTCTATTTAGTGCGTGTTCTTGAGCACCATCTGCTGGCATTTTCTCCATGAGCTAGCTTTTTACAGACCTCAAGCTGTCATCCCGGCTGAGGGTCCTGGAGCAGCACAATGTGAGCACAGCTCCATCATTTCAAAGGCAAAGGAGGCTTAGAGAAGACCTTATTACTCCCTATAACACCCTGAAAGAAGGTTGTAAGGAGGTGGGGATCAGTTTCTTCTTCCAAGTAGCAAGTGATAGGGCAAGAGCAAATTGCCTCAAGTTCTGCCAGGTGAGGTTTAGATTGGACATTAGGAAAAAATATTCTTCACCAAAAAGGTTGTCAAATACTGGAACAGGCTGCCCAGGGAACTGCTGGAGTCAGTATACCTGGATAGATTGAAAAGATGTGTAGCTATGGCATTGAGGGACATGGTTTAATGGTAGACTTGGCTGTGCTGGGTTAATACCTGGACTTCATCTTGAAGGCCTTTTCCAGTCTAAACAATTTTAGCATTTCTCTGAAAGAGTAGCAGGATATAGAATGCTGCTATGAAAGGCAAGAGTCTGCTTGCTCCATCCTCCCTGGGGCCACTCTCTAGGCTGTCCTCAGAGGCCAGGCTTGCACCTAGCTTCTGCAAGGAAGCTCTGCTGCCTGCCTTGGCTGCTGGATAGTTGCAGGAGCAAAGGATATCCTTATGATGTAAAACTCTTGTGCTCAGCCAGAAGCAGCCTGGCAGTGGAGCAGAATTATCACGGCTATGCTGTTCTGCACAATAGCCAGAGTTCAACCACACCCTGGGCACTTCCTTGCTAAAGCCAAAGCTCCTGCTGCTTCCCAGCAAATAGAACTGCAGTTATTTTTATTTCCTTTGAGAGTGGCACTCGGAATTCAGTGCACAGTGCAGGTAGAGTCCTCTGCATGATTACATATGGAGCTTCTGGACTAGAGAGAACTGCTGTGGAATTTGGTCTCTGTAATTAATCAGGACAGCCTGGGAGAACACCAAGATATAAGCATATTCCCTTTGGGAACCAAAGTCTCCTGTTTCAGGAATAGAACACCTTTGAAATTCTACAGTGTAGAAGGAAGTCAAACATGCTGAAGGAAGAAGAGGAGACATGCTTCCTTTCATGGTTATCTTGAGTATTTTGATTGTGATCCTACTGCGATTACTCAGAACTCTTAATTAGAATATTCCAGGACTGCAACTGGCACAACAGAATTTTGTTTTAAATAAAGTTCTCCATACACCTGTTTGATTGCTACTCTTTGTGTTCAGCATTCCACATACCCACTACCATCCCCAACATCTTCCTTTCATACACCCACATAAGGCTGTAGTCAGAAGACTGACATACACCCTGAAAGATTACCACCTTGGGGAGCACTTACGAACATTGCTGGCTTTCCAGGGGGCTGGCAGACTAGAATGACTTCTGATGCCATGGAAAAACAATGAGGGCACAAATACATATAAGAGAGCATTGATAACCATCTCCTGCCCATGTTAATTGCCACCACAGTTGAAGTGAGAGGAATTGCTGTTGGGACCCAGAAGTTTGAAATGACTTTGCAGTGGCTGATTCCCTCAGCTGTAAGCATCCTCACCTCCATACTTTAGAAGACACAGAAGATCTCCATTCTTCTCACATGTTTCTTTATTGACAAAAAACAAAAGCACCTGCTGGAGTCTTAAGCGGTGGCCACAGACTCAGGAACACATAAAACCCTGGCCCAAGATATGCTGTTCCAGCAGCTCCATTTTAGGCTTTCTTGCTCCCACAGAGAATCACAGAATCATTAAGGTTGGAAAAGGCCTCCAAGATCAAATTCAAGCACCAATCCAATACAACCATGCCATAGTGCCATGTCTACATATTTTTTTAACACCTCCAGTGATGTGGACTCAAAAAACATGTAGACATGGTGTTTCAGGCTATTTTGTTTGTATTTCCTCTTCTGGGTGGCATGAGGCCATGCAGGCTAGAGCTAAACTGTGCTACATCCACCTCAGCACATTTCCCTTTACACTTTTTGAGAAACATGTCAGCCTTGCCCAGCCAAAATGAAAGATAGATTAGCAAGAAAACCCTGTCCTCCAGCCTTGCTTCAGGTAAGAGTGCAGAGCAACCAGTCAGTACCACATTTCTGCTGCCACCTCTTACTTCCTTTTCTCTCACCTGTACACCACCAGGGGATGATTTCCCCGGAAATGCCCAAGCACTGACTGACTTCAGTCATGATAAAGGAGTCACGATAAAGCAGTCACAATGCTCTGTCTTATCATGTGGGTAAAGACAAAAACACAAGGCAGACATTATCAGGGGGTTAAGGTCTCAGGAAGAACCACAACAATCACAGCCCCTATACTTTTTCCTACTATTATTCTAAATCCCCAGACACTTACTGTACATTCATGGCCCACGAGGTTTGTATTTCAGTACCTGCCATCTCTGGCACCAAACCGCATGTGAATGGATGTAACCTGGATAACTGAAAGTCGCTACTCTCTCTTGCAGTGCCTTCAACAAGATACCTCCAAACTTCCATAAAAAGGCTCAAAGAGTTTAAATTTACAGCCACTCAGATAGAACACACTGCTCAGCCACTAGTGAATAACAAAAGGAAAGGTAGGAGAAGTACAGCCTAGGAGCAGGAAAATCATGTTTTACCAGCTTTGAGAAACATAAAAATCCCAACCTCTAGAAACACAGCACTGGAAACATAAATGAATGAAAAAAATATTGTGATCCAAATTATTACACCAGTCAAACCTCAGTCACATTTACTGGGTGTTTGTCCTCTCTGCTGATCTGAAGCCATGTGGGAAAACAATGTTCAGCTGTCAATGGTATGAAAAACCTGGGAAGAGACCCTGTGAAAAGAGTTCCACCCACATTCCTTGATCAAACAATGGCCCTGAGCGAACAGATCTGGCCCTGGTTGCTAAATGATACATCTTATTCACCAAATCGTGAGAGGACACAAGAGAAAACATTGCTTTGAGCTCATCATCTCCAGGCTGTTTCAGCTGTCAAAACACTGTACAATACCCCTGCAACTTGGGAAAAGGGCTTGAGAGTTCAGATCCAAGGTCCCAGTTCCTTAATCACTCAGAGCTGGAGCCCAAATCATCAGGGGTATGTCATCTCCTGTGCCTCCTTTGTTAGAAGGGACTGCACATACTGAAGCACTAGACCTGAAAATGGTGTGCAGTGGGATCCCCAGACTCCTGCCCCTGAAGGTCACTTCTAGAACATTTCTGAAACTCTCAGAAGAAAGAAGGGGAAAAAAGAAAAAGAAAAAAAAAAAAAAGCTGAAAAAGATACTTAAGCAACACAGGATTTTCTACAAATCCATCAAGTTATTTTTAGCTTCTGCTTCAGGATAACAGCACAACAGCCAGCTTCAGAGCCCCACGCTTCATCTCTCCTGGGAGCAGACCTGCAACAGGGGCAAGTTAAGGGCACATAAAAGCTTTGTAAATCAGGAGCTAATGGAACTTGGGCTCTGATGGATAGTTTTTCATGGCTAATTACAGCTGACAGCTTCACGGACATACGGTGAGTCTGGTCTCTTCATGGATTTGTAGGCATGGAGTAAAGGGAGGATCAGTAGGAAGGGAAGGATTTAGTCAAGTGTGGCTAAGGCAAACAGCACATTTATACTGAAGTTTTCCAGACTTATCCATGAAGTGCTCTGCAGATGGGACTGATTTTCAGCTGCCAGATAGGCACAGGCAGAAAGAGCTCCACAGCCTTTTCAGTCTTGCAGCCTGATAGTGTCCCTGGAGAAGTTCCCTGGCCTGGATATGAGTTCTACCATCCTCTACAGCTAAAGGACATGGGGTGATGGGTTTAAAGTAAAAGAGATGAGATCTAGACTAGGTAGAAGTAAGACATTTTTTACAATGAGGGTGGTGGCAAAAGTTGCTCAGACAGGTGTCAGAAACCTCATAGTCAGGTTGGACAGGACTCTGAGCAACATGCTCTACTTGAAGATGCCTCTGCTCACTGCAGGGGTCTTGGACTAAATGACTTTTAAAGATCCTTTTCAACCCAAACTGTTCTAAAATTCTGAACACTAAGGTGACCAAGAAACAAAGTGATATTCAACAGCTACCTTGCTCCACATCAGGCCCAAAGGACCTCTGTTTACCCTATTTCCCTACGCTGATAGAACAAGATGGATATCCTAATGGTCATCTCTGCTTTTCCCATACTGCATGACAAACCTGACAGCCCTGCCCAGACATGTTCCTGTGTGATCTGGTATAGGTGATCCTGCTCTAGCAGGGGAGTATTTGACCAGATGAACTTTTGAGGTCCCTTCCAGCCTCATTCTGTGATTCTGTGAAAATCATGTGCACAACAGAGTATGGGGCAAGCAAAGCAGCTACCTCAGACCTAAAACACAGCTCAGTAAATAATTGCCAGACTTGGGTGGGGGGGGAAAAAGTTGTTTTTTTTTTCCCAGTAGTGAGACAGAGGAGACACACTGCACTTTCCTTCATTATCCTCCACAGGCTGATAACTCTTCCAGGACTTGCACACAAAGAGTAGTGGTCAATAGCTCGATGCCCAGATGGAGATGGGTGACAAGTGGTGTCCCTTAAGGGTCTGTACTGGGAACAGTGCTGTTCAATATCTACATCACTGATATAGACAGTAAGACAGTGCACCCTCAGCAAACTTGCAGATGATACCAAGATGAGTGGTGCAGCTGATGGGATGCCATACAGTGGGATCTGGAAAGAGCTGGGCTGAGAAATAATCATGCACTACTGAAAAAAGTCATGGACTGGAATCTAACTCTTTCTGATAGCTACAGCAAAGAAGCCAATCCATTCTTTGACAGGTCTTCAAAGGCTTTATCTCTTACTATATGTGACTACCTTGAAAGAAAGAAACAGAAGTGTGATCTTCTAGAGCAGACACCTGGACACAGAGCAGCACTTACAGACTCCTCCTGGCTTCAAGTTCTTGGGAGGAACCAGAGCAGCCATACCAGGTTTTTCTATGGTGCAAACAATGATTCTCCCTGTTGAAATGCAGGACTGAAATAAAAAACTGAAGACACAAATGAAGATTTTGCATCTTTAGGGAGCAAGAGGGATGCCTGTAAGTTTTTCAGTCCCTAGAATCTACATAACTATCTCCATGGCCCACCTTGGACAGTTTTCTACCAAAGATAACCAAACTTTATAAATCTTCCAGTATAGGTGGATCTAGGCAATGTGGGCCTGGAGAGGAAAGTGGGCAGAAGAAAATGTCAGGTGACAGCAGAAATGGTCCTTCCTGCCACAAGAGAAAGAGAAAAACCAAGCGGTCCCATATGGATCCTGAACTCTTCTCTCCCTTCTGAAGGCTCCTCATCTGTCAGTGTTTCTCTTCTATTCCAGGCAATGTCCTAACAAATCCATCCATTAAAAACAGCTATTTTGGGCTTTTTCACCTTGGATTCATTAGTACCTCCTTGACCATACTTCAGGATGTCACCCTGAAATGGAAACCAGCTGCAGGACCAAGCTATCTGCATTTGCCTGCTGGTCACTGAACCAGATTCACAGTGGGTGGTGTGTGTGTGTGTGTGTGTGTGCTGAAAATGTCCTTCAAACATCAGTCAGCATATTACTTATCTCTGCACTCAGACCTGCACAGCATTCAAAGCAAGGCAGCTTCCAAATGGTTTCTGGATTTGCTGGCTGAAGCAAGAGCTCCTATTTCTTTGCTTGCCCTAGTTTCTGGTCATAATTCAATGGTGCATTAAGATGAAGGCTGCTCTGACTACCTGCATGCATTTAGAGAGACAGAGGATTTCTCCAGAGGGTGCTTTTAAATGTACTTGGGTCAGAAGCCAGCTCAGGTATTAAAATATCTCCAGTCCTAAGTTACAAACAGAAGCATTATTAAAAGCTAAAACAAAGCAAAACCCAACCAACCAACCAACAACAACAAAAAAAAAAAAAACCCACAAAAAAACCCCAAAATCCTGAGAAAGCTGTAAAGAGCAACAGAAAACCTGATGGCCAAGTTGAAGATCTCCCTGTCCATTGCAGGACTCTAAAAGGTCCCTTCCGACACAAACCATTCTAGGACAAGTGCACACCAAAATCTGTTTGGAATTCTCATCAGAGCAGCTTAAAATGCTGACATCAGCATGGAGTACATCATCCTATATGACAGTGTCCTGCAAAGTAATTTGACAGGAGGAAACATGAGGAAGATTCAGGCAACCTGCTGGTAACTGCTCCTGCACAAAGACATGAAGGTGTGGGGCTAGTTTTGTGGGCTCCTCTAGATGACTGTCAAGCTGCTTGAGAGAGGAAAAAAATTACTTTAAATAGTGAGAAGCAAGAAACAAAAGGAGAAAGTGGGGAGGGAAAATGTAAGAGATAAGAAGTTCATTTAGGCCAAAGAAACCAAGATATCAAGAGCATTAAACAAGCCACCAACGGATGAGACAAAATTCTCTAATTGTCTCTACACTGATGAGAGAAGCCTGGTTAATAAACAAGAGAAATGGGAATTACTCATTTACATGGCATAAATTTGACCTAGTTGGTATCAGTGAAACCTTTGGGGATGAATTAGCATGACTGGAGCATATAAAAGTCAGTATCCATAAACTGTTTGGGAAGAGGAGAGGTGCTCTGTGATGACTTTACCTGTACAAGTCACATGTGGCTGGGGGGACCTTACATCCAGTTCATTCTCCACCAGCATACAGGAAGAGCATGGACTGCTCATGAACTGATGGGGAAGGTCATTAAGTTCGTTCTCCACAAAAGGCAAAGTAAAGTCCTACCAGGAGAGCAGCCTGAGTGATTGATCCTGACATTTCCAAAGCCTTCCCAGCCCTGCAAGTCTTAACTAAAAATTTTTCAGAATTTACCAAAAGTTCCTCTAAAGCTGCCCCCCCTGCAGTGCTGTGCTGATACACAGCTTTGTCTGTGCAGAGAAATGTGGAGAGACAGCTGAGCTGAAAATCAGCCTTTGCTTCAGTGCGAGCAATTGCACTAATCTTTTAATGCACAGACAAAGCAAATGCCAAACTAATGAAATACCAGCTTATGCCTTCAAAGGGGAAATTTTCAGACTGAACATAATCAACAGAAGAAAAAAAAAAAATAGTGGCATGAACTTAGCAAAAATCTAAGTGAGGATATATTTTTCCTCAAAAATGTAAAAAAAAAAAAAGAAAAGAAAAAAAAAGAAAAGTGCCAGACAACCACAACTAGCACAATTCAAGGCAGAGCATTGCTTTGAAAAGGCTGGGGTTGAAGATGTGAGAATATAATCTTCGTGAAGGGAAGGAAAAGTGAGGAGGGATTTGATGCAAATCAGTTATTTAATTCCTAGTTTATATTCATTGGGAAGGGAGGGCAACTCACAGAATGTCCAGATACTTCACAAGAGCTTAAGGATTTCTTGCAGTAATGATGCTATTCCTGGTATGCCAGAGATTAATTACTTCTTCTGCCTTTAAGAGCAGAAGGTCTTCTACGATGCCTTGTAGCTGGCATTCCTGGGAATAGCCAGTGTGTTCTATTTCTTTGGCACCTTCCAAAGAACTATCACAGTTTTTTTTCCTCTCCTTTGGGGTCATTTGTTTCAAGCAACATGCAAAACCTTGGTAGGAACAAAACTCCATTTCAATAAAGTCCACAGAGAAACCCTTCAGCAGTAACAGGTCTGAAGTATGTCTCAAGCCCTTAGTAATCCCTTGTGTTCAAAGTGCACCCCTCCCAGCAGTTCCTTGATATTGCTACAGGTCACCAGCTCCCAGTTAAGAATCTCTGAATTTCTTTGGATTCTTTCCCCCTCAACCTGTTTCATTGATAAAAAACAAGCTGGTAAGTTCTTTCAACAATCGTCTTAGTTTTCATTGCAGCTTAGCAATCAGCAAGACATCTCTTCTCCTCCACTGTCATAGAAAGGTCAACAAGCAAGTTGCTCCACCTGCATGTTCTCCCAAAACTCTTGCAGCTCTTCAGTGGTCTCTTATCTTCTGATAGAAATCTCCCTCTGCTTCCTCCATGGCTTATTAAGAAACTGCTAGGGATGGATTTCATTCCCATGTCTGAACTACTCAAAGATCTAAAGGTCTGCCTAATGTCTCTAGATCTTGGACTATACCCAAACTTGGTTACATTCAGTGCAGGAAGCATTCAAATAATGTTGAAAACCTTTCCATTCCAAGTAGTAACATTAAGTGGAAACTGCTAATATCCGATAAGTCCAGAATCTTTTCCAGAATAATCCTTCGGGCTGTTCAGATAGGCTCTTGAAAAGCTTACCAGTTTCCAGTTCAAAGTTTTAGAGGTCCTCAGAATCAGTCCTGGACACATTGCATTAGTCAGAATGAAATCAAATGAAGGACTATTTAAAGGTTTGTAATTTTTGAGACTACATAGAATTTATTAGAATAACAGGTTTTAATGATTTTTTTATTTATAAGTTTGGTTGAGAGCTCATGTTGCATCAAAGGCCTGGTAAGCATAACAGAGTCAGGTTTCACCATTTCAGTTAGTATTATGTTCCAATACTAATGCTAACACAAGCTATAGAACAAACTGTAATTGCTTCAACTTTAATTGGTGAGACTTTAATGGGTCTCAAAGGGATTCAGCATTTGGAGACAATATGCCCAGAGAATCTTGCAAGATTAACCTGGTTTATATTACCTAAAACTAATTTATGATTAAGTTTGCAGGTAATGCAAACCATTGGAGAAGACTAAACAGCAGAAAAAAATTTCTGAGAGATCAGACTGGTAGACAGAGATGTGTTCAAATTTAGCCAAATAAAGGCATACCTAGGAACTAGGAAAGCAGATTGTCACAAAGTGAGACTGTCCCAGCCACCATAAGAAAAGCACAAACACGTATATATTATCAGCCAAAAATCAAGTTCTCTGTGAAACTCCCCAGCTAAAAAAAAGTTGAAAGTAATTTCCTCAGAATAATGCATAACCCCAGAACAATGAGGAGACATGCATAAGACTGTCAAGGTCTTAAGAACTCTAGGAATTACTGGGAGATCTGGAAAATGTGCTGGAGAGTACCACTGTTAAAGAGCATTGCTGATCAGAACACACACTGACAGGAACACACAGAAACATTGTGCAGAGGATTCTCTCAATACAAAGCAATAAAAGCCATCAGCTGGAAGCCTGCTGGAAGAAAAGGCAAGATTATGAGAAGTATGTATTGATTACATCTCAACAGAGATAAGAAAGCCCACACCACAGCAAGTCATCTCAAAACTACGCTTTATTTTCCAATGCTTGGCATCAACACATATTCTAACATAACCTCAAGACATAAGTTTGACAACAGCCAGTCAGACCCAGCTGTCCAGGCTATGTAAAGGAGATGCCTGTGCTGGAAAATGGCAATTACAGATATTTCCAGAATATGGGATGTGAATCATAAAGAGAATTTGAAGTGAACCCTGGGCGGGGCTCTGTACCACAACAGCCGATTCCTCTGCGTGCACCAAGCCTTCACTAGGCAGGAAATAATTGTATATTTCAGCCACCCTAATTTAAGAGGAGAAGAAAAAGAAAAAAAAAAAAAAAAGTTAAAAAAGTCACTGAAGGGCTGAAGGAAGGACTTGTACATTCAACACAAACTACCTAGAATGTAATCTATCTGGCTTAAAATGTGTCTGTACAGGAGCAAGCTCTGCACAGTAAGGCATTTCCTACAAACCCAATTAGACTGCACAACTGCAAGGCGCTTGCATTGCTGCAGCTGTCTCCTTTTCTGCTTTACAGTCTTTCTTTAGAGACAGGAGAACAGATCACAGAGATCCATCATGTTCATGGGACTTCAGCATATCACGTGCAATGCCATCTTTTTAACTATCAAACCAATTTCATCATGACTCTGGTTTGCTCCCTCTGAAGTTCAAGTCCAATCCAAGAAAGATAACTCTGTGCTGCAGTTAAACAATCCCATCGTGAGCAGAAATCCTTTGATGATGACGTTCAAGTAGGAATATTTTTAGAAAAATGCTGGCTTTAGCTAAAAACAGCCCATCCAATACACTAGAAGTGAACTGATCAACAGATAGTATCTTATCTCTAAGTAATGCTGATCTGCAGAGAGACTTCAACTTCATAAAAAACTCTTTCCAGCCAATTTAAAGACACAGTGCACAATAAGTGGAACTAGCTGCAGGAATGAAAGCTGACTACATCAGCTCCAAGCACCAATATTTTAAGAAGAAAACAAAAAGCCCTAGATGTTTGCTGTTTATGGCCTCAAACTGCTACTGGGTAGTTTTAGACTAGCTAGATATTAGAATCAAGGGATGTGGGAATGGAGGCGAAATTTTTGTAGGCATCTACTATAGACCACCAAACCAAGAGGAAGATGTTGATGAGGCCACCCCTTGTGTTGAGGTGGAACCTCCTGTGCTGCAACACATTGTTCCTTGTCCTATCACAGGGAGCAAGTGAGAAGAGCCTGTCCTCCCCCTCCTGACCAGCCCTCAGATATTTATAAACATTTATTAAATCCCCTCTCAGTCTTCTCTTCTCCAGACTAAAAAGCCCCAGGTCCCTCAGCCTCTCCCCGTAAGGCATGCCCTCCTGTCAAAGCCTTGTTGCCCCTGTACACGGCACTGGTGAGGCCACACTTCAAGTACTGTGTTCAGGTTTGGGCCCCTCACTACAAGAAGGGCACTGAGCTGTTGTAGTGCATTCGGAGAAGGGCAACAAAGCTGAGTGGACTAGAGAACAAGTCTCACGAGGAACAGGTGAGGGAACTGAGATTGTTTAGTTTGGAAAAGAGAAAGCCGAGGGCAGACCTTATTGCTCTCTACAACTCCATGAAAGGAGGTTGTAGTGAGGTGTGTGTTGGTCTCTTCTTCCTAGGTGATAGGATTAGAGGAAATGTCCTCAAATTGTGCCAGGGGAGGTTTAGATTGGATATCAGGAAAAATTCCTTTACAGAAAGAGTGGCCCAGTATTGGAACAGAATTCTCAGGAATTGTCATGAGCAATGGAAGATGTATTTGCCTGTCTCCCTAGAACACCAGATGCTGGAGTCTACTTGAAATCATTCACAGCATCTACACTCATGAGCAGCCCTTATTGCAACCATGTCCTGCAAGTATTACTCTGCCGTCCAGGGGATCAGACTAGATTTTTTACCATTCTTCTAAACTGCAGCTTGGACACACTCCTGACCTGAAAGTCTTCTCTGTAGAGTGAAGAAAAAGAGTGAGAGCAAAGATATTTCTGTTTACCTCAATTCTCTCTCTTTATCCTGTCACTTCAGCTATGTGTTCGGTGCTTCACTGTTCATCTCCAGAAAGATTAGCTACTGTCACTTCACATCAAGACCCAGCGACACAAAGGTCTATTACTTTAAAGCCTTGCTGAAAACAAAGTTAATGCATAAACCTTTACTACCCAACTGGTATTTATGCAAGTTGTCTATCAGCTTGTTAATTTCTTTCATCTGCATCTTAATCAGGTTCATTCATTCAAAGAAGAAAAAGGGTTGTGGTGAAACAGGGGTGCAGAAAATTAAATGTGTAATTACCATAAATTTGTTACAATGCAAAAGAAATGAGATTTACTTAAACACCTCAAATGAAACTGTTTTCTTCACATGCAAGCAAGATTGGTCAGACATCATCTGCCGCGTGTCAAAGAGGAGAGATCACTTCTGGTTGAGGGTAGCAACTTCCCATTTGGTTTCACGAGTCTTCTTTGCAATCACCTATTGCTCTCAAAATCTGCACTCACATCCTCTGTGCTGCAAAAATGACTTTCCTTGCAGGCTGAGCTTCTCCCAGATGGGAAACGTCACATTAGACAGAGGCCAGAGACCATTCTGGGCAAATTTAACAGCGGAGCCATGTGCTGTTGTAGTAGGTTAGAACTGGGTTGAGCTGGGGTTAATTCTTCTCTAATGGTGTGTTTTGTGGTGCTGCAGCTAAGCATCGATAAAGCAGCAGTGTTGTGACTACTGCTGGGCTGAGCACCCAGGCTGGGGGTTTTGTTTTTGTTTTTTTTTCCAACATCTCCACGCCCCAAGATGCTAGGAGGATCCAGACTGGCCAAAGGGATATTCCATACCATATGATGTCAGCTCAGATATAAGAAGGAGGTAATAGGAGGAAGTTTGGGGAAGATTTGTCTATGGCGTCAGTCCTCCAAGAGTAACCATCGAGCGTAGAGAGCCCTGCTTCCAAGACCAGAACATCATCCAGCTGATGGGAAGTAGAGATTAATATCTCTCTCTGCTCTTGCTTCCGCACGGTCTATTGCCCTTTGCTTTATTATTATTATTAAAATTGCTTCTATTCTATAAGCAGCCTTTGTTATATTTTTTTCCCTTCTCCCCTGCCCTTTTAAGAGGGGGAGTGATAGAGTGGCTGTGGTGGGCATTTGGCCCCCCAGCTGGAGCAAAACCACCACAGCTGTGCCTCCTTTCAGAAGAACTGTACCACAGCACCCCTAGGCAGAGTGCTTCAGGACAGCAAGATGATGATACACTATTTCAGGGAAAGCACACAGACACTGGTAGCTGACTTGTGGCATGCAAATCCAAAGACCAAGGCAACTTACTCAGGCACACAGAGCTTCAAGCACAATAATTAAAGCTATCAGCAATGCAACAATAAGGTCTGCAACAGCAGGGCAGCCAGGAGACAACTATAAACACATCCTTGTCCTAATCTCTAATTCTGGATATATGCTTATTAACAAAATGTACAAGCAAGAACAACAACCAACCATAATGAAAAAGAGCAGAAGCGAGTGAGAGGTAACAGGAAAACAAAAATACTTGAGACACAGAGTGACTTCATGTGGTAGACAGACAACCTTACTTGGATGCTGTTTGGTCAGGCTGGCTGTTAAGGAAGCTTCTAGAGTATTTTCTAATGCCAGTCTGTTAGACAAAATTATAACCACGAAGCTACACCCATGTGCAGTCTTCCCTGGAAAAAATATTGTCTACAGTGCTTTGCAAAAAGAATGTTCAGGGACCAAGCAAGCACCCCTAGCAGGAGGAACATGCACGTGGTCATTTACACACAATTTCAGGTGTGAAGAGTGACCAGAAAAGGGTTTTCTTTGATCATTAGACAGAGTGAGAAGTCTAATTGCATATCTGGATGCAGGTTACAGATGCCCTGAACCTGAGGAGTGCATCTAACATGACTCGGATGGAACACCTGTCAGGAAGGATTCTGCTGATGAGTTTGAGGCGCTTGCTCTAATTATCTCATCACAGTGACACTCGCCATGCAATGCAATCAGCTCCCAGCTAATTGTAAAATATTCCAAATGAATTTAATAACAACACAGAAGCTGTGTCAGACACAGCATTTTCATTGAAGCCCTCAGGCAGTACAAGCCCACCCATCTTTGAACAGCTGGTGGGCAGTGGGGCAGGTCCTCAAGGAAGAGGCCTTGGTTGGAAAGGTCCCCAGTGGGAAGGGCAGAGCTTTGCCCAAGCCTGACAGGTGCTGCAGCACAGAGACAAGGATGTAAGAGGGAGGCTTCTCAGACATACACAGTTCAGCCTTTTACTGGTGAGCTGACAGGCTTCTCTCCCACTTTACTGACACATTTCCTGCTCAGACGTTGCTTGTGGGCATTCACCTCTATCCTTGGTGGTGGCAGTTCCCCAAGACAAACAAGGGAGAGGAGTTCAGTGACAGCAGCAGCTGGTTTTGGAGGTCTTACAAGAAAAGTGAATGAAACTTGAATTACCGCCCCTGTTGCCCTGCTTGTCCTGGGCATACTTTGTAGTCCCTACAGCCAGAACCTAAAGCCTTGCAGGTTGCCATGGACATCATATCTTCTCAGATACTGACAAGTAAATACAGCCACTCTTATGCCTTTTGTCAATAATGCAGAAAGGGCACAAGGACGAGGTGAGTTTTTATTAAATCTTTATAGAGTAAGTTAACTTTATCCATGCATCAGCAACTGAAAAATCTGTGCCTTCCGCCTCCCAACATAGTTTTTGGCTGAATATTCATTTCTCCATTAAGGCATCTTAAAACCTCACTATTTCATTTTATATGTAATGCATGTTCAAGTTTCTCCCTCTCAGGTTCACTTCTATGGTGTTTTGTGGGGCAATTGCTTTGAGATACAGCAGTGCAGAAGAAATAGAAGTTTGGCAAGCACAGCAAGACATGAAGATTTAGAAAGATGAAAAAACAAACCCTCTCAACAAGAAAGCTCCTTAGAGGAATGCGATTGATTTTCCAGTCCTTATACAAGTATTTCAGACCAATCATTTTAATTAATATTTATCCTACCTACTTAAATGCAATAATCTGTGCAATGTTAAAAGTGCAACGTTCAACAATTGACACTGTTAATTCTACCCACCACAGCATCTCCCTACTGAAGATGCAAAGCAAAGCACACAGCAGAGAACAGATCTATTTTTGCAGCCTTCCACATGTGCTGGAAAAGCAACAACAGCTGCAATAATGTGCTCAAGCAGATAAACATTACAGGAAAGCTACCCACGTACAACACTGCCTCTTTAAAGCATCAACTTTTGTCTTCCCCTCGCTTGCAAGAAGTCTTTGCTGTCAGCCCAACTCAACAATTATTTAAGTCAGCGCTTTGCAAAGTGAACAGCTAATAGTGCACTGAAAAGAGCTCTGAAAAAAATTTCAGCTTGTGATGCTCCATAGCTGAACTGAAGCTGTATCACCCCTGGAAATAAAGAGCTGGCATGAGCCCTCAAATCAGCTGTCCTCAGAGAGCCCTGTCAGCTCTCTGTCTACAGTGTGCTAACCACAAGACAGAAAAAGAAGTTATATTGCCACAACAGAAGTTTCAGTGGAGAACCAGCTCATCTGTGAGTTGTTAAAAACCAGAAACATTGACCATGCTTTTACTGGCTCTGGCAATGGGTCAAAACTGGGGACAGAGGCAGCTTTCCACATGGACTGAGTAGAACAGGCATGCGGGCAGAAGAGAATGAGGAGGTGCTGTGCATCCAGGGAGACAAGGTCCTTCCAGGGTCTTGTGAGAACTGACAAGAGATATCAGAACAGCCATTTGTAGCAACAATCCTTACCCTAGAGAGCGGCAGCAAGAAAAAAGTCATCCTAGAGCAGCAGGGGTCAATTTGGGGTTGCTCAGCATAGAGAAAGATCTGAGGAGATCTTATTGTGTACATAAAGGGGGACAATCTTCTTAGCAGGCCCTATTGCAACATGACAAGGAACAAGGGCTTTAGCTACAGAAGACAAGATTCAGACTAGATAGATGGAAGCATATTTTTTTATAATGAGGATGGTACAACACTGGCATAGGTTGTCCAGAGAGGTGATAGATGCCTCACCCCTGAAAACATTCAAGGTGAGGTTGGACAGGATTTGGAGCAAATTGATCTAATTGCCAATGTCCCTGCTCACTGCAAGGTGAGATGAACTAGATGACTTTCAAAGGCCCCTTCCAACTCAAACCATTCTATGATTGTGACAACCCTTCAATTTGACATGAAATGTGAATCAGCCAGAAGCGGTTCCTCAGCCTCTCCTCTGAACTTCCTGGAGCAGCAAAAGGAAAAGCACAAAAGAGCCCTTTAAAGTAGCGCCCTGCAGAGCAACAGGCTCCCAGACACATGACCACTGCTCTGCTCGCTGATCTCCTACCTCCCTCATTACAAGCTCCAAGGGACAGCAAGTCACAGCTCTGTTACGCCACAGCATTTCATACAACTGTTGATTTTTATCTAAGCCAGGTCACCTCAGCAGCTCTTGATACTGATGGCAAAGAGCCATCTTCACCACTGTGAAGTAACATGGTTGCTGCCTGGCGAAGACCTGGGGAGGAAGAAGGGTTAAATTCCATTGCTGCACAGCTTTCAGTGTCACTTGTATTTCTGAAGCAAGCCCATCTTCAGGAAGACCCTGTCTGGCTCAAATTCAGCTACCCTACACCAAGATTGGTCATTGCCTGGGGTGAGGGGAAGAGAATCAACCCCACAAACCTTTAAGTTTCAAACTTGAAAGGGAACAATCCTGATATATATATCAGGGGGCATGTTAAGATCATTATTTGCTGTCAGAAGATCTTCAGGCAGTGTGCAGCCAGCTCTAAACACAGATCCATTTAAAACTTTTCTACAAAAAGAAAAAAATATAAAAGGAGGGTAAAAATAAAACTGAAGTAACTTAGAGTGGGGGATGGCATGAAGACAGAACGTGTCACTGCTAGTGTGGCCCTACCAAAATGATTTTTAAAAGCAAACCTTTGCACCTGCACTCCCTGGGGAGAAGATTTTTGGTAGGGAGCGACATCTCCAATGCTCTGCTGTGAAACACCATCAAGGTCTGAAGTACCCGAAGGAGGCCTACAGGAAAGCTGGAGAGGGACTGTTTAAAAGGGCATGTGGTGTTAGGACAAGGCACAGTGGTTTCAGACTAGAGCAGGGTAGATTTAGATTGGACATTAGGCAGAAGTTCTTTACTATGAGGATGGTGAGACACTGGAATGGGTTGCCCAGAGAAGTTGTGGACAACTCATTCCTGGACATATTTAAGACTAGGCTGGATGAGACTTTGAGCAATCTGGTCTAGAGGGACCTAAATCAGGACCCCTTCCATGATGGGAGTTTGATGATCTTTAAGGTCCCTTCCAACTCAAGCCATTCTATGATTCCGTGATTACTCTTCCCAGTTCTGGGACATGCCTGTGAAATTGCTCCCTAGATGGGATCCTGCCTTTATAAGGTGCACTGCAGACAACTAGCACATGGGAGTTTATGACTTACAGTTTAACCAAAACCATTTGTCTGGCTTTCTGCACTCCCTACCAAGAACTCTGCATCACAGCAGTTTCCAAGGGCTAGGTGCCTCTCTATTGCAAATGAAGTTGTCAGTAACATAAACCTGGTGGACTGCCCTTGCAAGCACTTGTAGGGAAAGGAGAACAGACTGCTGGCAGGCCACAAAAGTGATCAGAAGGCTGGAATACCTCTTTGAAGAGGACAGTCTGAAATGGAGTTGGAATTGTTGTGCTGGTTGGAGCCAGAACAGGACTAATTCTATTTAGTATTTTTACTTGTCATCTCAATCTCTTGTAAATGATGTCACTTTCTGAAGTTGATGACATTTTTTTTCAGACATCATCTGCTGTAGAAGTGCTAATATAATGTCTATTGTTACTACCAAGGATTGGTGTGCAGAAAGATTCTTGCCCAAAATCACTGCTAAATCTTCTGTGCCATGTCAAAGGTGCAGAAAGTAAAACATGGCACCTGCAGGGAGGAGAGGACAGGACAGGTGACCCTAAACTGACCAAAGGGATATTACATACTATACACTGTTGTGTGATGAATCCCTGCTTTTTTCCTGAAGATGGGCTGAACATCTGCCTGCCAATGGGAAATAGTGAATAATTTCCCTGTTTTGCTCTGCTTGTCTGCATGGCTTCTGCTTTCCCTAATAAACTGTCTTTATCTCCACCCACGAGCTCTCTCACTTCTGTCCATCTGATTCGCTCCCCATCCCACTCTAAGGGAGTGAGCAAGTGGCTGTATAGTGACTGGGGTTAAATCACAACAGTTGTTCAGCCTGGAGAAGAGAAGGATCCGAGGGGACCCTATCGTGGCCTTCCAGTACTTAAAGGAGGTCTGTAAGAAAGATGAGAACAGTCTTTCATACAGTGCCTGTTGTGACAGGTCAGGCTTTAAAGTAAAAATGGGGAGATTTAGTCTAGATTGAAAGAAAATGTTTTTTACAAGGGTGGTGAAAGACTGGCACAGGTTGCCCAGAGAGGCAGTAGAAGCCCCATTCCTGGAAAATTGAAGGTCAGGTTGGACAGGACTCTGAGCAACTCGCTTTAGTTGCAGACATCCCTGTTAATGAAGGGGAGATGGTCTAGATGGGTTTTCTTCCAACCCAAAACATTCTGCAATTTTCAAAAAGCCTCAGTCCCTGCTCTGAACTAATGTGCTTTTTCAGATGTGTTGCATGGCTAAGGGCATTAGTGCACATGCAACAAATGTACAGAAAGATTGCAGATGTGCAATATGGAACAGCCCCTTCGATCCACAGCAAACACCTTTCTCTACTAGGGTAGCTGCAAGAGCCGCAGGTTTGGGGTTTCAGAGCCCTGCCATCCTCTCTTGAGACAAAGTCAACCTAGTCATACAGTCTTAGAGCAGCAACACTCAGTGCTGCAGACACTGCTGGAAAGCATCAAACTTGCTGTGACATGCTGATGCTGAAGGACAAGCATCATACTTCAGATACAGAAGAAAGACTATCCCATGGCTGACACGATGCAGATGCAGGTTTATCCTTGATTTCCTTCTGAATTGCAGAGCCCATCAGGCTGGAAGTGACTGTTCAGGGTGACATCCAGCAGAGGGTTAGCTGACACAGGAACACTACCATCTGGGCTTGGAGAAGCAGTGCATGTGGTCCCCTGCACCACCAGCAGCCACAGTCTGTCCCCACCATTCTCATTTGAAGAGGCTGGTGCCTGTGGATGGAGAATTCCCATCAGATTGTTTAAGCATAGGTAAAGGTGGCAGTGCATCTGATGTGAAGGCTTATATCCTTTTCAAAATTCAATACTTACTCTGGGGGATATTGTCATTTGTGCACATAATCCTCTTGGGAATCCTTGAGCCCTGGCTTGCCAGAGATTCTTTTAGCAATAAATCCCTGTGGCCAGTTATAAAATGCAGAAACACTTTTGATCATGGGAAATGCCTGTATGCAATGGCTGTTTTTGTCTCTCTTCTCTTGGCAGAAAGGAAGATAAACATAGATTTATCTTTCCTTTCTCTCTGTCACTGATGATATTGTAGCCTTTTCCCCCACTTATTAAACTGAGGGCACAGAGCAGATGACCTCTCTTTGTTAGAGTATTGAGAACAACTCCTGCACCTCCCAGTTCTGCTGCAGAGGAAGGTGTGATCTGCAGTGTTTACCTCTTGCAGCATCCCAGAGGAGAGCAAGCCTAGAGGGAAGCTGTCTTTATTTACAGGGTATAATCTTGTCAAGGCAACTACCCTGTTCACAGGCAAGTCCAAAGGCCATATAGGGAAGGGTTTGAGCAGAGGCTGTGCTTCCTTCCACAGACAGCATGGGGATGAACATCCTTTTGAGACCAGCCACTTAACTCTGTAAGCCAATTAAACTAAATCAAATAAAAAGCAACTCTGATTCCAAAAGAGTGACTTTAATCATGTTTAGTTTCTCAAATTAATCCAGATTAATTTCCACTGTATACATAAGACAAAGTATTGCGTCAATATGTTGCCTCAGCCTGTAAAAAAATGTTTATTAACATGTTTATGGTAAAGGTTATTTTTTTTCTCACATCTACATAGCTATTTAACCCTTCCCTGGGTGATGGGAACTTGCAGAGAGGCTGTAAACAGCCTCGTACTCTTTCCATATAAAACATCCACTCAGCTCAGAGACATAAGGTCCTTCCTCTTCATAACCTTACCTGCTGTTTATTTTCAACTCATGCAAAAGGGCCTGGTGTTCCAGCAGTCACCTATCTCTTAACCAACAAACAAGGGGCTGTTTTACTTATAGAGACACATACATAGCTCAGATTGAGCAGGCTTGCTTGCCTTCAGGTGTGAAATTCACCTTCAACTCTACCCCAAGTAGAAATGCAAGAAAAGCATCTGTTTGACCCAATGTCAAACAGAAGCTTAGCAGCAGACCAAGACGCCTCACAGGCACGTACGAGGCTGGCTGGGGGACAGCACAGACTTACAGCAGGATTAGAGATGTAATTTTTCCAAGAGGGACAAACAATTCTAATTTGGAAGATGCTTTTTGGTATTTTTTCCCCCTCCTGATTCTTAGAAGTCTGTTTTGAGCCTTAATGAAAGCTTTGAAGCAGCAGTGAATCATAATCAGTGTTGCACGTGCACAGGCAGCTGCTCATTGCCAGACTCTAGCTGCTTTGGGGAGCTGCTCAGAAATCTGTATACACCCTTTTCTGCAAAAGATAGTTAAAGCAACCTTAAATGCCTTTTTTGTTATTTTGAAACAACTCAACAAGTCAAAGAGTACTCCTATTGCAATCAATCTCTCTAAAAGAGAATAAACCCACTTGATCAAAAATAAGGATGGGCACTAAACCAGCAGCAGAGAAAAAAACAAAAACCAACCTAATGCAAAGCTTCACTCTGTTCCTTGTCTCCAGGAAAGTCCTAACCAACTGGATATCAGAAGTGGGGGGAATTTATAGCCATGAGTGTTGTACCCAATCCCAGGAACTGTGTCTCTCCAGTGAGGGTCAGTGTGAAGTAAAGAAAATGCACTTGGTGCAGACCCTGGTTTTGGTCTGCCAGCAGCATCAGAGGAGAGGTGGTGCAAAGCTCCCAGGAGAGCAATCAAAGCTGCCTAGCACAGGATGAAACCTATTTCCTCTTTAATGAGCTCCTCTATTCCCAAGAGCTCTTACGCTTTTTTCCTGCATTAGCTGCACTAAATAAAAATCATCTTCCAGAGGAAACCAAGATTTTTTTCAGAGTACAGGCACAGCAGAGGAGCTTTGATAGGCCACCACATCTGCAATTGCACCCTCAAGGATCACCTTGCCTCAATCCTCACCTTGTGCAAGCTCAGCCTTCTCACTCCTGGTTTTCTAGGACAACTGGGGCTATTTGTGCCTTAGCAGTGATTTACAACACCATCAAGATGGTGAAAATCCAGAGTAAAGAACCAATTGATTACCAAGGGCTTTGTCCAGCTCTGTAGCTCACACAGGTGTCTGTACTTTCCTCAGCATGCAGCATGGCTGCAGAGGTGTGGGACAGGCCATTCAGAACACTGGCCACCTCATAGCAAGAACTGTGCTCCTGAGCTTTTCCCAAAGATGTTCTGGGATGCAGATGCAGAAAGTAGCCCTTGAGGAGGCTCCCAGCTCCTGCTTTCTGGCCTTGTGCCTTGCTCCCAGCACTGAAGGGAAATGTCAAGGGTCAGCTCTGTGAAATTATATATAGACGCCATAATGGGAGATGTTTTCTCCTAGTTTCAGACAGACTAATAATAAAGCAGTGATATGTTAAAGACTTCCACAGATCTTTCTGGAAACTCAGTGGCAGAAAGACGCTTTCAGAATCACAGAAATATTCCAGTTGGAAAAGACCCTCAGGCTCACCAAGTCCAGCTGATTGCTCTACAAGGTTCACCCTAAACCATATCCCCAGGCACCACATCCAAACAATCTTAAACGCATCCAGGGTTGGTGACTCAAACAGCTCCTTGGGCAGTTCATTCCACTGCCTGACCACTCTTTCTGGGGAAAAAATTTTTCCCAATGTCTAGTCTAAACCTACCCAGTCGCAGCTTGAGGCCATTCCCTTCTGTTCTATCACTAATTCTCACCTGTGAGAAGAGACCAGCAGCAGCCTGTCCATGACATCCATATGGATAGCTGTAGACATCTTCTCTCAGACTCTTCAAACTAAACAGCTCTATCTCCTTCAGTGTCTCTTCATAAAATTTATTCTCCATGCCCTTCACCAACTTTGTTGCCCTCTTCTGCACTTACTGCAGCACCTCCACATGTCTCTTGTATTAAGGTGCCCAAAGCACACCACTTCAGCCCTAGACTTCCTTTAATCCCATGAAAGCCACCCACCCTGGGATTCAAGGTTACAGCAGTGAAGGAGTGAAGTTTTGCTTCTTTCAGACAGGCAGCCTATATTTTGTGCTGACAGCTCAGAGAGAGCAATGTGTTGGTGCAGAGGCTGTGATGTTGCACGTGCACTTCTGCACACCAGCCATTTAAGGACAGTATTTAGGATGCAGAAACCACTCCAGAGCTTCATAAGGGATGAAAGCCCTGAAGCAGTGACCTCAAGCAACCCCAAGAAATAGAGGACTTGTATCAGTAGAGAGATTTATGACAAAGAAGGGACACTGGATTCTAATCTACACCTGTCAGAAGCCACAGTCTTATTCCACTTTTCAAAACAAATGGAAACCTCAGACAAAGCTATTTGATTGCAAAGCAGATATTAGCTGAACTGGAGGACTAAAGCCAAGCCAGGGCTCTGAGCCCAGGAAGCCTTGCTACAACGTATTGCAAAGTGAAGAGAAGCTGCTCTGACAGACAAACCAGGACAAAGAAGATTTCTCCTTGCAGATGACAGCTATGAGAAAGTCTGGGCTGTAGTCCTCAGATTTTCTGTCTCCATTTACTAAGCACATCTCACCATTCACCAAGCCAAAGCATTTCCAGTAACACTTTAGAGAGTCAGCATTCCTGGTAACTAAGCATGTATCAACATGGCTTCATAGTCTCCTGAAGGATCTTGGCACACAGCTGTTCAAAAGATCTGCTGAGAAGCCTTTTTAAGCCCTAGTCCCATGGAAACAGCTGTCAACAAGACAGGGAACATCATTTACATTAGGCTGAGGTTAAGTGCTCATACAGGCAGAAGGGCGCTGCTGGCTGCGCAGCTATTTCTCAGCAAGGTGCTAGAGAAAGGAGCGAAGTCTGTCTGGAGGCCTGGGCAGGACATGTGCCCCTATCTACACCTAACCCAAGATAGTAGGGTTAAACTGATGAAAAATAGGACTTTTTTTTTTTTTGGCTCCTGACGTCAAGGTTTGGAAGAGACCACGCAATGCTACCCAGCACCTACATGCCCCACATCAGGATGCCTCCCACTTCAAAGATTCCTGGTAAACTGTTCTCCTAAAGGTCCTTACAAAGCCTTCCACTGCAGTATTGGCAAAAACTCTCCAGGAATTGTTCCAGCACCATGCTCTCCTTACCATTTTTCTTCTGCCAGGTTTTGAACTGGTTTTAGCAGCCTGATCTATGTTGTTGAAGCTTCTGGATTCTCTTGCAGTTACATCAAGCTTAGCTAACAGCACAGGAGGATCAGCTAGCCATAGACGCTGCAGCGTGAGTGCCATGACAGGATACTACCACCACACTCACTCCGCATGCAGGGACTGTCCACATCTACTCTCAAGTAGTTTCCCATTGTCCAGTTGCTGAAATGTGTATGATCATACATTCATGGCATCTGTCAAGAAAACTTAAAAAATAACCAATCCACACCAACTTTTAAGATACCTCCAGAAACAAGCAAATAGAGTAAGAAGTTCCTTTAGGTCAAGTTCAACATGACTGACACTAGAGATCCACCTTGCTATACAAAGCCTATGAAAACTTCTACAGCTACCATCTCCATCTCCCACACAGAAGAAAATATTCCCCGGCAGACAAGTGCATTTGACTCCATCCACTTAAATTAAAAATTAATAAATCCTTTCTTGCACATCTCTGAACAACTCCAATTTCAAGTCATACACATGCCAAGCTTTCTAAGCAAAAGTAGATGTTCAAAGGAAGATCTTGAGCAGATTTTTCTCCCAAAGAATTAAGACATCACCATAACTTTAGAACAGAAGTGCATGGAACACGTTTTTCTTATGAAATTATATACTCAAGGCCATCATAAAAGTACCTGTGATACACATTGATGAGCTCTTTTTCACTGGTGCAATCTTAGTTCAAGAAGTCTACAGACAGAGCAGTATAAAGGGCAACTTGGTTTAAAGCAAAATGCTACTGAATCAGCTAGACACAGGGAAGAGTTCAGGCAAGTCAAGAAATTGTTAAGTATCCTCTTTGTGCTGAACACAAATGTCAAAGGTTTGAGAAGCAAGTGGCAGTTCAAGTTCAAAGCCCCTTGCAAGTCATTTGTGACTTGTGTGTAAATGACATTAAGCTGTGAGCCACATTGCAGAGCCAGTACTGATGACATTCAATTCATACTTAGAGTTATTAGAGTCTAATATCATATTTTAAACCCCCCCAAAACATGAGATGACTGAATATTTTCTAATACTGGTACACAATAAAATTTGTGAAATGGATAACAAAACCATCCATCTCCATTTATAAGTCATGGCTTTTGCCTTTTGTTAAATTTAATTGCTTCCCCTGTGGCTTTAAACCAAGGGCAGATTCTATTAAAAGTAATTACTTTTCTGTGCAGCTGGCATAGCAAAGTTGCTTGATAAAGGTTAATCTACTAAGTGATGGCAGCTACTAAATGAGGGTGATGATTTCCATTAATAACTTCATGGTAAGGATGATGCCAGAATTTACACATACATTGACATGATAGCCACAGCAACAGCTCCTGGGTGTCTTGTTAGACCCTCTATCCAGAAGTCATCACCCCAGCTAACCAGTGTGCCAGGACATACAAGATGCTGTTACCATGGGGTCTTGTTGCAGATACCAAGGTACATACTGGGAACAGCCATGGATCAACTACTGGCAGCTTGCTCATTGCCCATGAGGTTACCAGGCACACTTAGACCCAAGGCTCTGCAGCTTGGTCTGTAGTCTGCTAGGCTAAGGGATTAGCACCATGCTGCTGGCCTAGTGTAGAAGCAGCATCCCTTACATGAGTCCATTGGGTTTGGGTTTGTTTGGTTGGGGTTTTTTTTGTTTGCTTGTTTAGGCTTTTTTCAAGTATGGTGGTGGTGTTTTGTTTGTTTTCTTTTTTATTTGTTTTTTTCCATGTCAAGTTTCTCAGGGTCAGGAGGCTCCTAATAACCAAGACATAGAGTGGGACAAAATGCATGAGGAAAAGGAGAGTTAAAGTTCCAAAAAAACGAAACCAAAACCCATTTTTCTTTCTGTTTTCCCTCCCACTTCATTTCCTCTGCTTGAAAAGCAGCAGCCCAGATACATAGCACATCCAAATGGTGCAGCATTCTGAGCAGAAGGCTATTTGTTTTGCTCAAATAAGGGGAGAAAGTGTACAAAGAAAGAAGAAAAAAAAAAAGCCAGCACATTTTTTTTTTCCTCTAATGCCAACCTTTTAGCAGTTTGGCAATCTACTGGGGCATTTTGCCACTTCTCTCACTTAAAACCAAAGCCCAATTCTGCAGCAACAGCACTTTCTCTCCAGGCTAACTCAGTGCTTTTAGGCACTGGTGTTCATCCCAGGGCATAGATTGCCAGAGTGGACACTAGACGAGTAAGTCAAATCTTTTCATATTTTAAATGACCAGCTCCTGGGAACCCTGAATGTGGTCTTAAAGGAAAGCTGTTGAAATTTCACAGAAAGCTAGCTTAGTGCTCACAACTGCAGAGAAGTTTTACGCTGTAAGTCACAAATTGCTCTGAAATCAGGAGGACAAGCACAAAGGTGAGAATGAGAAGCTTAACACAGTAGCTATTTTTAATATAATACTGAGAGTAACACCCTGCAAGTGACATGCACACATGTTCTATGAATAAAGTAAAAGTGCAGTCTTCTGCATACGCCTGCCCCTCTGTGAAGGGAGCTGCCATCTGCACGTTGAAAGGATTATTTTCCACGTGGGAGACCAGAGAGAGGGGGAAAAAAAAAACATCCCAGAAACCTGCTAGAAAATGCAGTCAAAAGGGCAGGTTGTATCCTGTTTCAGCATACAGAGGTGGTCCATACAAAATGGCTCTTACCAAGGGGTCTGGCAGAGGTAATCCCTGGGTTTCCAGCCTTATACCATTCCCTGCTTATTGCCAGGCAAGGAGCCAAATGGGAATAAAGCTTTCCCTCTCTCCAACTCATGCAGTTGTCACCAGAATCTCACCCCTTCACATGCCCCAGTGACTTCTTCACAGCATCCTCATGAGTTGTGCAGCTCAGGAGGGTAGGGGACAGTGCACCTCCAGCTTCAGTTTAACCACACTCTAAGGTACAGTTTCCTGCTGTTGGCCAAAGACATACTAAACCCCTGTAGAAGTGGCCATAAATCTGCAGAAACTGGTCTGAAAAGCAAGGAGTGCTACCAAATAGAAGGCAATGCCTCTCAGCAGAATCTGCATTCTCAAACAGACATGCCAAGGAACTTACAGATCTAGAAGTGCCCAAACTGGAAGCAGTTTTAGGCAGCAGGCAGCTGCTGGAAGGCACAAAGAGTCCAGGCATAGGTTGCCTTGCATCTTCAGTGAGCAGAGAGTGTGTATCTAAACCAGCAAACCTTCAGCTGTTCTTTTCTTGAGACAGTATTTCAAGATTAGGTACCTTCAATGCAAGGGTCAAGGATGCAGAGACCAAATGTTCTGGCTGAAATCCCTTCATTCCACACAAAGGGACAATTGCTAGATCTCTCCATTGCTCTCCATTCCACTCCTGCATGGCAAAGTCCAAATAAAGCAGCAGCTGTGGATACAACAGTGGACATCCTTGCCTGCCACACATCACTCCAAGCTCCCTCGTTCACCTCTTGGACTTCATGTGTCCATCAAGGTTTCCTTAGTCCTTGGTTTCTCTGCCAGAGCAAAACTCTCTGCCTTGTCATTATGCCTAAAACAAGAGACCAACTATGACTTGTACTCCGAGGGTTGTAATTATCACTCCAAAGCAACAAACATCTCCTTTGGTCAGATGCGAACAACACATGATCACAGCTATTTATAAATCAAATTCTAGTGAAAAGTCATGGGAGACTCAAATATTCCTGAGACTAGAAAGAGAAAGCAGTTATTTATTCCCCTAGTTACACCAAGCAAGAGCTGAAAAGGTGTTACATTGCTGCCAGCTTAGCTACACATTCAAAAATAAATCTGTTTTCTTAGTGGTGGTGAGAAAGCACAAGTCACCAGGGAAAGTAAAATCAGAATGAAGAGCTGGCAAGGAAGAGCTATTTATTCAGCCTATGGCTGCCAGAAGGGTCTATTCTGATTAAAGGCTGCTCCACTGCCCATGGGTCAGCTCAGAAACATGAGTAGCCTTGTCTGCAGCTACCAGGGGCACTGGAAGAAGTGCAGAGGCTCCTCGTTGTGGATCAGGTGAAGGAGCCATGCAGTGACAGATCACTTTTAGCACGCACACGATACCCAGGCATGAACATCCACTTGCGCAATTCACAATAGTAGTTGAGGGAAATGAAGTTGTTTAGCCTAGAGAAGGGAGGCTCAGATGAGACTTTAGGACTTTCTACAAACTACAAACATTAATGGAAGTTATGATGAGTGCTGGGTATTGACCCAAGAGCAAATACTTCAAGGTCTGCCAGGGGAGGTTTAGATTGGACATTAGGGGAAAATTTCTTCACCAAAAAGGTTAAGTGCTGTCTAGGGTAGTGGTGGAGTTGCAATCCCTAGGGGGGCAATTTAAAAGATGTGTAGATGTGGTGCTGAGTGACATGACTTAGCAGTGACATGGTGGTGTTGGGTTAACGACTGGATCTCAAAGGTCCTTTCCAACCTAAGTGATTTTATGGTTCTAAGGTAGAGCAGCACTTGCTAGCAGCCTCAAAGGGCAAGGGCTGTGTCTGTGCTCTCAATGAACTGGAGCTGTGTAATTACATGAGGGAACAAGCAGCAGTTTCACTGGAGTCCTCTCAAGTTTAATCGAGCCTTCAGTGGACAAATGAAGTGGTGGCTGCCATCCTGCCAAACTGCTGTTGCTCTCATGTTGATGCTCCAGGGGAAGTGATGCAGAGGAGACAAATAATCACTCAGGGACACCAGAATAAGATGTTCCTAGAGAGAAAGGATCAGGCCTCATTGCACTTGTGAGCAATTGAAACAATTCCCAGTGCAGAGATTAAGACAAAGTAGAACAGTCAAGATGAGAAGAGACATGTAAGCAGAGAAGAGACATTTAGGATAGTGCTTCTGTGTGACCAGTTGTAAAGATATCAGTCAGATCATCAAGAGTCCAGTGCATCCCACTTCCTTGCTCAACGTTTCATTTTGGTTTGGGGTTGTTTGAGAGGGCAGTGTTAATTGGTTTAATCTTTTTTCTTAGTGTTATTGCTAAGAAAATTAGAACCCCAGAGCTGTGAGAGACAGGGGGAAAGCAGAAGCTTAATTGTTCCTGGCAAATGCAAAGCACCAGACCAAAGGCACAGACCAGTCTATGCCATGCATTTCAGTTCACTGAAGCACCGTGCAGAAGATGAGTATGTGACCAATGGAGCAAAAGTCCCTCTTTTCTGCAAGGCAGTAGCAGCCTTATAAAGGAAAAATCGATGTGGTTTTCTCAAGCTCTGCTGCACATTTGAGTCAAAAGTCAGATCTCAGGACAAGAGGGGAGAAAGAGAAAATCGGTCAGTCTACTGCTAGTAATTCCTGCAACATGGCTGAAAGCTATCCAGAGGATGGTGGTTATGTTCCATTCTCCTCTTCTGCCCAGCTGGAAAGCAGGAGTTGCAAAAAATGCAGGTTGGGACCAGGCTGAAAGTAGCTGCAGAAGTAGGTGGAGTTGATCAGAACCAAGTAGCTCTCATGCAATCTGGAAGAACTTTGGAAAACAGATGCACCTTCTGAGATGATGTCAGCTTAGCTGTGCAGCTACCAAATATTTGATTGGTATGTGGCACAAATGCAAGACTGGTTCCGTAAAAATAGAACCTGCCATAAACAAGCTTCAGCCTAGGGCCATGTGCCCTTCCACAATCTCGGGTTGCAATATGCAAGTTGCATTGCAACTCAAATTAATGTAGTGATGCTCAAACCAAGAAACCTTGGGGTTTTTTTCTCACAGTAATGAATATATCAAACAATTGGTGTGTACTGGATCTTACCCCAGCTTCATGGTTCCAGGACTTCACCTTCTCGGCTTGGCATATTCCAGACATCATTTTTCCAAGAGAATGACTTAAAATATTCTAAACATGCTTCTCCTCTGCAGTTTTCTTTACACATGTCCTCTAGAGGCAGAAGATTTATGGGAACTATTCTTAGTGGCTCAAACCTGAAGAGATGTTACATTTCCAAATGTTAAGAACTTTAACATGAAAGGTAAAAAGAGGATCTAAAACGGAATGCTTTGTTTCTTATTTTTATGGCCACTTTATCTTTAAAGCTCTTTGAAGGGCTACAAATGAAGAGCAATCACCAGTATGAGTGGAATGTGATTTCTTTGTACTATTTACCAAGTCCCACATAGCTCATCCCACTGTTCCCTAGTGCAGACAGGCTTGGTGAATTGTTGTGCCTGCAGTACAGGTGGGGAAGGGAAGGCAAGGGCTACCATGAAAAATAAGCAAATGAAAACCTCCCTACACATTATTCCTAGTGAGGAGAAAAAGATCTTGTTCCAGCACTACGGAGGCATCTGCTTCTGCCCTCTGGCTCCACTGGAGATCATAGAATGGTTTCGTCTGGAAGGGATCTTTAAAGGTCAGTTTGTCCAACTGCCCTTCAGTGAGCAGGGACATCTTTAACTAGATCAGCTTGTTCAGAGCCCCATCTAAGATCATGTAGGGACAGATTGTAGTGCAGGAGTAGACCCCAAAACAGGCAGTACCAGGCATCTGGTTTCCACATGAGCTTTGACATGTTTTCTTTATAGATATATACTGTTACAGACATGTGTTAACCTCTTGGTTTCTACAGCCACAAAAAGTTACCATAAAAGGACAATACATATTCCCAAGGTGTCCTAGGCTAAGAGGGCTGGGCTGGAGACTTCAGCTGCACATGGGCTTGTAGGAACTGCATCTCCAGCAAAAAAACTAGTGATGCACAAGCAGCAGATCCAATGTCAAGCACAAACATGTGCATTGCAGCAACCAGTGCAAGTACAACTCCATTTTCTCAATATGCCCACAGTCATCAAGGACTGAAAAGAAGCCAACTGTAGACATCGGGAAAGGGCAAAGAGATTCAGAGGGGAAGCAAGTGGAAATACTTAAAACAAGCTACATTATTTCACACAAATAGCACCATTTGCTGACACAGGAATCCAGTTAAAAACATTCCCCGAAGAAACAAGTAAGACTAATTGCATCCCAGTATTTCAGTCTCTCAAAAAGTGCCTACAGGCTGGACCTTACCAAGAAAGCATCAGCAAAAGATGATACATCAACAGCATCTACATGCTGTTAAATAAAATACAGCAACCCCTCAGATCTTCAACTAAAACCAGCCATCTCTCATCAGTTTCTGTAACAATCAAAATGAGAAAGGACACATTCAGCATGGTGGTAACCTGGAAAGTGAGATGCTCGTGAACATGAAGGCAAAATTTAGAGCTAACACAAAAGCAGAACCTCCAAATCTTGGTAGTTTTAATTGGTTTCAGTCCCAAAAGAAATACTTCAGTAAGCGTGAACTGAACCTGGCAGCCACACAGGGATAGAAAAGAGGCACACAGCAGTTCTAGAGAGAGAGAGATCTTTAAACCACAAGACTAAGCCTTGGACACTTGAATTAGTTTCTGCAGAAAAGTAATAATGAAATTTTATGGCGCCTTTACAGGCACAGTACTGGTTGAATCTCAGTAATTTTCAGTGAAAAAAAAACATACATAAAACAAACCCTTTTTTGGTCTCATTTTTAAAGGATAATGCTTTCTACTTTAAAAACGAGGCAGGGAAAATAAAGAGAAACTGGGAAAAAAATGCCAGCCTGCTCCTTCCTCCCCAACCCCCCCACTGCCTTTTAAAAAATTTCCTCCTTATAAATCAAAGGGGTTTTTCTCCCTTGAGGCACCAGAAATTAGAGGTAATCATGAAAAAAACTGAATGAAGCAAAAGTTTTGTGGAGGTTCACATGTGGATTTGACCTAGATACAGTTAACTTTCTTGTTATTAATTTGTACATTTTATTTTATACTGGAGTACTCAGACTTTAGCTCTAAAACAAATTGAACAGAGTGTCATATTACTCTCTCATGCCCATTGATAGATCACTAAATATCTGTATATTTTAATTATTAGAAACATACAACGATTCATTATTTTGCCTTTGAATCCTGCTATGCAGTTGGGGTTTCTTTCATGCCCTTCAAGCTGCATTAGACTATAAAGGGACTGGGATACCAAAGGAATATTAAACCCTTTGCCAACATAACAAAAATCTGTGGGAGGCACCAGGTGCTTAGTCCCACACTGCATGCTCCATTCCACCTGAAAGATTGTTTAAAGCTCTTAAAGCTAAAAAAGCAGGTGCATAGGGTTGGTTGGTTTTGGCTTTCGTTTTAAAAAGCAAGTGAATAGAGATACTTCTTCTCACGAGCTTCAGACCCATGGGTTTTGCTTGTCCCAAACAAGATATCAAAATGTCAGAACAAGAAAGCCTAAAACCAAAAAAACAACAAAAAAACCCCAATCCCTAGCCCAAACTTCCAAAAGCTTGTCAAGACCCAAGTCAGCATTATTCTTCCAATTCTGGTCTCATCCAGAGCTGGGTTTCTTATTTTCAAATGCCAGCTTCTAATTGATCCCCACTTTCCCATTCCACTTCAGACATCTCTCACATATGAAAAGGTATTCTCAGGTGTGTGTGTGTGGTGTCTCTGTCCTGGTCTGACCCCACCACAGATCACTGGTAAAGAGAAGTTCACAGCATTTAAGCAACCATGTACATACTCTTGACATAGGTTGGTATGTGTGCCCACACAGGACATGACTCAGCATCTGCATTTATTTGGCTCCTAATGCGCTACACAGAATTGCACAATCAGCTTCTCTCATCAACAGCACCAGCAGCAGGCTAAAGATAAAAATTTGCAGTAGATACAGAGGGGAAGGAATAATTTTTACTGGAAAAAAATCAAGCCTCCTTAGAAATACAGTAATTTCCTACAAGATCTGAAAGCAGAGAAAACGCTCTGCCTTCCCCAACAGGTTCCTGAGTGATACATTCTCCCCACACTCAAGGCAACCACCTCACTCAATTAGATGAGAAATTATAAATTATAGCATCTTTCCCAAGGCAGAACTAATCTGAAGCTTGGTTTGAAGATTACAACTTCCACTTTGATTTGACAGATGTGAGCATCACAATGTGATCCTCAACCCTACTTAAGCTGGCTGCTTAGTTTTCCATCATTTTCACCAATTAAACTTTCCCTGCTCACCTTTTCTCAGCTTTGATTGTCTCATGAATATTCTCCAGGTTACCTGAGCACACAGGGATAATTTTTAACATTCTGCAAAGCAATTAATCCACTGATGCTATCCTGAAGAATCAAGAAAGCCAAAACCTTGACAGCTCTGTGTTAGAGACTTGCCCAGTAAATCACTGACTCTACTGCTCATCCTCCAAACATACTCACTGAGATCACTAACCCTGCCAGCATGTAATTACCCTCTACCAAAGTGCTGTCTGTTCTTTTGCAACCTTAAGTCTGATAAAGCCAAAGGTTTTCCTTGCTTAGCCCAGTCACTTCATTGAGCTGGACCACCTATACTAATGCTAGTACAAACAGAAAAAAAATTAAACCAAACCAAACCCCGCACAACAGACTCTACACTCACAAGGATCTCTTTCTTTTTCCACCAGTGTTCCAACACCCTCTTTGTGATTGCAGCCTCCCCTTCTTCCACTGGCCAGAATGGCTCTGCTTCCATACTGCGAAATAGGGTGGGAGACCTCATCTCGCACGGACCTCTTGACTCACCAAAGACTAAGCAGTTGTACATAGGGCTCATGTCAAATCTTCAACTAGAAGACAAGAGGGAGGAAAGTCCTTCAAAAATTAATTTAGTATTAAATCACCTAAACAGCTCTGGTTCAGTTACTATTAGTCTCATTCTCCCAGACTGCACAAATGGTCCTGTCTATTCTGCCAAGACACAGCCAAAACCTTCCTTGTCACATTTCAAAGCCCAGATATTATTTTGTTTTTTCTGTGAAGTGTGAGCCAAAGAAGTTTCTCACAAGTGTCTTTTAGCTTAGAGAAGGTGAAGCTGCCTGTAAAAAGGCTCGAACATGAGAACATTAATTTCAAAGCCTCTCTTTCCCACCCCAACAGTTTTCTCAGGGATATTTATGGGGACAAAGTAAGGTTGCTATGGGGAGAAGGCAGCAACATAGAATCTTATCAATAGGCAAGGTACATTATTAGCTCTACAAATACCTGTAAGATCTTCTAGGTGCTTTGCAGGACCAAACTGCTTAAAAGCAACACCTTCAGCCACTTCAACTGTTGTCACTGTTGACAAGACTCATTGATACCACTGTCTGAAGCTTGTCAGTTTAGCTGTATTATGGCCTTATTATCTGGTCAGCCTCAAACAGAAGATGTTCTTAAGCAAGAACTACCAAGGAAAGCCCACGGGCCAAAGAATATTTTGTCCTGCAGTTACTAGCTTCAGTTACCAAGACAGCTAAGTGGTATTTCCCTTCTCTGTGCTGTCTCCCAGACTACTTGGCTTTTCCTTGATATTTCTGTGGGTATCTCCCCCAAGGCTCTTAAAAGGAAGAAGTTCTTCAAAACTACTCTCCCCCTATGGTGAAGGTTCTTCAAAACTATTCTCTCCCTTCAAAGCCTAGCCCACCATCTTGCACCACTATCTGACTTAGAAATAGATGTCCCCAGAGAACCCACAGCAAAAGCCTGCAGATATTTTCTTCAGGAGAGAAGAAAACAATGGGAAGAAGACACCGATATCATAGAGGACAGCCAGCTCACATTGGCATCTCCATCCATTTCATGCTTCAGGTATTCTCTTGATATAAATTTTCCTTGCTCTACAGAAAGCATTTCAGATAGGGGAGAAAGTTTTCCTTTTTAATATTTTGTGCTCAAAAAGCCAAAATCAGCCTGTCCCTGAAGACAGTCTGGGATGGGTGCTAAACTGCTGAAGGATATACTTTTCCCCTAGGCTATATATGTCTAAATGACATTTGATTCTACTAATGGCAGACTCATTAGTATTTAGAAAAGCAAGTGTGGAATGTGAGCTTATTTTGAACAGAATCAGCACTGTGGTAGCCAAAACTCATTAATTATGAATTTTATCAACTGCTTACTGAAATTTGTTCTGCTAGCATGGTGTAATTGTCTGCAAAAGTGATGCTTCTGAGTGAAGAAATACCATGCTACAAAATAACCCACAGCCTTCATTTTTTTCAGTAGATAGCCCATATTTGTTCCACAGTTATGATGCTGAGTGAATCCTTGAGGTTCTTTAAGCATTTTATCAGAGTAATCGCTGCAACAAGAAAGCACTGAAGAGCATAATTTGGCAAAGCATGACTGTGGAGCACTGAGATGAGCTTTCCTGGCTGCACAGCGACTACTTTGCACAAATGTGGCATACTTGGATGCTACAGAGAGCCAAGGTACCAGCAGGCAGCTCAGTGTGGGAATGCAGTTTCACTCACAGTACTCCACCAAGATTCTGGTCACTGAGTTTTCCTAGGCTTGAAGCAGGAGGGTTATTTTCTGCTAATCTACCACAGCTCAATTATTATACAAGGACCTTAACCCTTTCTGAGCTTTGAGCTGTGGGCCAGCCACTGATCCAACATAACATTACACTCACTCATAAAACTCCTGCTAAAGTGTTGAACTGACAGAAAGCATCAACCAACAACTCTGCAGAGCACAGGTAGCATTTAATATAAGAATTATTTATAGACGCTGACTTCAATAAGCAAGCAAACTCTCTGCTTAATTTCATTTTACATGCACACACAGAGGTGCATATATATATATATACACACACACACAGACTTACCTTTACAAAAGGAGATCAGCATTTTGTTAGTGATAAACAGGATCAGCAGAACAGCATCTTTACATTAGACACTTTGTGAACACGCAAGTATAGAGCTGCAAACATACTCTGTCTTTGGGTAGCTTTATTTGAACAAGTTACCAGCCAGTTTAATCAGCATCTAAAAATTCTGCACTAGAGCTCTGTCACTGATGGCTTGCCCCTTACACACAGACTGCCTAATACCATCCTTCCAGGCAATTCACTTTTCTCCTTTTCTTTCTACTAATTGGTGCCCTGTAGTTTGTTTACTCTCCCTTAAATACCATTTTCCCAGACATGCCCTACTTGTGGCTGATGGGCTTAAGTCTGCCCTGCAGTGGGCTCATGGAAGACAGATGGGACCTTCACAGTTCTCAGCTCTTGGGCACCTGCACACAGTACAATTCACTTGTCACAAACAGAACAATAAAAAGGATTCATCTGTATTCAAAGAGAAGCTGTTGGTGTAAACCAAATACCTTCCATCTCAAATTTTAAGAAGGCTATTAAGTGACACCCCAGCAGGTGCTAGTGATTTAAAACTAACCTGGGTACCAATGATATGAGAGTTCTAAAGGAGATGGCTGAGATCTTAATTATCTACTTAGTTTCAACACCAGGAAAGCTCTAAGTGGAAGGAAAGGTGCTGTGATATCGCCATTAAAATTAGGCCACTTAGAGGATGACCTTCACCATTACATTTCTGTTAGAGAGATACACTGAAAATGTGCCCTGATATTTTACTTGCTTCCTCCATTACTCTAATGAAAGCATCAACACAGCTGATTACTAGAGAGGCCCCAGTCAGGTATGTTAATGACTATGTTAAAAGTTTCTGTTAATCATGTGTCAATGAACAATGATATTTCTAGGATCATTTCCAGATGTAAAGCTGTTAAAGAATATTTTCACCTATAATCTATGTTACATTTCCTCCTAATCAAGCTCCCACTGATATTGTGATTGGGATGAAAAGAAATGTAGAAGTATTATTCCAAGCTGAAAGAGATGTATTAAGCAAAGCACCTTTAAATAGAAGACATTTAAACAGCATGAGATGCCAGCCACAAGGATGGACATCCTGCCCTAACCTGGGAGAGAAGTGCAGTAGATAGTAAAATCTGAGCTGCCAGTTCAGTGTCACTGTAGAGAAGAACTAAGACAGTCCTTGCCTGATGAGAGCATAAGACATAAAATGTGCTAAAATGAGATAGATTCACAAAATATTGCCAATCTACAAATAATGGCAAGTTTATACTTGAAAGAAGCGACTGCAGAATGGGCAACCATCTGTGCCTGGCTTCCAACACCCAGCCTGCCATAGGCTGTGATTAATGCTGTGCGGACAAATCTTCTCTCCTGTCTGCTGTCAGCAGTGCTGTCTGTTCCAGAGCCTGCCCATGGCACTAACAACAGATGTCCCTAGCAGTTCAAAAACTTACATAAGACTCCAAGTTTGCATTTCAATGTCTACAGTGTAAGCTGTATCACTGGAAGATACAGGAAAAGTACATTAAAAAAAAAAAAAATCCCTCTTACTACTTCTTTAATAAATAAACCTAAAGTGTCCATTTGGTAAACCTCTATACACTTAGGGGAAGCTAATCAGAGTTGCCACCAGGTGGGACACTGAAGAAAGGAGCAGACTAAGGCAGGAATGGATAGAACTCATCTGTCAGCTTGCAGCAAAGATCTGACACACATTGGATCCTCCCTCACGGACAGCTCTAAGCAATGCTGTATCAATTTTGGTAAGATTACAAAGGTTGTGCCTCTAATTTTCCATCTAGGATTTCTTGGACCTATGCCTATAAGGTATCTTTGCCATTGCTGTTAAAGTATAGGAAAGATCCTGAAAAATCTCCTGGGATATAGTTTTCTAATTGCAGTGCTTTCAATTAGCACTTTGCAATTTTTTGACACAGTACTGGATTTGTTGATACAGCTTCAAGCCCAGCCAGGTTAGGTGGTTTGTTCAAGCCCATTCATCAAGGCAGTCATAGACAGAATTAATATTCAGCTATATTCTCTACTTGCACTCTTCCACTGGGAATTTCACACACATACCACCACCAGCACCAAGCCCAAAGAAAAAAAAAAATAAAATCAGAGAAACAGAAGATAACAGTTGAGTGAGAAGCCAATGGCCCAGAAGTACAGCAATAACTTATGCATATTTGAAATGCCCCAGAGCTACAGGGTCTAAGCTTCATGAACAGGTCTGGGTAAGACCTTCAGGGAACATTCTCAATTGTGTTAGCTCAGAGGAGCAATCATCACAGAAACCTGACAATAGCCATTCCTATGAAAAAGCCTCTACAAGGCTGCTGATAGCTGTCAGGTTTGAAAGAAAGCAGCAGAAAAGCCAAGGGCAAGCTAGAGCTGATGGAAAAGCTGACAGATGCTGGAAAGTATTTTGTTATTGAGCAAAATAAATTTCTTAGAGTGCAACTGGTTATTGCTGTCCATTAATTAGCAGTGTACTTAATACAATGCTCTAATTTGAGTAGCAAATCAGAGAATTAAATGATCATTTGGCAAGAGGAAAAGAGCATCTTTATCTACATGCATTAAAAGAGAGGTCATTCTCCAGATATGCAAGTTGGTGGCCAAGTTAGTCTTGTTCATTCTAGATCCTCAGGAGACAGTATCAGTTCTGGTGTTAAATTAATTTGAAAGAGTGCCAGAGATGCTGAATTTTGCTCCTTCCTTAGCCATGCTCTCAGAAACCTGCTGCAAACTGTATCAAAACCCTGTCTGCCAAAATACACACAGGACACATAAAATATCTTCCCCATCAACTGCAAGATACCACACTAGAATACAATTGGAGAAGGCAAAGGTCTCAGTATTGTGTGAAATGAAGGAAAGAACAAGGATGTAAAAAAAAATCTTGATGAAAATTGTGGGAAAAACTGGAGTTAGGCTTGTCATCCAGAGCATTCTACTCAGAAAGCGTTCTTCCTAGGCAGGAAAGGATTGTGGACCACGAGTTGACTTTGTTCAATGCTTTTTGGGGATTTGTAACTCCCACCAGCATTCATTACAGCCTACATGAGGTGATAAGAGCATAGAGCCTCCTTCCTGCCTTCCAAGTCCCTTTTGGAAAATCTGCAGAGTTTACAACCTTCCATGTAGAAGAAGCCCTGGCATATCAGAGATGGTTTCAAGACTGTTTGCAGACTGGTCAGCATTTGGGTCCTGAAGAATCCAAGTTTCCACAATTATGGCTGCAAAGAAAGCTTTTGAAATCCCTGTCCAAGTGCATTTTATCACCTTGGATGGAAAGTGACAAATAGCAAAGCTGTCCTGGTTTGAGTTAGAACAGGACAAATTGTGTTCAGTGATTTTACTTTTCAGCTCAATCTCTTCTAACTGCACTTTCTGCAGTTAACTACATATTTTCACAGTTTCTGCTTCTAGCTGTGACAACGTTCGATGTTTATAGCTAGTGCTAAGCATCGGTGTGCAGAGCAAGGTCACTGCTAAATCTTGTGTAGTTCACTGGGGGTTTGGAGTAAAAGGCTGCACCTGCAGGGAGAAGTGGACAGGACAGGTGACCCTGAACTGACCAGTGAGGTATTCTAGTGCATATACATCATACTTGGTGTAAAACTGAGGAATCATAAGATCATTAATGTTGGATTATCAAGTCCAACTATCAATCCAACACCACCATGCCCACTAAACCATGTCCCAAAGTGCAGTCTCTACACATTTTTTTTTAACACCTAGGGGTTGGAAGAGCCTTCTGGAAATCATCCATTCCAGCTCACCTGCTAATGGAGGTATGGACCATGTCCAATGAAGACTCTGTCCACTTTGTCTTCTATCCCAATCCACGAGTTCCTGAATCCAGTTCCAGAGTCCAGTTCCTGTCAACCTGTGAGTACAGTCTGAGACTTCCCCAGTGTCTGCCCACAGCATCAATGGTCACGGTGGCATAATTGCCATCAGAGGGGCTGGACTCAAAGTTGGCTTCATAGACATTTGCATATGTTTGATTTTATTGTTATTTTCATTAAAGTAGTTTTAGAGGTTTTTTTTTCAATTCATGAGTCTCCCTTTCTTACTCCCTTTCTCTTCCCTTTTGGAAGGGAGAGGGATTAATAAAGAGTGTCTGCCACTCATTTAGTGGCCAGCCCAGCCCTAGCCCTTGACAAAAGCTGACTCTGCTTTGGAACTACTAGTTGAGTTTGAAGCATAGAATTTTAGGAAGATTTCTTTCCCCCCATTTTTCTGTGGCTTACTGAAAAACAGCATGCAGTCAAGTGACCCAAATTAGAGAGTTTGCATGTGACACAAAATGGTTTGCCTTCAGAAAGCAGAAGTGGAATTGAGACTGTAAGTGTGACAGGATATTTGACAGTAACTCTTCACCACCATTTCCAGATAAGAGTAATGATAGGTTTTACGGCTTGTTCAATCTTGGCTTGACTCATTCTTCACTGTCAGACATGAGCTTTAAGTGTCAGCACACAATGGTGTTGTGCTTGTCCGTGGGAACCAGCATCTCTATCACCCTAACAGCATCATCAACTTGAAATCAAAAGTCCTCACATTTGTTTGTTTATATACGGGAAGATAAGTTTGGTTTTGCAGAGGTAAATTTTAACTTGTACGTGACTGGGTAGTAAAACCACTGCTGGGAAACAAGCTAATTAAACAGTGAAACTGAAATTATCAGAGGCTGGTGTATGCATGGTCACTCTCCATATGATCTCAATACTGCACAGAAAGACTCCTGCCGGGAGGACAGCAAGTCCTGGCTAGGGGTGGATTCCTGAACTTACCAACATAACTGAAGTGTATAGAGGGACTGGTAGATGCAAGTGATGCTTTGCCCTATTCAGGGCACTTGTACTGGTTTTACCAGAATACAGCTGAAGGAAAAGAGCTGGGACTCAGATTGTGTGTCTTTGTTTGCTTTTCTAAGGACGCAACCATTTCATAATACAGGATTAAAATTTATCTTGGTACAGAAAAGTTCTGAAGTTTGCTGAAAACAGACAAGCCATGTACTTGAAAGCTCTAGTGGTATTCCTTCATTAAGATCAATTCTGTCTCAGCTGAAGTCACACCAATTACAGCAGCCTCTATCACCCACTCTCAAAAGTCTGAGACATAACCACTAGTTAAATGGACTGTTAACACTACGAAAAATTTGGAGAAAATTAATACTGCAGGAAACTGCTGAGGACTGTACTAGGTCAGGCCCAATCCCATCAATTAGAGCACACATTTGGTATGAAAAGACTAGAAACAGAAGAAGTTGCTACTGTGCAGTAGGAGGTGCTTATTGCTGTCTGCTATTGAACCTCACCAAGATGGCAAGCATCAGTTTTCCAAGCACAGGACTTCCACAACATCTCCAAAGACACTCCCCACAACCATGTGCAACCAAGGCCACCCTATCCTGCTGAAGGATAGAGACACTTTATGCATAGCCCAGCTTCTCCTACAAGCTCAGCAAGCAAATCCTTTCAACAGTCACAGCCTTAGATGTAAACTAAATAGGTAAGAACTAAATATTAGAGAAAGAGATTGCTAGCACCCGTGGTTGGCAATGCAGCAGTAGATGCCACCATCCACACTGTTACAATTAGAATCTGTCATTTACAGTTAAGGAAAGATAAAGGTAAGAGAGATCCTTTTTCTCCCCTTCTGACTCAAGCAATCAACAAAATTTCCACTTTCATCTGGAGAATGTTCAGCTTTTAAATTTTATGAAGGCAGAAAAAGTTAAAAATATGCATTTAGGCTCATCTACTTCTCAAGTTTGTGAGCCACAGGCCAAATTTTAGTATCTGCTTAAGTCACTCTCAGGGTTATGAAACAGGAACCCTTTCTGGATGTGCAGGAATGGCAACACTGCAGAAGCAGTGGTTCTCTGCAGAAGCAGGGAATTGACTGCTCCGGGGGGGCAGCTTAGACATTTCCATCCCAAGTTCTTGTATCAAGGTTAGAATAAAATCACTGGGAGGAGCCACCACATCTCCACCATTCCTCTCTGTCTCCTTCCAAGTATAGGTCTTGCTTTTTAACAAGTTTCTTGATCAATGTGCTACTATTTCCTTCAGTTTGATTAATATAAAATCAGAGAACACAAACAGCAGCAAACACACACATACAAGATACAGACTTCAAGTCTCTCTAGTTAAGCAAAGGTTTTGAACCATAGAATAGAATCACAAAATCAGACAGGTTGGAAGAGACCTCCAAGATCATCCAGACCTATCCAATCAAGTAGACCATGGTACTAAGTGCTCCATCCAGTCTTTTCTTGAACACCTCCAGGGCCAGCGACTCCACCACCTCCCTGGGCAGCCCATTCCAATGGCAAATCACTCTCTCTGTCAAGAAATTCCTCCTAATATCCAGCCTATACCTCCCCTGGCACAACTTGAGACTGTGTCACCTCATTCTGTTGCTGGTTGCCTGAGAGAAGAGACTGACTCCCACCTGGCCACAACCTCCCTTCAGGTAGTTGTAGACTGCAATAATATCACCCCTGAGCCTCCTCTCCTCCAGGCTAAACAACCCCAGATTTGTATTTCCTACACCAGCTCCCTCAGTCTCTCCTCATAGGGCTGTGCTCCAGGACCCTCACCAGCTTCATCGCCCTTCTCTGGACATGTTCCAGTACCTCAATATCTCTCTTGAACTGAGGGGCCCAGAACTGGACACAGTACTCAAGGTGTGGCCTAACCAATGCTGAGTACAGGGACTGAATGACCTCCCTGATCCTGCTGGCCACACCATTCCTGGTACAGGCCAGGATGCCATTGACCTTCTTGACCACCTGGGCACACTGCTGGCTCATGTTCAGCCTAATATCTACCAGCACCCCCAGCTCTCTCTCTGCCTGGCTGCTCTCCAGCCACTCTGTCCTCAGAGCTGCCTGGGGTTGTTGTGGCCAAAGTGTAGAACTCTGCACTTAGCCTTGTTAAATCTCCTCCCATTGGCCTCTGCCCACCCATCCAGCCTGTCAAGGTCTCTCTGCAGGGACCTCCTATCCTCCAACAGATCAACACCTGCTCCTAACTGCAAACTTACTGATGCTGGATTCAATCCCCTCATCCAGATCATCAATAAAGATATTGAACAGGATTGGGCCCAGCACTGATCCCTGGGGCACACCACTAGTGACAGCTGCCAACTGGATGTGGCACCATTCACCACCACTCTCTGGGCCCAGCCCTCCAGCCAGTTCTTGACCCATTTCAGAGTGGATCTGAGCCACGAGCTGTCAGCTTTGCCAGGAGCTTGTTGTGGCAGATGTTGTCAAAGGCTTTGCTGAAGTCCAGGCAGACTACATCCACAACCTTCCCCACATTCACCAGGCAGGTAACCTGATCATAAAAGGAGATCAGGTTGGTCAGGCAGGACCTGCCCTTCCTAAACCCATGCTGGCTGGGCCTGATCCCTTGGCCATCCTGTAAGTGCTGTGTAATTGCACTCAAGATGAACTTCTCCATAACCTTGCCTGGCACTGAGGTCAGGCTGACAGGTCTGTAATTTCCCAGTTCCTCCTTCCAGCCCTTCTTGCAGATGAGCATCATATTGGCCAGCTTCCAGTCTTCAGGGACCTTTCCAGTGAGCCAGGGCTGTTGATAGATGATAGAGAGTGACTTGGCCAGCTCATCTGCCAGCTCTCTTAGCACCCTAGGATGGATACCATCTGGTCCCATGGACTTGCGAGTATCCAAGTGCCTCAGCAGGTCCCTTAATGCTTCTTCCTGGATTACAGGGGGACTATACTGGTCCCTGGCTCCATCTGCCAGTTTGGGAGGCCAGTTGTCCTGAAGACAACCTGTCCCACTATTGAAGATTGAGGCAAAGAAGGTGTTGAGTACCTCTGCCTTTTCCTCACCCTTTGTTATGGTATTCCCCTCTGCATTCAGTAAAGAGTGGAGGTTGTCCTTGCCCCTTCTTTTGCCATTGATATGATACAGCAGTGGCCAGATTAAGTTCTAAATGGGCTTTTGCTTCTCTAACTTTTTTTCCTACAACACCTAGCAAAGTCCCTAAACCCTTCCTGGGATACCTCCCCTTTTTTCCAAAGGTGATATGCCCTCTTTTTTCCCCCTTAATTCCTTTAGAAGCTCCTTGCCAATCCAGTCTGGTTGTCTCCCTCGTCAATTCACCTTCCGGCACGTTGGCACAGCCCATTCCTGCACCTTCAAGAGTTCCTTCTTGAAGTAGGTCCAGCTTTCCTGCACCCCTTTGTTTTTAAGGGCTGTTTCCCAAGGAACTTTCCTAGTTCCTTAAATAAGCCAAAGTTTGCCCTTCAGAATTCCAGTGTGGAGGTTTTGTTGACGTACTTCCTGGTTTCACCATATATTGAAAACTGTATTATTTCATGGTCACTGGACTCCAGGCAGCCTCTGACCACATCTCCCACCAGCCCTTCTCTATTTGTGAGCAGCAGGTTGAGCAGGGCTGCATCCCTGGCAGGCTCACGTAACAGCTGGGATAAGAAACTATCCTCCATGCACTCTAGGAACTTTCTAGACTGCTTCTTCTCTGCAGTGTTAAATTCCCAGCAGATGTCTGGCAAGTTAAAGTCACCCACAAGAATGAGGGCAAGTGATCTTGAGGCAGCCTCCAGCTGCTTAAAGAATAATAAATCAACCTCTTCTTTCTGCTTGGGTGACCTGTAACAGACTCCAACCAGGATGTCAGCCTTGTTGGCCTTCCCCTCTTACCCACAGGGACTCAACCTGATTATCCTTAATCTCTACTTCCATGACGTCCATTGCCTCCCTGATATACAAGGCCATTCCTCCACCCCTTCTCCCTTGCCTATCCCTTCTGAAGGGTCTGTAGCCATTGATTACAGCACTCCAGTTGTGTGAGTCATCCCACCATGTTTCTGTGATGGCGACAACATCATAGTTTGGCTCTTGTACCAAAGCTTCCAGCTCCTCTTGCTTATTACCCATACTGTATGCATTGGTGTACATACAATTCAGCTGGGCTGCTGGTTTTACCCCTATCTCTGGCTTAGCACACTTGGCCTTCTTTGGTTCATCTCTACTACTGCTGTGTTTAACCCCCTCCCCCTTCCAGCCTAGTTTAAAGCCCTTTCAACAAGTCCCACCAGCTCGTGTGCCAGGATCTTTCTCCCCCTCTGAGACAGATGTAACCCCTCTGTCACTAGCAGACCCCAAGATCAAAGAATATGCTCAAAAGATAGGGTAGGATCCGTCTCAAACTGTTACCTCGCTTCAACTTTCACTTACTTCCCATCGCTGCTCGGATCGGCGTCGTTCTTGCATGCCACATTAATTTCAGCATCTTGTTAGCTCATTTGTTTACGCTTTTTAGCTGGATGCCAATGACACGGAGTGGTCACATTTATACTTGGCATGGCCACAGGCTGTTCCTCCTTTGTTTTAGTTCTCTACATTCCTCCAACTGCTGGCTTCACCTTCTCTTGTCTTGCTCTGCCCTTGCTGTCTGAACTCCAGGAGCCTCCTGAGGCACTGTGAACTCACAGCAGCTGTTACCATCCACCTAGCACATTAGCAAGGGACCCTTTTCCTACAGAAATCCCAAGAAATCTCATTCGTCACAGCTGGTGCAAAGTGGAAGCATCAAGTTTCCACAAAGGAAAAAAAGTAACACTTGAAGAGTGGAGAGTATTGAATCTGATACTGGTTCAGTCAGATATTTTGAGGTCAAGATTAAATTTAAGTGTCTCCCAAAATAGCAGGACTAGTTTTAAAAGAGCTCTCCGAAAGATTTTTTTCAAAGGTGAGAAAATTGTCAGAGAACAAGATTGTAAATCGACTCCATCAGTGGTGTTTTTCTGACTGGAAACCTGCTGTTTTCTACAATAAGCTAGGAACTAGAAAAGCATAAGGAATCTGCCTTATAGTAAGACAAGTGCCTGTACATGCACACTCATAGACCAAATAAAAATGTTTACTGTGGATTTCACAACAGTCTAGACACAGCTAGATACATTGATAGCGATAAGAGGTACCAAGGACAAGGGGAAACAGTGCTATGTGCTTCTAAAGCTCACAGCCAGGTAGGTTTGGAGGAGTCCTTCTCCAATGTTTAGAAACTGGCTTACAAAGTCAAGCTCAGGACAATTACAGATAAGAAATCTGCATAAACAGGAGTTCAATATCAATTCCGTAACAAAGGTCCTTTCACATCATCTTCTGGCAGGCAGAAAGCATCTTGAGCCCAGTGGGACAGACCTGCACCATTATTTGGAGTTCATCTTGTTTTGGAGTCCAGCAATGAAAGTGCCCAGTTCAATTTCTGACCAGGACTACCCAGGTACTCTGCTCCCCATTATTTCAGCAGTGCTGACCACTCTCTTATCTCATCCAGACATCATCAGGAAGCAATTACAAACCACTTTTTTCCCCCGCTAATATGCCTTTGAGACCTTTGTGCAATATAAGATACCAGGAATGTGCATCTTGTATTGCATGCACCTGTTTTTTTGCTCTGCACATTTTCTGATTTTAAATTAGAGCATTATTGTTACTCTCTATGTTTACAGATCTTCTGGAAAAGGAACCTCAGCTTGTTCTGGCTGGCATATCTGAAAATGTCCTTAAAAAAAATAAGGCTGGGTTTATATCTGACATATTGCAGACTTGGTCTTAAAACACATTTTCATGAGAAGACATGGATGGTAGTTCATCAGAGAAAACAAAACCAGGAGAGGTAAGGAAGTTCTATACTCCAAATGCCCAGCTGAAGTACTGGTAAGTTTCCAAGGCTTGTGTGTTTTAAGCAGAGAGCCATCCAGCTCAGCTCATGACATGGGAGCATTTAGCACAGATGATGAACAGGGCCCAGATTTTTCTCTTCTGGAACAAGATTTCAGCTGCCGGGCTGAAGAAGCAGCTCACAGAGCTAAGGCCCACAAGCAGCTGTTCCTGCTGTAGTAGCAGCCAGTAAAGAAGAGAAGTGGGAGGACTGCAGTCTTGAGTTTGTTTCAGAAATTCTAGCCTAGCTGAACTAGAAGCAGCCTATTTTTACCAGCATGGAGAACATTCCTGCCCACCTCACAGGCAAATCAACCTTTGCAATCTCCCTCCAACCCTGCCAAGAAGCTAGAACTTCTGTGGTGGCTCTGGGTTAAGTGCCTAAATCAGGAATGCTGTTATGCAAATGCCAAACTAAACTGGAAGCAACAAGCTATTAAACTGTCTTTAGTTTCCAATGTTGTAGAGTTTTTATTAGGCCAGAAGAAAGAGGTAAATAGAAATTTTAAATTATGGCAATCTCACTGTGCCCTCAGTTAGAACAGTTATCAATTGAACTTCAGATATTTCACAAAAGACCATCATTATTTCCTGCACTGGACTTAGAAAGTAAAGCCCTCTTTTGAAGCAAATAAAATTGGACCAGATAATCCTTGTGGTCCTTTCCAACTTGGTATTCTGCAATTCTCTGGTTATTTGCCCAAGGAAATAGTGGAGTCACCATCCCTGGAGATGTAGTGGTTTAGCAGTTACCTGCCCCCTCTCCCCCCCNTGCAAGCAGATATTTACAAGGTATAACAGATATTTACAGATATATACAATGAAAAGGTAATACAGCCACCACACCCCTCCCAGAGACCAAAATCCCCAAGAGAAGGTAACCAAACACCCCTACCACCTTTCCCCCCTTCCCCAGTCTTATCTCACCACCTGTTGATGCCGCAGATAAGCTGAAGTAGATTGGTCAGGGGGATTAGTAGTAGAAAGAAGTTAGTAGTTTTACTCTGAATTAGCTACCAAGACAGAGAGACAAAGGAGACCATGCAAGAGGAGCAGCCACAGCCCAGAGCAGTCAGAAACCGTCTGATATCTGTTGTTTTGAGAACAGTTCTTAAAAACAACTTTTTTTTTTTTCTTTCTCAGTAAAACTCTGGTGAAGTGACACACTGTGTTTACCTCTCTCAGCCAATAGTCTAATTTCTCACTGAAATTCTCCAATTAGCTCAAACCAACACAGATGTTTAAAAGACAGCTGGATGATGTCATTAGGGACATGGTCTAATGGTTGTGTGCAGGGAGATATTAGGTTATGGTTGGATTTGATGATCTTAAGGTCTCTTCCAACCAGGCAATTCTATGATACACATTGGGTGTAAGCAGCAAGGCACTTTATCCACTGTGGGACACAGCTGAGCCCATTGGCAAAGCTGGTGGTGCCTCCAGAATAACCTGGGGGTCTGAGTTGGTGAAAAGCTCAACATGAGTCAGCAATGCGTGCGTGCAGTCCAGACAGCTACTGTGTTCTGGGCTGCATCAAGAGCAGTGTGGCCAGCAGGGCAAGGGAGGGGATTCTCCCCCTTTACTCTGCTTTCGTCAGACCCCACCTGGAGTACTGTGTGCAGTTCTGCAGCCCCCAACACAAGAAGGATGTGGAACTGTTGGAGAGAGTCCAGAGGAGAGCCACAAAGATGCTCAGAGGGCTGGAGCACCTCTGCTATGAGGACAGGCCATGAGAGTTGGGCTTCTTCAGCTTGGAGAAGAGAAGGCTTTGAGGAGACCTTATAGTAGCCTTTCAGTATCTGAAGGGGGCCTACAGGAAGTCTGGGGAGGGACTATTTACAGGGTCTTGTAATGACAGGAACAAGGGGTAATGAGTTTAAACTGGAAGAGGGGAGGTTTATACAGGATGTTAGAAGGAAGGTCTTTACAGTGAGGGTGGTGAGATACAGGTTGTGGCTGCTCCCTCCCTGGAGGTGTTCAAGGCCAGGTTGGATGAGGCCTTGAGTGACTTGTTCTAGTGGGAGGTGTCCCTGCCTATAGCAGGGGGTTGGAACTGGGTGATCTTTGAGGTCCCTTCGAACCTAAACCATTCTATGATTTTATGATTCTATATTTAAGAATGGGCAAAAAATCAGAGGACAGTGAGTGGTGAGGAGAAAAAGCTATCTGAACACTGAGGTCAGAGAATGAGGACCAGGCAGAGGTGCAGCCCATTGAAAGACCATAGAGGAGAAGGTATCTCGCTGCAGTCTGTGGAAAGGACTACAGTGGAGATGTCCATACTGCAACTCACAAAGGACCCCATGCCAGAGCAGCTGGATATTTCCTGATGAACCGAAACTAACAGAGAACTCACTCAGAGGCAAGTTCATCCTGAAGGACAATAGCCCATAGGAAGGATCAACACTGAGGAAGAGGGAAAGTGTGAGAAGGGAGGAGCTGTTATGAGCAAAATGCAACCATTCCCAGTCCCTCCGTGAACAGGCTAGATAGAGGAGTTGGGAATTAAGGACTGAAGATGAGCTTAAGAAAAGGTAGGTGGGGTGAGGAGAACATGTTGTTTTAAATTTTGTCTTTGTTTGTCATTGTCCAAATCTACGGTGTGCTCAGAGGTGCTTGAGACTTGGAGTTCAGTTTTTGTCTGTCCTATTCTCTCCCCACCCCCTGTATATCATTTCATTCTAAGGAGAAGGCAATGACATCTAATTTGTCAGGTCTTGCGATACTTTTACAAGATTTGCACAATGACTTTTAGCTAGGAGTCTGCAGGCAGCAGAGCTGGCTTGTTCAGTGCCACTTCCAGGGGAGCAGTCATCACTACCTTTCACTTAAACCAAGAGAAGGCAAGATGCAGCATGCTACACTGAGCATACCTTTCACTTGGAAAATGTGTTGTGGGTTTTTTTGAGTGGGATAAAAAAAGTATATGGTTATCATGACAGCAAGCAGCTGTCAATCTCTTTCAGCATGCCATTTTATTTTGCTCTGCACCATTTTCTTATATCCCATTTTAAAAAATATGGTTTTCAACCTTCACTTTTCCCTCTGCAAATTCAAATCACATGTACAGCCTGGCTTCTGAAACAGAATTTGGCACTGTCAGAATTCTCAGTGCCCCAGGATGTACATTTCCANAAGGGAAAGGAAAAGGAAAAGTGAAGAGCAGTGAAGTTCCCCTTGCACAAGCCAGGGAATGGTGACAGAGGATTCAGAAAGACATCAGGCAATGACATTTGTTGTAAGGCTCCTTGGCTCACAAGAGCTTACAGGAAAGCAGTCCTGTAGGAAAACAAGAAAAACAGCCTCCTTTTGTCACACAGTCTCTAAGGAGATACCAGTATTGCTGGTTTCTCTACTGCTTTTTTTTCTCTTTTTTCCTGAAGATGACATATCTTGAGACCCTTGGTCTCAATGGCTTTCCAACCTACTTAGCAGCAATCCAGATGACTGGCTCTGATGACATGACACTTGGTATCTCTTAAGGCTTCAGCTGAAGGCACTTACCTGGTTATTTCAGCAAGCAAAAGAAAGGCTGCAAGATCTGAGATCTCATCTCTACACCTCCTTTTTTCAATCCCTTCATCTTAAATATATTTACATTGCGTACATGGAAAAAAAAACTTGACATTTGGACACATGCCTCTTGATGTGAAGCCAAAAGGAAGCACAGCCCCAGTGTCCCAATGACATTTAACCCTAACATAGCCAAGGTGAATGGCAAGAGTCACAGCAGCTTTCCCCAGAGGCAAAATATTATGGGTAATTATTCACACATGTGTCATGAAATTTTACAATGGAGCCATCCAAATAACCTTGTCAGCAGAATCAAGAGAAGGGAATGATTCTTGTGTAACATCTCAATGGCTTCATAAGACGTCCTTATCTCCTGGCGTCTGTGCCTTGCAGAGGGTCAGCCAAATTCATGACTCATGACTTAGTGTTCACCTAAAAAGTACCTGAAATCCACCTCAACATTTAAATAGTGATGTCACTCAGCCAAAGAATCCCATCCAAGCCTTTGAAAGAGCGCGCACTTCCCAAAACAGTCATACTAGTAAGAAGAACCATAGAATATTTTGGGTTGGAACATACCTTTACAGGTCACATAGTCCCCCAAGCAATGAGCAGGGACATCTATGAATCTATGAACCCTCAACCAAAGCAAGTTTCTCAGAGCCCCATCCAACCTGACATGGAATGTTTCCAAAGACTGTGCTTCTATCACCTCTCTGAGCAACCTGCACCAGCATTTCACCACTCTCATACTAAAGAAGTTTATTCCTTCTTTCTGGTCACTAGCTCACACATACACACACCCCACCCTACCCTTTTTAGTATCCTGCTGTAACAGGCCCTGCTAAAAAGATTGTCCCCATCTGTCTTATAGCAGCTTCACTTTAGGTACTGGAAGGTCACAATGAAGTCTCTCCAGAGCCTTTTATTCTCAAGACTGAGCAACTCCAACTCTCTCAGCCTGTCATCAAAGGAGAGGAGTTTCAGGGAAGAATGAGCAAGTGGCAGACACATAGAAACAGTTTTCTTTTCCTTTAACCTTTCTCCAAACCAGATCAGAGTTGACATGAACCCTAACTGGTAACCAACACTACAAGTTCTCCACCCATACAGCTGTGAACAACTGAGTACACAGGCATCCAGAACTAAATTCAGGGCTGCTTAAAAATCCAACTTTTTAGTCTTTTGACAAGCCATTCATGTAGGTTTATTGCCCTTGAGGAAATAAACAAACTGCATACAGAGCTGTTCTCCTCTATGCATCTCTTACAGTCAGTATGCTGCCAGCCAGCTGCTTCTCCATTTAGCAGCAAAAGCAGGAACAGAGCCCAGACTGGTGTTGCTCAGAATTCCATCTCAGCTACCAGGCCATGCCGAGCAAGTTACTCACATCAGAAATGACTCTCCTCCTAGTCAATGACAGCTGAAGAACTGCAGGGCAAAGTGGGAGAAGAAAATCTAGCATGTATTAAAGACAGCCATGTGTATCTAAATACACGTATGTGCAGGTGTGGACATGCACAAGCACATGCCACTCAGTCAGCATTAACTAAGCAGAAGGTGGTGTAATTTCTGGGAAAAATTACATCTTCCTGGTGTTGCTTTTGCTAAAAGCTTTTAGAGAAAGAGGTAGTGACTTTTTAGGAAGTGCTAGCCATGGAAAGCCAACACGTGTCTGTAGTTCTGGAAATAAAGAAGTCATCTGGTCATCCCAAAGAAACTGGTTCTTCATGCTAACTCCTAAACAACAAGGGTTTGATTAGCAGTATTTTGCACTGTAAACATTTGGACTTGAGCAAGTGATGTATTTGTGGTTTTAACAGGCAAAAGAAAACACTTGAGGGCATAGTTATGTCATTCCAAAGTCTGACTCTATTAATCTAATGGCAGATGCAATGAGTTCCCATAAGCCAGCCTCCATGTTCTGAAATCTTCCCTCTCCAAGAAGTTGGTGGGGGGTGTAAACATAGATTGATCTCTTATTTAGACTGCACTTACACAACTATCAATGTGACAGATTAGCTGTTATTTGAACAACTCGCACCAACATTCTGCTTTCCTGAAATAAGTACCTGTCAGTAAGAAGCAGAATGAGATCTGAACCTATGAGGTTGCTACTGTCCTTATACAGAAAGTCACTGAAAGTCCAGAAGACCAAATATTGCGGATACACCAAAAAACCTGCTCCACCTGGATGTTCAGTGGATGGTGGTGAAGGTAGGAGTAAATACCAATGCTTAAAGTAGAATGCCTTCTTTTTGAGCTGCCAAAACAGAGACAGGATGGCTGTGCAGATGGTAAATCCTGGTACCAAATGATGAGTCAATCCCCTGAACAGGGCAGCAACGAGGGGCATATTTTAGACCCTGCAGGGTGCAATAAAAACAATGTGAGGTTGACATGAGGGATATACTTGCCTTCTGGGAGATATTGCTCTTGCAGTCTTTTCTTTACATCATTCACACCCACATGGCTGCTATCAGTTTCTGTCTTTAGGATCCAAACAGTGATGCAATCCTGTGATAGGCTAATCACACCATTTCATTAATCATTTATTTCATCAATCATTTCGAGCTGTTTCCCTGGGGCCACCCAGCCTTGCCTACAGCTGCCAAACTCCAGACTCGTTTCATCTATAACCTAGTTTCAGAGATGCCTTGTCTCCCTGCCTTTCATGTTTTCAGCTCACATTTTACTCACACATTTGAACTCACTGTCCCTGATCAGTGAAGTGCAGGATAAGGGGGGAGAAAAGAGGGGATCCAGACTTTTCTTATTGTTTTTTCTAAACTCAGTGTCTTGGAACCAGATGGTGGCTGACTTGTTTAATTTTACTCTAAAAGTGAACTCAAAAGAGCAAGTAACTTCAAACAGGGCAGCACTCCATGCTAGCAAGTATCTACGGGTCCTTAATAACTGCAGAGCATTTGTTCATTGTATCTGCATGCAATGGCATGTCCTGTGGTTACGGTAATTGGGATTAGCGCAAAGGAAACTGGCTAAGGGTATTGGGCCATGCCAGCCTCAGCCATTCAGAACATCATTTCCCAACTCTGTAACGAGCAGTTGCAATATTTTTTAACACATTAGGGACTGGGGAGGTGTATTTTCAGGCCACCAGCAGTACAACTGTCACGTCATACTCTGCACTCACAGGGACAGCAGGTAAGAGGTAAGACATTTGGAGAAGGACATGAGAAAATGCTTACAAGGCTTTCTGCTTAGCTATAACTGAACTCTGCCATATGTCACAGACCGCTACAGAGTAAATTTCCCACTTTTGACAAATCACACATATGGGCAAAGAAAGCCTTCGTGTATCCCTTCAGTTAGGAACTAATAAGGAGCTCTTCCATGTGATTGCAGATCTCTTCTGTTTCTCCCTCTTTCTAGGAGGACAGAAGGAACAAAAGCAAAATCTCTTTTGTCAGGTCACTTCTGATGGCTGCTAGATGAAACAAGCCCACTTCCTTTCAGCACTGTACATATTGAGACTGATCTGAGAGGACTCAGAGCTGGAAGTAAAACCACTATCACCAAATCCCATAGATGCTTTATCCTTAAATTAATTGCCCTAGCATCAAGTACCCTAGAAAAAGAGTTTTAAAACCCAGACCTGAGGCCTTTCAGTTTATCTGGAGGTGCATATTGCAAAGATCACACTCCATTCCTACAAAACAGGTTCTTTGGTACAATGGCATTTGAAGACCCTGCAAGGCCAAGCCTAGAGCCCTGCAGAATTACCAGAGCATGGGTACAAATAAAAAAAACAGATGGAGTCTCCTGCATCACCAGCAGCATTCACATTCAAACCATGGCTGACTCCAGCCCACCAGTAATTCCCTGTGGAACTCCAGCCTCTGCTCCAAGTTGCTCTTCTTCAGCAGAGCCAACACCACAAATGTCAATCAATGACAGACATGAGCTCCATGCTGAGTATCTGTGGTTTTGTTCACAGTGGGACCATGCAACATTTTCAATAAACAGTAAGCTCTCCTAAAAACAGGATTTTTAGGGAAAATAGATTATTGGCAACTTTTTGCAGAATTGTTTCATCCAGAGAAGGATGAGAAGTTCAGAAGCACCAGAACACAGCCTATTGTGCAACAGCAGATAGCAACAAAACAGTAATTTCCTTATGAAATAGCCATAATGAATAGTCATTTTAAAGAATATTCAGTCACGTAATTGGAGCAGAAAGCCAACACCTAATATTTCAGCTTCAGTCTTTTCTTCCATCCTCTGTCAGTGAAAGAACTACATCTGTGACACTTTAAACTCCAGGCAAACAGTACCAGCACTCAGCCATTCACCGCTCGTCTTTCCCCACACACTCCCACTTCAGCAGGTGTATTTGCAGGCTTTGGCACATAAGCTTTTTTTGGACAAAAGGCTGCCTTCTGGTTCACTGAGTGCTTTGTGGCTGCACAGATTCGCTGCTCCGGCACTTTGAAAGAGGCAGGCTTCAAATGCTGCTCCTGTTCTTCTGACGCTCTTTCTCAATGCAACAACCTCATCTATATGGAACATTTTCCTTCTCCTAAGAAAGATGGTGTGGGGCCTAGGCTATTTTTTGACACTGTCTATTTCAGAAAATTCACTACTTCTGAATCCTTTAAAAACATGTAGGAGCTCAAGAAGAAGAAAACAATTCACAGATTGCATGGTGTTGGAAGGGACCCTCAAAGGTCATCTTGTCCAACCCCACTACAGTGAGCAGGAGCACCTCCAACTAGATCAGGCTGACCAGTGCCACATCAAATCTGATTTTTAATATCTCCAGGGATATTCAAAATCAGATCCCTGCCTCAATCACATCCCTGGGAAACCTGTTCCAGTATTTTACTACTCTAATTGTAAAGAACTTCCTCCGTATGTCCAGCCTAAATGAACCCTGCTTTTTTGCCCCTCACCCTATCCTTACATGCCTCATAAATAATCCTTCCTCAGCCTTCTTGTAGGTGCCCTTCAGTTATTGAAATGAATAAGGTCTCCCCAAAGCCTTCTCTTCTCCAGGCTTAACAGCTCAAATTCTTTCAGCCTGTCTTCATAGGATAGGTGCTCCAGCCCTCTGATCATCTTTGTGGCCCTCCTCTGGACTTATTCCGGAAGGTTCATGTCTCCCTTGTTTTGGAGATCTCATAACACAGCTGGACACAGTACTCCAGGTGAGATCTCACCAGAGCAGAGTGGCAGAATCACCTCTCTGCACCTGCTGGCCACGCTTCTTCTGATGCAGCCCAGGATGTGATTTGCCCTCTGGGCTCCAAGTGCACATTGCTGGCTCAGGTCCAACTTCTCACCCACCAGTATCCCTAAATCCTTTTATGCAGAGTTGTTCTTGATTTCATCATCCTCCAGCTTGTATTGATATGGAGCACGCCTCCAGCTTAGGTGCAGGACCTTGATCTTTGACTCATTGACCATCGTGGACAAGCGGTTATTTCAGTTTGTGCCAAGATGATACAAAGTTTGGAATTAACAAGCAGCTTGGAAATGCAAACAAGTCAAAGCCTCTTACAATTATTTTTAGCATTTCCTATAGTCAGTGCTTCTTCCTCTCAGAATACTCTGCAAATGAAATCACTAAGCAGGAAAGGTACAAAAATATTCCTTAGTAGCCCCTGCATTGGAGACTGTGCTGGGGATTTCTGCTGTGTTTGGGTTTTTTCCCCTCCACATCTTACAAAGCACTTGGGAAACCTGTTTAATGGATATTTGTCACTGTTGAACAAGGCTGACTTCAGTATTCAAACATGAAAGAAAATTTAAGACCTGTAAAACAGAGGAAAAAATGATTGGACTTTCACTGCACCTGCACTCACAGTTGCCATGTAGCCCTCTAGAAGCATAGTCCCTGTAAGGGCATCAATAAAACTGTCTCAGAGGTTGTCTGCAACAACCAGCTCTGCACAAGCTGCACTTGCCAAGTGCAGCCACTCTGGAATTTTGTCCAGGCCAGTTTTTGAGCTGTGACACTTCTTCACCTTGTATCATGCCTATTTTACATCTCTAATATTCTCTGCAGGAAGGCTTGTTGGAAGGCTTTGGGGAAGTCTACCTCAGACCTCTACTCTTCTGATCCATCCCAAAGACTACCAAGCTTTCCTCTGCACAGCAGGCCTAGTAAGATTTCCCTACATTGCTATACTGCAGGTATACTTTTGAGATAATTTCAATTTATGTGCTTGGTGTGGACTTGAAGTCTACTGCTTTCATTTCCAAGTTTAAATGTTTCTGGCCCCCACTATTCTGCACAGTCCCTCTTTTTGATGAGATGATGGACTTTTTTTGTTTCATTTAAATGGAACAGCTGAGAAGGCTGTTATTTTTTTCTTCCATTCTNCTCCAAAAGCACATAAGATTCTTTTTAAGTTCTCGTTAATCATGGCCTTAATCCCTGGGATCCTGCCAAGCTCTGCAGTCTTCCTGGTGGTCCCCTTCAGCTCTAAGATAGCTAATACCCTAAGCCAGTTTAGTCTCTGGGGACAAAAAAGAAATCTCAATTTCCTTCTTGGGCTCTGTTTCTTCCAGCTTGACCTCCTCCCAACTTAATCTGCAATGAACATCCAGACAGCTTCTAGGAGCTTGACTTCCTTGAAAGAGTTAAGGCCTATATTTTAAGCCTCCCTTTCTAGCACTGGTCTAACACTGGTTTTCTATCACAGACTTTCTGCTTGTCACTAGGAGCAAACAATGCCCACAGACATACTATCACCAGCTTTCCGGAAGCCTCACCACATCGAGTACTGCCAAGTGCACTATCAGCCATCTGATACTACCTGGACTGAAGATGAGGGATAAATCCACTGATGGTCTTTTCAACAAGTGCCATACACGTTGACAGTCAAGGCAGATATGCACAGATGGATTTGGCTTTGGATAAGTCTGAAATATAAAGAGTATTTGGAAGACAGGCAGGAGAACATGTCTAGGTACTCCATGATCAATGAATCTGATAAGTCCTGAAGCATTTTAGTGCTTGAGGAATTACACAGGATTAGAGAAACAAACTGGGAAAAAAGATCATATGAAAATGAGGCATTATAGCCTCTCAATAGAGGATTGACTGCTGTTTTGGTTCCTCTTCACGCTAGGAAAATTATTTTGTTTGGCAGATGCTGCTAAAGATTCAGACTCACAAGTCAGTTGGGAAGCAGCAAAAAAGTCAGAACTGGACTCTGAAATGCTGCAAGTTCACTGGTGTTTTCTTGTTCTATTGACCAAGTGACAGAGAGATAACATGAAGAAAACCCAAAGTAAGCAGGAAAGGGACATCACATTCTTGGACAAGAAGAACCAGGGCAAGCACATTCCACAAGTCACTCAACATAGTGCTTTCTTCCCTGAGAAATATTTTGAGTCACGCCTGACTGAGACCACCAGACAGCAAGGCATCTGAAAACATCAGATGCATCAGGGCTTTCCCCACCAATGCTGCAGGAAGAAAATTACAAGAACATATCACCTTGGCCAAGAACAGCTGTAAGACCTTCTATGGACATGATGTTGCATTTCTACTGCTGAACCACCAAAGTTTGCCAGCAATAGGCACAGAAAAGAAGAAAACCGGTCTGAGGTTCCAGTGATTTGCGGGTGCTCTGCATCCTGCAAAGAGTCTCTACTGCACCATGGGACTCAGGCAACAATTGGTCCTGGGAAAAGGGGGAAAAAAGAGGATTTTAAAGACAGTATAATGTCTGAAAGGAGAAACATGGTAGCATCTGTGAAGTGTCAGACAATTGTAAAATTTCTGCTGTTTTTGCCAGCATTAATTAGTGTGCCTAATCTTAAGAGTTGTTATAATGCCTTGGTACTTGGTAACATTAACCAGCTGTGGTGAATGAGCTGAGATCTTGAATAAGAGGAGAGAGGAAGCTAGAAGCAGGGCTGAGTGAAACAGGTAGAAAACTTCAACTCTAAAAATAAAACTTCTCCACAAGCATTTCTCTAGCTCTCCTCTTAACAAAGTCCCCTTACAGCCTGCAGTCTGAGGCAAAGGATGGCTAGGAAATGTCATTAAACAGACATCATGTCAATAAGGACAGGTTTGTCATGCCAGAGAGAAAAAAATCCACTATCCCCAGGAGCAACAAGCAAAAGCATCTTTATGCCTAGAGCAGAACTGAAGCTCCGGGCTCCCAAATGCAAAATAAGCACTCTAACCTCCCCAAGATGTTTTGCCAGAGTTATTTCTCCTCCTCATCCTCTGTTCTCTTCACCATTTAAACAAACAGATCTTCCTTCCCCAAAAGTCATTTTAGTGCATTGCAAACCAGAAATCAACAGGGGGGAAAAAAAAAAAATTATAATTATTTGAAACATAGGATCGTGTCTGCCCCGTGTCAGCCTCGCATTTATTCAATTCTGACACCTAGTGGGCATCACCATCAGTGGGGAGAGGGAGCAGAAGCGGCTAGCCGGGGTCACAAACAGCCTTAGCAGTAATGCTGATGCTCAGCAATAGCTCCGTGAGGGATGTGCTCTATACGTAGCACAGCTGTGTCTCCGTAAACCCTCCCAAGCCTCTGTGTTCAACTTGCACTTGCAGATGTACTGACTATTGCACATTCTGCAGTAGAGTCAAGATTGGAAAATGCTCAGGTCCTGATCCCAGCATCTCATTGTTCTGAATCAGGACATGGGGTTGGCAATTAAGTCCTATCCTTCATTTCAGAGAGATCATCCAAGGGTCAGTCTGGTTTGTCAGCCACCTGAGATTAGGTTGCTGACAGTAGAGCACAGGCCAAGAAATCTCCACATTCCTTCAGGATGAGCAATAACCTTCTTTCTAACATAGACTAGGCTTCACCCAGCTTTCACTTGAGATGATCTCTGCCCTTTGAGAAATTTCGCAGAATCATAGAATAGTTTGAGTTGGAAGGGAGCCTTAAAGGCCATATACTTCAACCACCCTATAGTAAGCAGAGACATCTCCAATTAGATCAGGTTGCACAGAGACCTTTCCAATCTGACTTGGAATATTTCCAAGGATGGGGCATCTACTACCTCTCTGGGCAACCTCTGCCACTTTTTCACTACCCTCACTGTAATTTTTTTTTTCCTTCTATCCAGTCTAAATCTTCCCTCTCATAGTCTAAAACCATCACACCTTGTCCTGCTAAACAGATTGTCCTCATCTTGCTTACACTAGTTTCACATAGCACTGAACCCCTCTTAGTTGTTGGCAACTCCACCCATTCCTAAGAAGCCCAAAAGAAAGGGTCTGGGAAATAAAATGCCATAGCACCCTGGACCCCACACACTGCCATGTTTTCCCAAGTGTTTACTGAATGGCAAGAAGGGAACTGAGCCCAGTTTTTCAGCCATACTAATATATAGTGTTGTCCTTAATCCATACCACACCATAGGAATTCCTACTCAAACGCTATCAGCAAAAAAAAACCAAAAACATTGGAGTGTAGAGGAAAGAGACAAAATGCATATAAAAGGATTGATTCTGCCATGAATGCAGATTTTACCACCTTTTCATAGAGAATAAGACTCAGCAGTTTCCCTTCTTTCACAGGAACAAACTGCAGCACTGGAGCTCTGCACAGGACATACTTGCCATGCACAAAGATGGATCCCCTGACACTACCCCAGATGCAGAAGGTATCTGCAGTTGTTCCTATTCATTCCCTAAATTGTAACAGGAGTTCAAATCAACATGTGTCCACCTCTCTCCTCATCTTACAACTGCTGCAGGTGCTCTGCATTGAATGGGGCATTGAAAAACGTTCTGTGGTCTTACATTCTGCTGAGGCAAAGCTCAGATGAACTGCCACAAAGCCTCTGTACGGAGCAAGCCCCAGAGTAATAACCCATGATTTTGCTGTCTCCTTTCAGACATCGTTCCCTTTTTTGTTGTCTTGGGGTTTCTGAACCACCTCAAAGTTCACAAGAGGAGAATTTCTACTCTGCATATTCCTTCCACTGCAAACATCTCTTGAGCAGTGCAGGTAAAGCTCCCTTCTCCGTGTCCCTGCTGCTGCATGAATCTTCAGTCTCCAAGAAAAATCCAACCACAAGTCCAGTGGTCTGCTTACATGCCTGTCTCCTTCTCAGTGTACTTTGCATGTGACTATTTGCAGCATTCCTCCTTTCCATGCTAAATGCAGAATGCCCATGTCACTTCTACAACCTAGAAGAAAGACAGCACCTTACTTGATGAATCCTTGGTCCTAAGTTAGCAAAGCTGCTGTAATTAATAGTTTGGAGAGAGTGTGGCCTTGAAGAACATAATGTGCAGACAAACAATGAGTCAAAATATTCCTTGATGCAGGAGTACAAAAAGAGCTTGCTGATAAAGCTCTCTATGTGAGTTTGTTTGCACAGAGACAGGTAGTTTTGAAACCTCTCAGTGTATATGGAGGCTGGAAGTCCCTAAGTGTGAGGACATGTCTGACTATGAACAAAACCAGGACCCCAGTAAAATTTCAGTCTTCAATCACAACAAGGAGAGATTTGCTCTTGGATGCAGTTGTGGTATTTCAGACCAAACTCTCAGACATGGGAGTTGGAAGGGAACATCCGTAGCAACTATCATTGGTATGTTGGAAAACTTGTGCTTGAGTCAGCAATTTGAGACCTTGAAAGACTTGTATAATGCAGGCAAAGAAAATAACATCTGCACAACAGATGTCACATCAGCTTCTAGGTGTGAAGGTATTTGCATACATGTAGCAAAGAGCTTAAAGCATCTGTAATCCATTTTTCTGGGGAAAAAACTTGTTTTACTTGTTTTTTTAAGAGAAATGCATATACGATTAGTATATAGGTGTTCTAGCTGTACTGGCCTTTCATTACATCTGTCACAGAATTTTTCAAGTTGGTCCAAAACCCCTATTCATATTCAATTAAATCACGTTGCACAGAGCCCCATCCAACCTGACCTGGAATGTGTCCAAAGATGCGGCTTCTACCACCCTTCTGGACAACCTGTGAGTTTCACCACCCTCACAATAAAAATTGTCTTCCTTAGATCTAGCCCAAATCTCTCCTCTTTTAGTTCAAAACCATCACCATTTGTCCTGTCACAACAGGTTCTACTAGAAAGACTGTCTTGATCTTTCTTATAGGCCTCCTTTAAATACAGAAAGACCACAATAAGGTCTCCCTAGAGCCTTGTGCTGGTTTGAGGCTAATTGGAATATTTTAATAAGAGAAATTAGATTATAGATTGTGAAAGGAAGATATTGGTGATGTCCACTTCACTCATAGGTTTGCTGACAGATACAAAAGTAAGAACACAAACATAGATAAGACAGAGCTGCTTGGGTCTGAACTCTGGCTGTTGGTCTCTCCCTTTCCTTGCCTTCCAGTTGAATCTGTGTAACCCAACTAATCAATTCCTGCTTCTAACACACACACACAGTCCACCCCACTCCGGCCAATCTTTCCTGTTTACCTGGCACATAAGACAGATAAGACTGATGGGTGGGGTAAGGTTATAGGGTGGTTGGGAACCCCTCTTGGGGACTCTGGTCTCTGGGAGAGGTGTAGCGTTTCTGTATTACCTTTTTACTGTATATATCTGTAAATATTTGTAATACGTTGTAAATGTCTGCTTGTATATTGTGCCAGCTGTAAATATAAAGCTTCATTAACTTCCAGCCTGCTGAGTCTAGTCTGGGTGAGTTCAAAAGTGTGGGGGGGTGGGTAACTTCCAAACCACCATAGCCTTCTCTTCTCCAGGCTGAACAATCTAATGGGTCCATGTCTTTATTGTGATGAGATGTTGCCTAAAGGATATGTTACAGCCCACACATGCTGCAATGGTGCAGGCAAGGTCATGCTCTTGCTCCCGAGAGACACAACTACAAAGTCCTGCCTTCTGAGAAGTTTCTATTTGTGGGACACACATATTAGCAATGCTTAGAGGTCAGAAGACCTTTTCTACAGGAAGGTCAGATCTGGACGTCAGAGGCATCCCCAGTTTTCGTTCTTGAACAGCAGTAAGACTTTTAGTTCAGACAACATCTGTGAATGTAAAATAATCTAAATACCCACACAGTGCCAGTGGCAATGTTCCAGCAGTTTATTCCATAAGTGATGGAAATCACTACAGGGAGAGATCCCTGCCATGGAAATTCTACCCACAGAGGGCAGAAAATTGAAATAGATAATGCTAGAAGTAGCTTCCTTAAGGAAAGCAGCACTCCACTCTTGTTTTCTTACATGATTGCTTCCCCAAACATACTGCACCCAAAAGAGCAATGGACAGACTCTATTCATCACTCTAGCATCAGCTCAACTGCCCTTAGACTTCTACTCCATGTCTTGAAAGACCTATTGACAAACTTTGCAGTCTCTTCTCCCTGACACACAGAGCTATGCTACAAGTATTTTGTAGCAACCATGCTCCCTTCCTCTTCCATTGATGCAGAGGCCTGCCACTACTCTCAAACAGAAAAAATATGACTGCTTTTAGGCTGTGAAAACTGTTAGTTGGGAACTGAGAAAAGCAAGAGCGAAATAGGGAAGAGTACAAATACAGCTGAAGCTGGTGCTTGTCAATCCACCTAATCCTTTCCAGGAGACAGTCAGGTCTTAGAGCAACAGCCCAGGAAATTCTTTTGTTTGCCCATGCCTCTGCCAAGGATAGGAAGACATACATGTCTACATGAGAAGACAAAAGTCACAACCACTTGGGATCGAGAGTTTCAGAAAGCAGGTGAGATTTCAAAATGAAGAGTCCTAGTTCTACCTAAAATCAGCACACAGGTGTGATGTCATCTCTATTAGGAAGAAGATGCAAATATTACTCCACTGCAGCTGAGAAACAGATTATGCAAGGATGCTGGAGCTATGCACTGACATGAAAGGAAGGGCTGATGTTCCCTGTCCTGTTGACACAGACAAAGCAAAACCACTGTGAATAAATAAAATAGTCCTTCCTCTGCTGGATCTCTACTGTATATCTTATCAGCACATTTTGCTTCCCCTTCTACTCCATGCTGCTGCTACAGGTAGTCATCATGGACTTCTCTGTCTATGTGTTGTCACATTTATGAGACAGAAATCCCTACAAACCAGATTGCCTGGCTGCAATCAGTAAGAATAATTACCCAAGAGTCAAACTGGATGGGAGGATTACTTTAGAAAGAAAAATCATTTGATTTTGAAAGACGAGACAGTTGCATAACTGATAAGGAGCCAAGGATCAATTTCGAGCTCCCATGACTGCCACTTATCAAGAAAGACAGCTGAGTACTAGGGAGTGGAGCAGCAAAACTGCAAACCAGGCCAGTGTGCTGTGCGCTGGGTGTGAACGTGGATGGAAGTAAATCTTAGCACCCAGCTGATACTTCTTCCTAAAGAAGACAGCTTTGTTATGTCCAAATCTTTCAATGATTTCTTTGGCACTAAATGGCACTGTTGTATTCCACAAAACATCTAACTATATGACTGTTCCTGTCTCAGGAAATTCACCTGCTCTTCTGACCTAGTTTGGTATAAAGCCATCAAGAGCATGACGTAATAGACCTGTCTAGGCTTCCAGTACTCTGACAACAGACACTTTCCCCAACAGACTCTTCCCTCCCATACCAGAGAAATGGAGCTGGAAAAAGAGAAGGAAAGGCATAGAGAAAGACACATCTGTTCCCAGAATTGCAGGCTCCCTGTCCTGGTAGAGTATAAATCCTGCCAAATTAGCTCAAACACCTGCTCTACTCCTCCCATAGCAAGGTCCAGGTGTTGATGGTGTGAGCAGAACAATGGAGTGGTTTGGCCCAAGAAAGCCCCAAAGGTTGTTTGGCACATGACCAAGTCAGGTATCTTGTGCTGTCCCTCAAGTGCTGGGCTGGACACCTAGGCACAGAACTTTGAATTCATTGGTGAAAACAATGGAGGCTAATGCCTATTGGCCAGTTTCACCTTTCAAAATAGTGTATTTGAGAGGGTGATTTAGAGCCATTGTCCCTTTTTCCTGCTGCCTTTCACCAGGGGTCTATTAGCACCTCTTAGACAGCGGCCACGTGTTTGCAGCGTGCATTGCACTTTGCACCAGCCAGCGGCAAGGTAAATCTTTCCTTCTCCTCTCCTGGGACACTTTGTAGCTATCGCCTCTATGAGTATGGCAGGGTTAAAATTTTCCCCGTTATCAGGTCCCTGTTTACCAAGTTTTAACTGTTTAAACTCTTTACTTCTGTGTTTATAAATAACCTTTGTGTAATTGCCTCTTGTTGACCGAAAACCCAAAGAATCTCAGGGAATTTTCCCAAATTTTTTAATATTAATAATAAAAAATAATATTCATTAAAATTATTACTAATTCATAACCTATTATAAATAATCATAACACTCCCTGTCTGGTTTCTTTCCATTGCAGCCAGAAGCACTGGAAAGCCATGCTTCACAGAATGCTTGGTAGGAGGAGAACTATTCAGCTGGGATCTCAGCATCAGGTAACATGCAGGGAATCAAATTCCCCAGGCAGGTCAGCTGCAACAAGAGCCCTCCAGTGCAGTTCAAAGCAGGGTCTGCTGCTCCATCAGGGTTGAATCCCTGCTTCATAAGGGCTGCTCAGTCTTTATAACCTTGCTGATACAGGCATCTGCATAACCAAACCAGCATATAAGAACCTTTGCCATTATCCTGACTACATCAAGAGCAACCCTTCAGTGCCTTCACTAAATACACAACAACTTCTGTAGGAACAGCTTCTGCTGTCTATTTACAGATGATTTGCCTGTGTCCAGTGGGGTCACATCAGCACTAGCTGAATTAGGTGTGCTTTTATACAAGCATAGCCCTAACCACAACCAAAGAGCAGAGTCGCCAAACAAACAAGATTAATAAATAATTAGCTACAAGCATTACAGAAAATCACAAGCAACCATAAAGCAATGCAGGACAAACAGATGGAATAACAATCCTTTAATAGCATCATAATAAGATGGCACAACACATACTGGACACAGTTATGCTAGGGGTCTAAGACAGTTTTCCTGGTGAGTTCCAACACATCAGAAAGCAGCTGTCAACTGACTGTTGGAGCAGTGGAACGGGTTACCCAGGGAGGCGATGGAGGCCCCACTGCTGGAGACATTTGAGGTCAGGCCTGATAGGGCTCTGAGCAACCTGATCTAGTTAAAGATGTCCCTGATTACTGCAGGGTGTTGGACTAGATGACCTTTAAAGGTCACTTCAAACACAATGCATCATATGATTCTATAACAAGTGCACACAGTTACCATAAACTTTCATGAGATCATCCAATGGTCATTTGACACTGCAGCAGAAAGTGAGTATAGGGAAAGACTTCATTACAGAGGAGTTTTTAATGAAAAAAGGTATCAGAATCTTGATCACGAGCCTGACATCATGTTCTTGCTTCCCATGCTGGATCTTTGAGTCTTGATTCTTCCAATTCGCCAATCTATTTTACACACACACACACACAAAAAAAAAATCCAAAAACCAAACAACAACAAAAAAACAAGAAGGGAAGAAATGTCACAGCTCAACATTTGTCTCATACTTTACAGAACTAACAAAACATTCATGGCCTAAGAAAAAAATGTATTCTGCTTCACTGAGATGCTTATTAATTTGTTTAGCATGAGAATCACACCATGAGGAATCTGTAAAAAGAAACCTGCATATGCAAAACACTTCACATTTGCACAAATGTCATGTCAATTGCTAATTAGTATAAAAAAACCCAACAAACCAGACTGCTAGAAAAATTAACAGTGAAATAAGTAACATGGGACACAAATCAACACATATTGTAAATTCTCAAAAGCTGAGATTGTTGAGAGCATAAGCTGGTGTATGGTCTTCTGAGAAATGTGTCTGAATTAAGAGCTACAATATGCAGAAGAAATTTGAGAACTGCTTTTCTGAGGGACATGTAACTACTTCTACAGCAGTCTGTAGCCTACACTATAGCTTCAGCAACTTTGTCACCATGGCAACTTGAAATTTTTCTGCAAGACAATTTTGTTAGTAAAATTTTAGGGATAGATTTGTGCCAGAAAAAGCTGTGACCACACGTGGTAACAACAGATATACCAACCCTCTGGGAGCAGCTTGCCTCGGAGTACCTGAGTCCTGCAGAGCTCTGGAGGTAGGGAATGAAGGGTGAAGAACCTGGACTGGCTGCTACTGGGGATCAAGTGACAGAAGAAGAGATAGGAACAAGTAAAAACAGGAAATTCCAGCTCAGCTTAAGGAAAAATCTTCCCTCAGTAGTGCTCCAACACTGAACCTGGAGTTCAGAGAGGATGAAGTATCTATAACCAAGGATATTCAGGTCTCAACTACACAGCCTCATGAACTTGGTCATGTTTTGAGCCAGGGATGGGCTTTCAGAGGTCCTTTCCTATCTCTGTGACCCTTTGGTAAGTTTGTTTCTAGAGCCTGAAATATGGAACGTCATGCAGCAAGATGGAAAACAGCTGAGAGCCCCTTCTTTTCTGTTCCTCCCTGGTGGTTTTCTCCAGGAGTGAGACTAAGGAGCTTGCAATCAGGCACAGTGAAGTCTAAGGAATCATCCAAGCTCTGTGTGCTCCAGAAGCAAGAACAATTTCCTCAGTGCAGCACTGAGTCTGGTCCTTCAAAACAGATCCAGAAAAGGTGGACAAAGGGCAAGGCAAAAATCACTGAAATTTAGAACTGCAACAAGAAACTGTCACAGCAATTCTCCTCTCTGCTGCAACACCTCTGCTTTATCCTTGCACCATGATCTGGCCTGAACATTGCCTAGGTCTGTTCCAATTTCAGTCCTTCACCTCTGAACAGATGAAGGTGTGCTATCGCAGGTACTGGGTGACACCAAGGACTTATCTATCAGATAGGCTTCAAGGCAGGAGGAACACAACTGCAGCCTGGCATTTCCTCTGTGTTGCCTAAGCAATAAACAGATCTAGCTCTCACTTTCAAAACTGATCTGATACAGAGCTCATGCACTATGCAGCAGATCTCATTCTGAAGGGATTTTCTTTCCCTCTGATGCTTCACATTTCCCCCCAGGAAGCAATAAGATGCTTTCTGAGAACTGTAGAAAGTGGGGTGGCTGAAAGGAGAGCAAAATACAAATGAATACATAAAGCTGTGAAAACACAAAACTGGAATTAAAATAAAGCAGCTCCTTAATGAGGACACTGGGGATAAAAAGCACTTCATTCCATGCCCCAGGAGGTTTATGCACCCTACTCCATTATTATTTTTATACAAGACAGACAAACAAGCAGCCATCTCACTCTGATAGGTTAGACCTCGAACTTCTTGGGTATGAAAAGAGGCCCAATGTTGGCAGTCATTCCTTCATTAAAAAAAAATCCCTAATATTCAAGGATGCCAGTTTATTCACTTCTGCTTCTGCAAGGCTGCTTATCAGCTTCTAAGAACTGCCATCGACCATGTCCCTGCCACCAGTGATCTGTGTCAGGTAAAAATTTAGCCAGAAAGTAATTTAAACAAAAATGTAGACATCTCAGGGAGGAAATCACAGCCCCTTGGCTTAATGCAGAAGGAATTTGATTATTTGATTAAAAACACTTTCCTTGTGTGATTTATGACAGTAAAGGTAAATCAGCATTCACAATCTGCATGTGTATTGCAAGTAAAGGCAGGAATTTTCTTAATTTTCCTGTCCAAGGAAATGAAGCATTACTGGTGAGTCTCCAGATGTAAGTCATATGTTGGGCTCCACCCAGCACAAAAAAGAAAACCTGCCTCAGGCAGTTGATTTTGGAAGAGCAGAGTGTGGGAGCCCTTTGTCTTTGCTTTCTGAGGGTCAAGACATTAGGTGAGTTTGAGCCATTTTTTAGGCTCTTCTTTGCAGTTCAGAGCCACAAATACCATTAAGCAGATTTCAGATTAATGGAATCCATAATTCCTCATTCGTGTGCACACTCAAAAAGCCTTTCATATTGCATGTGTGCTAAACAGCATCCTTTCAGAGCAGGAGTCCCTTCTTCCCAAGAGGTATAATAGCGGATCAACTGTGTTGCTACCATGGACTTTGCTGACACTGTGGCAACAGAAACAGTTCCAACAAGCCATGCATGTACCTGGCAGGCCAAGCTAACTAATGCCCTTAATGCTTCTTCCAGGCTAAGGTTGTTAAGCAGTGATCAGCTGCTGTACAGCAGCTGACTCCCCTGCTGTCACTCGTTCATGTGCCCAAGCTGTTTGTTGGAAAGCCTGGCACACCATGTGAATTTTACAATCTCCCCAGGTCCAGAGATGCACTAGGAAATAAATCCAGAAAATCTGATCAGGACTTGTCACTAAAGTAAGCCCATTAATCATTGATGTTGTTCTTTCATATGCAGTTTGCCAACTCCTGCAGGCACCAGCAAACTGGTAGGTCTGAAGACTGCAGACTTGAAAAAGTTCTTTATGTAACAATTGCACTGATATTTTTTTCCTCTGGAATATTTAGCACATTCTGATTAAAGAAAAAAAAAAAAAAGCTAAAAAGCACCACAGAGATAATTTAGCCTCGCTTCTTGCATAAAGTCAGGCATAGAATTCCCCTGAAATATTTTTGGTAGCCAAAAAGATAAGAAGTTTTAGTTTAGAAAATGTAAAATCCAGCATGAAAAACCTCAGTGATTTTTGCAGCAGTCAGTAGCCCACACTGTTGAGTAAAATAAAAATTACATTTCATTTCTTACCTGAACTTGTCTACAGAAGGTTGAGTAAGAGATGAAAGTCTTCTTTCATTAAGTTGCTGTTTCCCCAGCCTCTCCCAAAATATTCTCAACAAAGATAAGCTACCTGAGGTACTACCATCTCAAAGCGTGGCACATATTTCCCATGCCCCACCAAACACAGTCATTGCAGTACAGCTTGTAATAATGCCAGCCATCACCACATAGGTGCCAAAACACAGTGGGGTAAAAAGCCATGAATAACTTTCTCTGGCTTGAAATACATGAAATAATTTGGAAGCTTGTGACTCCCAATTAGACCCACAGATGAAGCTCTGTGATTCCAAATACAAGTTAAATTAGGAAGACTTTTCTCCAGACTTATAATAAGTCAAAACAATTAAAACAAGACAAAGGAGTTTCAAGTGGGGTTGAAATTCTCACTTAATCTCTTAATCTATTTGTCTCTGAGATGTTCACAATCTAGGACACTGCTATGAAGCAGCTCTGTAAATGATATAGGCACTCCATCTTTTACTGGAATGTACTAAAACTCAAAATGCACAAGACTTCAGGAGCCATAACCTTCTCCCCGTTTTCTTCACATACTTGTTCAAGAAGATTTTACAGTTTGCTTCTGGTTAGGTATTAGATACAAGAACAAAAAATGTTTGTGATGACCGCTTAATGGAGGTGGCTCCTCTTGAAAGCCAAAGAATTCATTTAAGATACACGACATTTTCCAACATTTTGAGCACACAACTCTTTTGGAAAACTGTCTCAATCTGAATTCATCCAAATAGAGTTGGGACAGTTTGGTTCTCAAGAGAGCACTGGTGAGGCATTTACAAAATTTGTCTGTCTCTTCTCTGGAACAGAAATTCAACCTTACACGACTCTTCAGTCTGTTCACTCCATTTCCTTGGATTAAAGGTACCCAGAGGGACACAGAGTGTACAACAGAATGCCACTGTAATATGCTTAAGGAAGTTCAAAGACATTTAGAAAAGTCAGAGATTCCTGTAAGAGGAAAAGTAATGACTGAAACAGTCTATCATCTTTACAGGCTCATGGATAAATTAAATAGCATATGGGTTTAATGAAATTATATTTAAAACAAAGACCTGACCTCACAGAATGACTGGATTTTTCTTTCGTATCTAGTTTCTAGGAGAGTGGGGAGTATGTCTCCTGTAGCACATATAGGCTTACCATGGGTATGCTTATGAGAAATGTGTTAGTTTTTAGTGAGTCATCAGTGCTAAATTACATCTAAAACTGTCTCCTCTCCAATGCACACACATGGAGCATTCAGTTCTGGCACACTCTACAGGGACAGAGAGCTGCTAATGAGATGTACCCCAAGCGAGTGTGCGAAACCCTTTTCATCACAAAGACATAGTGCTAAGTGATTTCCTCTTCCTTTCCCAACTTCTTTAAAACTCTTTGGTGTGCCAAAGAATGATCTCCATCCTGTGTTGCTAAAACTCTTTTAAAATCACTTCCCTTTGGATTAACTCCATAAGATGGTAAAATATCAGAGGCAATTAGAGCTGTTCCCACATTCTCATTTCATTAATGAGAGGGTGCCAAACATTTCCTTCACAGCTTTTCTGCAACAAAGTCTAGCCCAGGGCTAGCTGCATCTTGGCTCTCCCAAGAACCATATTCACTTTTTATGAACAGCCTCAAGGTCCTGTTGCATTAGATTGGGCACAAAGACATGGCCATTCCTCCAAGAGTTTGCAGTATAGATAGACACAGCAAGCCATGGGTCAGAGGACAGCACCACCACAGAGATGCTGGAAGGACTGGAGTACCAAACAACTCATCTGGATCTTCACCAATACACAACCAGGGCATGTTCTAGATCACACAGCCAAGTGACGCAGCCATGCTGTGGGCAACTAGCTTGAATAAAGTCCAAAGTATCAATGAAGTGTTAGACAGAAGCATCTCTGCCAGGCAAGAGAGGTGGAGGCAAAAAGGCAGAACTGTAGCTCAATGCTTGAGCCTTAAGCTAAACTCAGGCCAGCAAAATTATTTTCTTGCATGCCATTCACACCACCTGCACACCAGGACTGTGAGTATATGGGATGAACTACTCAAGAGTGAACAAAAGCCACCAGAGATTGCTACCCTATCAACACTTCCCAATGGTGCTAACAGTGCTGCTTCTGTAACTAAATTTTCCCATAAACAAGTCCTAGAAATGCCTAAAGTAAAATGGCTTTTAACATGTTTGCAGCCAAGAACCTTGTTCCCAAAGAGGTTTTTTACCCTTAACAGTCTGCCTTGCCATAAAACCTGCAGATCACGGGTGCATAAAAACTACAATTTCAATTGTACTCACCCAAACCATATTACTCAATCTTGTCAGAGCTGAAATAACTGGGTTTATACCAATCTCCACGGCTGCTGCCTCTTCCCCTTGAAGGGAAGGCTTCAGGAGGGAACGCATCTTTTTAAAAAAGAACGTGGAGACATACATGAGTGTGGTATACTTTCAAACATGTTCAGTCAGTCTTCTGCATAACATCAAGACAACCTCATCTGATCTAGGCATACCTGTGTTAACAGGGGGGTTGGAATACATGACCTCCAGAGATCCCTTCCAACCCTTACCAGTCTGATTCTGTGCACACAAGTATGGATTATGAGAGCATTAATCTGGCAATCCAGAAAATGTGTATGCAGAGCATACAAACCTCAACAATGCAACCTAATGGCCTCACTGCTTCTTCACTGAGATACTCCTTGGCAAAGGAGAGAGTAGCTCTCCATGGCATGAGCAAACTGCTAGTCTTCCCCATTTTCCTTCAGAGAGATGACATTCAGATGATTCATAGAGATAATCCAAAAGGTAGACAGGACATCTGAGCATGGCATACATGTCTTACCTTCCAGGCGATTGCTCCCTCGCCTGCCAGGGTTCATTATTGGCAGATGCATCATCTGGAAATTAAAAATGTTTATTGAAATAGACCAGCTGTCAAGAAGTCCACTTCTCCTTCACTTCCTCAGGTACATTATCAATTTCTTTGAAAATTAGACTACTGCCAATGATATTGCAAAGCCACTTGGCAGCCAGTCACAATGTTTTCTTTGATTTCTTTACCAGTGATCTGGATGAGAGGATAGAGGGCATCTTCAGTAAGTTTGCAGGCAACAGAAAGTTGGGTGGGAGTCTGGATCTTATTAAATGTGGACATGCTGGATCAATGCTCTGGACATGCTGGATCAATGGGCCAAGGCCAGTAGTATGAGGGTCAATAAGGCCAAGAGCCAGGTCTCGCACTTGGGTCACAACAACCCTACATAATGCTACAGGCTTGGGGAAGAGTGCCTGAAAGGTTGCCCAGCAGAAATGGACCTCGAAGCATTGGTGAACAGCCAGCTGAGCATGAGCCAGCAGGGTGCCCAGCAGCACCCTGGCTTGTATCAGTGTAGCCAATGTGTTTAGGAAGGCTTTGTACCCCTGCACTCAGCACTTACTCAGCACTGGTGAGGCTGCACCTTGGATTCTGTGTTCAGTTTTGGGCCCCTCACTACAAGGACATTGAGGTGTTTGACCACATTGAAAGTAGGGCAGGAAAAGTGGCGAAGGGTTGAGAGCACAAGACTTTGGAGAAGCAGTTGAGAGAATCAGGGTTGTTTAGCCTGAAGAAAAGTAAGCTGAGGGGAGATCTTACCACTCTCTACAGATACTTGAAAGGAGATTGCAGTGAGGTCTCTTCTCTCAATAACAAGTGATAGGACGCATAGGATTTTGGCAGAGTCTGGGAAACAGCCTCAAGTTCACACCAGGGGAGGATTAAGTTAGATATGAGAAAAAAAATTCTTCACTGAAAGGGTTGTCAAAAAACACTAGACACTAGGAAAGCTGTCCATGGGAGTCACCATTCCTGAAGGTATTTAAAAGGCATGTAGTTGTGGTGCTGAGGGACATGGTATAGTAGTGACCTGGGTTAATGATTGGACTCAATGATCATGAAGTCTTTTTTCCAACCAGAATCATTCTATGATTCTATGATGTTACTAAGGACGTCTGCAGTAGCAGGTAGCCTGTCAGGTCAACATCTTTTATACTTCACATCCTACTTGATCTTCCTGTAATGCATATACATCCAGGAGAGCAGTGTTGCAGTCACACAGGGCACCTCATTCATACATTAATCCCAAAATGCTTTTTAAAAAAGCTCTCTACACTCTTCTTTTGTTGATCTCTATGCCAGTGATATGATCCCACCAGCCTCAGCCAACCACAATTTGTTCTCCTGGCCAAATGCCACCAGCACTATGTGAGCTACATCAACCACAGCATCTCAGCCAGGCTGAGATCCCTTGAACTGAGTTACAGCTCTAGAGCAAGAATTCCAGTGCACTTGCTGCAGCTCTCTACAAAAAGAAATACTTCCTTTTTCATGTGCAATAATTCCCTGTGGCATTTACTCCTTACTAAGATTGCAGAAAATATATTCCCCAGCAGGAATAGTGGCAGCAGTACTGCATTTTAACTGATAGTTAGAAAAGACTTGTAGGAAGATGTCTGCTTGTAAAAGCAAGTGTTTATACTAAGTGTACTGTTAAACAAGAGTTATGCTTAACCCTTGAACACCCAAGACAACGTTATGAATCTGAGTACTTCATATGCATTCTTTCCGCCCTGCAAATCAAGTCTTCCTGTGATGCATTCAGTAACAAGCTCCAAATAGAGATTCTGAAATCCCCCTATTTTTTTTTTATTAAAAATTACAAGGCAATTTAGCAATTCCAACCAATAGAAGGTGACATAGAATCTCATTTGCTTCAAGTTATTCCTTTAGTCTCCTGCACTTTCCAAAAATTAAAGCTGTCCATATCCTCTGGCACGTTCTTTGTTCCCTGCATATGATCCTCAAGCATATCACCCACTGTAGATCAGTCTTGTAAGTGCAGGCACCTAGGTTCAAGTGTCAGTTCACAGAAAAAGTGGACAATGTCATGATCTGAAAACAGCTAGCAGAAATTCACAGGCTGGGTTGGCATAAAATCATGCCTTAGAAGATCAAAAAAATTGCTCAAAAAGGGGAATACAAATCTCAGCAGAGCTAATGTTCATCAGCTACACTGTGCTTACATGCTCAGCTGTGAGCCAGGTTTGGTAACAGAGCCAGAGTCATTAGTATTTATTTCTGCCCAAGATGCGCCAATCACTGTTCTGCAGGCACACACTCAATACATCAACGAGGAAAGAGTTAGTGGATGTGTCAGACTGCCACAGAGATTCACACTCTCCCCAGGCATCCCTCAAGCAAGGTCAAACCTCTCAGCTGATGGAAAGTGAAGCATTACAGCAGACAGATGGGTTTCTAGCCACATTCAGTTTTCTCATCAAAAACTCCAACTGCAACAGGAGTTGCAGCTCACACATACACACCTGACTTCTTAAAAGAAGGTGAGCAGAATATTTGCTCCCCTAGGCAGCAAAAATTAATTTTCTCCTTCCTTACCTCCTCGCTGCTCATCGATTCAGAACTGGATGTGCCATGATGGCACTGCACAGTAATGTTTGAGATCAGCTCACCAGAGACTTCCACAACACTTCTGCAGAAAGCGGTTGGCTGTAACAGATCAAAACAGAGCAAATGTCACTGAGCCAGCTGCTGTGCAAACCCTCCCATGGGAGTTTCACTGAGAGAAGAGAATCTGAATGGGTGAGAATTTCCCTTCAGGGTGAAGGGAGAGCTGAAAATCTCAAAAAAGCTGAAAAGCTGAACCTCTCCTATGAGGACAGGCTGAGGGAGTTGGGGTTGTTCAGCCTGGAGAGAAGGCAGCTCCAGGGAAACCTTACTGTGATATTTCGATACTTAATCAGGTTTATATGAAAGATGGGGACAGTTTTTTTAGCAGGGTCTGTTGCAACAGTACAGATGGTGATGGTATTAAACTAAAAGAGGGGAGATTTAGACTACATAAAAAGAAGACATTTTTTGCCATGAGGGTGGTGAAACACTGTCACAGGTTGCCCAGAGAGGTGGTAGAAGTCCCATCCTTGGAAACACTGCAGGTCAGATTGGATGGCACCCTGAGCAACCTGATCTAGTAGATGTCCCTGCTCACTGCATGGAGGTTGGACTAGACAACCTTTAAAAGGCCCTTCTAGCCCAAGCCATTTCTATTCTCAGGATTGTCAGCACAGAGGGAATCTGCACTACATAGGAAGATCGAGGCATAGGAAGTTTCATGTAAACATGAGGAGGATTTTTTTCACTGTGAGGGTGACAACATTGGAACAGGCTGCCCGGGGGTGTTGTGGAGTCTCCCTTTCTGGAACTATTCAAAATCCACCTGGATGCATTCCTGTGTGATCTGGTACAGGTGACCCTGCTCTGGCAGGTCCCTTCCAACCCCTGACATTCTGTGATTCTGTGGTAAGCCTTACTGTGGTGCCTAAATCCATGATAGACCAAAGCAGGTCGAACACCTATTTTTCTATTCTCCTACCTTAGAAAGAAAACCGTTTTGTCCCAAAGCACATGGACACTCTTACTGCATGCTGCTCTAAAACACACATCCTCTTTTCAGCTCATAGTAGTTCCCCACTGACCAGGCAGAAGAGTCTCCCCGCACTGATTCCTTCCACCTCACACTCAATCCAACCTGCAGGTTATATTTGCTTGAGTTTGTTTTTGTTTTCAGAAAACCAGTCATTATACAGCTCCAGCAGTGTTTCAGTATGTCCTGAGAACATCCTGCACAGATCAGGGGGTTCATATTCACAGCAGAACCATTTACCACAAAAAGACCAATTTTGAAGTCACATGTAGAAGGGTCTCTTCCTGAAGCTTTTGTGCACACGGTTTCACGAATGCTGAACTGCAGGTCTAGTCTATAGTCGTCACTGGTCCATGTGTCCACCTGTTAAAAGGAAGGTCACACAATACATAATTAGTGTCAGTCAGTTTTCTATGCCCACTACATGGCAGCCTTGCTTCTTCCTCAAAACAGAAGCAAGACATAAGGGCAGTATGGGTCAGTGGCCAATTTAGAGCAGTTTATAGTGCATGACAAAGGCTATTTTATTGTGCTCAGGAGTTTCACTCTTAGGCAGACCTGGTGACGGCAACACTGAACAACTTTCTATAGGGGTTTTATTTGAAACCCCACAGCCATTGCAGGATCTTCCTGCTCCTCAGTCAGCTGGAAGGTCTGTAGCTGTCAAACGTGGATAAGCATAGCATTACCCCTGCATGCTACCCCTTCTTCTGTAAGAACTAGATGCTAATAGCTCTGCTTTGGATATCCAGACTGCTGGGAAGTCTGTTGCAAATACATGACTTGGAAAGTAAATCACACAACTGCAAGCAACTGAATTAATGTAGTTTATAGAGTTGCTCCCTGCCACCTCAGGTGCCTTAACAGGCAGCTTCAGAAAGTTTGATTACTTCTGTTGACACATTAGGACAGACTTTTCTCCTTCTCATGGTCTAATCAACATTTTAGCTCAAGAGGCGAGGCTCCAAAAAACCCTAACCAAAAGCAACCCTCCCCCCGAAAAACCCGAACAATGACAAATTCCCACTGTTTTTAAATTATTTCACCCTCCCTCCCCCCAAATTAGATCAATCATCTTGTAATTTATTCTTTCATAAGACTCAGTGCATGCCATCTACGGAAAAACAACGGTTCAAAGGATGTTCAGGAACACAGACATGCTAACTTTAAATTAGGAAGCTTTAACTTCATAAATCTGGGTATAATTCCAACATAATTCTTGGCAATGCAAATCAAAACTGATACAGGTTTGCTGACTGCATTTAGACACCATCAGATTTAAACCAAATTGGTGTGTAGAGACAGATGCCATAACCACAGATTGGAGAAAGAACCCAGACGGTCTTTGTGTTGCAATTTAATTCGCAATAAGGACATTCAACTGAGAACTTACTGCAAGGGGTTTCTCTATGGCCAAAGCAAAACAGTTAGCTAGAGAGATTTAAAAATACCAGTTCCAAACAAAATCTTACAAGACACACTTCAAAGTTTTCTATTCTAGGGGTGTAAAATATGAACTAAAGTATTTTTAACTACAAACCAATATAGAGGAATATTTAGGTTCCTAAAGCTGTAATTCAGATAATGCCCCAAACCCATCCTCTTCCAAGCAGCATCAGAGAAATCCATCTGAATATGTGTTTCCAGGATTGATAATTTTTTCATCACAGCAAAGCATATTTCAAGTATAGGATCTCCATTATCTGCCCACTTACTCTTGTGACGTGGCTCGTGACAACACCGTACAGGTTTGTGCCCCATGACTGAGAATTGATCCTTGCAATGGAAGCATTGAGAGCCTCTTCTGCGACAGGAAGTTCATAGTCATACACTGGAAAGCCTGAGAAGGAGGCACTTAGTTGCATTAGAAGTTCAGGGAGATACTGTGCTTTTCCTCCCAAAACCACCATAAGAAAAAAGACACAGTTTCATTCTAAGCAACTTACCTGAACATGAAAAAACACTCAGTGTAAGGAAGAAAATTAAGATGCTCATAGTGTTACTTTCAAACTTTTCTGGTCTTTTTCCATTCCAAACAAGAGTTTCCAGTGCTTGTTCCTCTGTCTTTATATAAACGCAGCCTTGATCCTACAGCTGACCTTCCTGTGTGCATGCTCTGCAACTAACATTGCACTTTAAACAGAATTGATCCCAGAGTAAATGTTTGCTGACAGCTTTTCTCCATTTAGCAGTAGTTTCCAGACTCAAGACAGGCCACTGTGTCTTTTCCCCAGCACTGTGACTAAAAAAGAGAGCACTGAATTCCTGGTATCTCCATAGCTGAAGGCAGCACCTAGTTCTTTTGCTCACTTTTAGCCATTAGTTATCCCTTCAAAGCTGGTGAGTAAACTCTTTCCTTGACACCAGACCCAGCACCACTGTGCCTCAGTATCAACTGGAAGCACTTACAAGTTGGCATTCCCAGAGGAGGGGATGATTCTGCATCATGGAATAGCAATCCACCCATGCAGATTTGTCCAACACCACCACCCTGCAGGCCAAAGCATTCAACAGAAGCCTCTCAGGCACACAGAAGACTCTTGGGACACCCCAACTCTGTTTGCAATCCAAGCTCCTGGAACCTCTGTGATTTCACACATGCTAGAAGAGTGTCCACATTGCTCTGACTCCTACCAAACATGAGCTCAGCTAACCAAAAAAGTGAGGGGCTGTGGACATTTGATTTCTCTGTCAAATGCACCTGATGTTCAGGCTTTGGTTTAAGTACAGAAATTAACAGACTTTTTGACCTGGGCCTGACATCAATAGTGGAAACACCGTAAGGAATGACAGGGATGAGCTGGACATGACACCTCAGCTCTTAGCTAACTGAAGCCACTTGCTAGTCTTGGTTTCCAGATAGAGGCAGTGTATCACTCCACCACAGCCACCCCACAACAGAGCCACCAAAACACTTCCAGTAAGGCACTTGGCTTTTAAGTGCTTTAAGGCTGTCCACAAGAGTTAGAAGGGGAACTGTTGCCTTCAAAGAAGTTCATTCATTGCTGACTATTCACAAGGCACAGATGTATCTAACCATATTAATTTTGAGGATCTCTTCAGTGAATTCCTCCAACAATCTTCAAATCACAGTTTCAATTGAAATAGGAAGGGTCATTTTTAAGGACTTCCCAAATGACAAGCATGCAAAGTAACAGGGTCCAGACTTAACAAGGAAGTGGATAAAGTTGCTTTGTTAGGTTGTCCAATTGCATGATGTCAGGCTGCAGACTAGGGGCATCTGACTCCTCAGGTAACACATGGAGTACCCTTCATGCTGCAAGCACTTTAAGGCAAAGACCCATAAAGGCAAAGCACTTCCAAGACAAAACAAACAACTGCCCAGGTGTGAGCCTTGAGGGTCACTGGATTTGCTCCCCATCACTGCTGAAAGATCCTAGAAAAAGGAACCTGCTGAGCCATGCTACACCCCAGGAAAGAGTTTCTGTGCCAGCTGGTAGAGTTGCACATGAGCACATGGTGCTAAGAACAAGCTGTGCCTGAAGGGGACAAGCAAACATGGTCCCAAACAGAAGCCTCACCAAGGCCACATTACTGGCCAGTGCCGCACCACGTGTGCCATTCACACCCAAGCGTTGCTTTGAAAGAGGTGGATGTGGTACATATTCCAAAACAGGGGTGGGAATTTTTTACCAGCCAATTTGGATTTCAGCATTGGAAACATGATAAAAAATGCTGATTGAAACTTTGCCCTGTCAAAAGCCAGAGTCTGTTCTGTACCTTCATTCTCCTTGTTCACTGCAGCTGAAGACACTCTCTCCTGGCTCTTGGATATGCTCCTTGGCTCTTGGATATGTCTGCCCTTGCTGCTTCTCAGTTCTTCTTAACTGCCATCTGTGCCACAGGGAGGCCAGTAATATACTTCTGTGGCTACAGCCATGCCAGAGCACCACAATGTGGAGGATTTAAACCAAGCTGGAGATTCTCAAGAACAAATCCTGTTCTGTTATGACCAAGTTTTCTGCAACCAGAGCCAAGATCACACTCTTTCAGATCAAGGAGGAAATCTGATATACTGTTTGACCTGTATCTATGGCGGCTTCTCTGCAATCAATTGTGCTTTTGTTGCAGTAATGAAACACAAGAAACAAGACCACTCAAACCACTTGAATGGAAAGAAGTTGGGAGGTGGAGTCCCAAGGTCCTTATTATTTTTGTTATTGCTTCAGCACCAGCTTGCTGAAGTAGTTTGGATAACATTTAGGTTTTGACTTCATCACTAGAAAAGGAACCATCTGTTTCTTGTATGCCAGCACTAGTTAATCCACCCGAGCCTGAAACTGCTTCTTAACTGCCAAGGCACAGCATTGTAACCAGTCTAGTAGTGATTTTAACTACTGAACCAGCCACTGTGTTTAAAGATTTTCCTCTCAGCGCAGCTACGAGGACATGCTGCCAGCAGGACTGTAGTAATGCTGAGTGGGGCTTTAAGATAAAATCATTTAATGAAATTAAGGGGCACTGCAGAACTCTGGCTTCACTTTATGGTATCCAGAGAACAGAGATGTTTGCTATTCCACCTCTCTGATTCCTGGCTTGTTAAGTCTGTAACCAACTTGGTAAATATTTCTCCTATTGCTCCACAAATAAAACACAGGCTCCAGAACATTCCTATTACAGCAAAACTTGCTTCAACCACCATTCATGTCAGAGACGTATTTGGGTTGAGGGTCCTCAACCCAAACAGAGACAGAAGCCATGAAGAGGTAGAAACTGGAAGTAGGCAGGAGAAGGGAGAGTGTGTTGAGAACAGGCTTTGCTGGCAAGAAGAAAGACAATTGTGATCCCAGCACAGTGTTCTTCCAACTCAGTGCCTTGAGCTCCTAATTTCTGAGGTGCTTTCTACATTCTCTTCTCAATGGAAACTGTAACTGAAGCATTAGGTTAAGAAACCTGGAGAGCAAATGGAATTCAACCTGAAATTCAACTCTTGTGAGAATAAAGCATCCTTCCCTTCCTCTGGAGACCAGCTCCTGAAATTTGCCAATGAGGACCCTGACATATATTACTATGTACTACTGTTGTGAGCAGTGGCATGGCACATGGAAGAGTGATGAAAGGTGAAGCTTTCTCCGCAGATCAAAGCCAGGACAGAACAAAATGGAGAAGGTACAAAAAATATGACAATAAGTTTTTATGGCACATGGCCTGGTGCCCTACTGCTGCCACCTTTCTCATCCCTGATCTTCTTTCTCATCCCCTTCCACTTCCATGGGAAGACAACTCAGATACCACCTAGAACTGTGGAGAAGCCACAGATTTAATCTGCAGCTTTATGAAGGTTTCTTTTTGCAGCAGCAGAGATGGCAATATCTAGCATTTTTTCCTCTCCCAATTAACCAGGCTGAAGAAGTTGGAGAAGACTTCTAGAGAGATCTTCCAGAGCAAACAGAAAAAGAATATGGGCACATACATATATGCCTTTTTAGAAAGGACAAATGAATACCAAACCTCTTGAAACTTGACAGAGGATGAGATGGAGAAAGACTCTTCATAACTTGACTAAACTTCTACTCTACGATGAGCAAGTTCCAGATGCCAAGGACCAAGGAGCAGAGGGAGGGAGCTGTGTTAAAAGTAATCTATGCAGCAAACAGTTATGTGCTATTTAAGGCAAAATTAACAAGCTTCTGTTAGATTACTATTTTCAGATCACTTTCACTCCCAGCAATCCAGTCAACTCTGTTCCCAGACAGTTGGAAGAACAATTATTTCTCTTTGTGAGTGAAATTTTGCTAATTGCAAGATGTGTTTTCATTGTAAATACTCCAGCATCATCACATGCTGAAAACAGTCTAAACAACGTCCCAGGCCCTGAGAAGCTATTCCTGATCCCTTGTTACCTGGACATTCAGAAGAGAGATGAAAATTAACAAAGCCCCCACAGATAAAAGTGTCCTGGTAGGGCATAAATTCTGCCCAGAGTTGGTTCAATTCCTGGGGTTCCTTACTCCCCCGTTGTAAGGTCCGAAGTGGGTAGCAGGGACAGACCGCGTGGTTCTGAAACCAGGAAGTCTCAGGCCACATGGACAGGTCACACACATGAGTCAGGTGATCTGTGCTGTCTCTCAGGGTGTTAGCACCTGCCGCTGGGCACAGGACTTTTGAGTCAATTGGTCAGAAGATGGACGCTAAGTGCCTATTGGTCAGTTCCACGCTTCCTAATGGGATATTTAAGCAGGTGCAATCGGCCGTTAGCTCTCTCTCTCCCACCACCTTCATGAGGAACAGACATCTCTCCAGCGTTATTCAACAGCGGCCACATGTTTTGCAGCAGCAGCGGCATCACAGCATTTTGCAACAGTGGCATAGGCAAACCCCCTTCTTTTCTCTGTCCTCGGGACAAACCCTTTCTTTTATCTTTCCTAAGGACAAGCTCTTTATCTATCGCATTCTTCGTGAGTATTTTCAGGCGCGGTTAGGATTGCCTTTGTTATGAGGCTCTCTGTTTCCTAAGTTCTGACTGTTTAAACTGTTTAATTCGGTGTTTAAGCGATTTTGTGTAGTTATTTTTGCCAACCAAACATCCAAACGAACCCCGGGAAATATTCCTGGAAAACCCGCAATTATTAACAGTAATAAAAATTAATAATCACAACAAAAAGTAAATCAAATTAAATTCAACAGAGCATCATCTTCTTTTCTTATTTTTTCCTAGCTCTCACAATATGACATTGGAAAACCAGAAGCATCCCTAAAAGTTTGTCCCAGTGGGGAATTACTTCATCAGACATGCAGAAGACATGGAATAGGTTGCCCAGAAAGGCATAGAAGCCCCATTCCTAGAAACATTAAAGGTTGGAAGTGGCTCTGAGTAACCTGGTCTAGATGAAGATGTCCAAGAGCTGTTGGACTAGATGATCTTTAAAAGTCTCTTTTAATTCAAAACATTCTGTGATTCTACAATTCTAAGATTGGTGTATTGACATCAACTGATAAAGACAAAGGCTTCTACATTTTGTTCAGACTAACAGAGGCTTTGAGACCTGATCCATAGTTTGCAAAACCTCAGCTTTGACTCCCTTCAGATCTTGTTGGCATGTCTGCCGAAAAACTAGCAGGCAATTGTGCAGCCAGTGCAGACACTGCCCATGGGCTTTTGTTCTTCCTGTTTCTCTAACTGCTGTCATGCTTGCATAAGATCACAGAAACACAGAATGGTAGAGCTTGGAAGGGGCCTCCTGAAATCACATAGTGCAACACTCCTACCAAAGCTAGTTTATCTGGAACAGATTGCACTGGAATGTGTCCAGGTGGATTTTGAGTATCTCCAGAGAAGACTCCACAATCTCTCTGGGTAGCCTGTTCCAGCACTATGTCACCCTCAAAGTAGTTTTCCCTTATGTTCAGATGGAATCTCCTGTGTTCCTGTTTGTACCCATTGCACCTTGTCCTCTTCCTGGGCACCACTGAAAAGAAGCTGATCCAAACCTCTTGACACCCACCCTTTACATATCGACAAGCATTAAGATCCACTGTCAGTCTTCTCTCCGCCACACTAAACAGCCCCATGTCTGCCAGCCTCTCCTCATAAGAGAGAAGCTCCAGTCCCTCCACGATCTTCATACCCCTCCCCCAGACTATTTCCACCAGTTCATTGCCTCTTTTGAACTGGAGAGCCAAAGAACTGAGCACAATACTCCAGATACGGCCTCACTAAGGCAGAGTAGAGGGGAAGCAGAACCTCCATCGACTCCTTAATGCACTCTGAAATACCTTTGGTCTTCCTGGACACAAGGGTACATTGCTAGTTCATGGGCAACTTGTCCACCAGGATTCCAAAGTCCTTTTCTGCAGAACAGCTTTCCTTACAGCAGCTCAGCCCTTAATCTGCACTGGTGCAGAGGGTTACACTTCCCTAGATGCAGGACGCCACACTTGTCCTTGAACTTTATGAGGTTACTCTCTGCCCAGTCTCTCTGATTTGCCATTCTGGTGTGTCAGCAGCTCCTCTCTGGTTTGTGTAATGAGCGAACTTGCTGAGGATACATTCTGTCCCTTCTTCCAGGTCACTGGAAATTCAACAAGACTATTCAACAAGATGGTAGCCATGGTGGCTGCATTTCTCAACCCTGCACAGAACCTTTCAGGATGAAACCAGGTGTGCTTCATAAGTCTAGAGTTCATATCATGGCAGTTTCATACTCTACAGTCTCAGAAGATTTTTACGTCCATATTGAAAACCATCAGAACTTAGCAATGATTATACAAAGACTAAGGGAAATATTTGTAAGGTACATAAAGGCAATGCCTAACCACTCCTGCAGTGCACTTCCAAAGTGCACCATACATGACAGCTTAATGAATGCAATCTAAACCTACACAGTTTCTACTGCTGTTGCTGGAGGTGGGCTTTGAGAGTGAAGCAACAGAAAGCACACATTACAACAAACAAAACCTCAGTAACACACACTGAGTGACTGTTCTGAAACATCATAGGCTGCAGCAGAATCTCAGAGGTCTCACTTCTTAACTTTTGTCCTTTAAACTTTAAATATTTATATTTCCTGTGGCTGCCAGGTCAGCAGTAATAGCTCTTACAGGGCCACTGGCACAATTTTGTAGCTGATGCAAGGCCAACATCACCTCCAGACACAGAGATTGCTACCTGAAAAGCCCAAGAGCTGTATGTCCTTTTAATTTTTTTTGTTCCCCAAGGTTTTCTCCCTATCCCTAGGACACCTTCTCAGTTCTGCTGTTACATTTTTTGCACTCATAACAAAAGTTGCCTGCAACCACCAGTCAAAACAAATCCTGGTAAATTTGAAATCCTAGGCAAAACCAGGCTAAACGTTTACCTACTGCTTCTGAAGCCATCAGCTGCGAAGTGCAGGCGCCAGTGTCGCACCCTGTCCCTCGTAGGCCTCCCGCTGCCACCTATTGGAAGCATCTGGCATTGCTGAAGGAGGCGCAGCCTTTCTGCCGTTCAGTCCTGCCGCCAGCATTTGCTCTGACTGCTATTTCAAACTCGGCCCATAAACGGCTGTCTCTGGCTACAAGTCATGATAAGGTGCACATTCAGATCAACACAGGCCAAGAGTTTTCAGCAGGAATTAATTTTATAAAAAGCTCTTTCTTCCGGTTAAAATTTTTCTCTCCGCAGAAAAACTGAGAATGTTTCTTTAGTTGCCCATAGGCATTAAAATCCATAACCAGAAAAAAACAGAAAGCCATCTCTCAAAGATTTATAAATGCCAAAGTCATTTTAATCTCTGTCTTTCAGAGTCTCTGAATAGTTACACAAGGCTTTAGACATGAGATAAAACGTCACTGGCAATCTCAAGCTTTAAATCAGCATATAAATCAGGTAACTCTTTTAGTCATGAGCAGCAAAACCAAGAATTAGACAACCAGGCTATTGCAGGCATTGTTTTGTCTCACATCTTGCTTGGCAGCAGCAAGAGATTCATAAGCTTCAAAAGGGTACAGATGAAACCATAGTCTTTCCTGTTGAAAGGGACCACTCTGATACACACCAAAACAAAGGAAAACTTTTTTTTTAAACAAACTCTTCACTTAAATTATTTATCTCAACCTAGAAGTAGGGTTTTTTCCTTGCTTTTGCTCCTAATCCTCTTCCTCATCCCACTTAAGTAGGATGAGCAAGTGACTGGGTGAGAGCTTAGCTGCCAGTTGCGGTCAGTCTATCACAGTCACACATTTATTGCAATCCATCACCAACTCTGTGACACTGCCTCTGTTCCCTGGGTGGCTGCATTAGCAAACAAACATGATAGCAATGGCTAGCTCCAAGGAAAACCAACAATCACCACTGAGCACACACACAAATATCCTAAGGGCATTCACCCTAGCAAAATGCAATCACGTGGTGCTGGCAGAAAGTACAAAGATATACATCAACTCCAACAGGGACACAGAGATGCTCCTGAAGCCTTTCCTGCAGTACTTCCCAATTCAACAGTCTCACAGCACAGGAGTTCCTCTGCACCTTGAAGGTTCAGTGCCTGGGACAGCATCAAAGTCAGCACCAGTGCCAGCAATTCTTAGCGTTCAAACATTTGTGCATCAANCAAAAAAAAAAAAAAAAAGTATGAATAGTCTACTGTCTTCAGACTTGTGGATTTTATAGTTCAAGCTTGTGTATTGATGACCATTTAAAAGGCCTGCAGCAAGTTTTGGAGGTGTTTTTTTTCTTGCTTTTTAGTGGAGTTTCCCAATCTGCAAGAGGCAAGGACTTGAGTGAAAAACACTGCTACAGATTGTAGGGCAAGAGTTATCCAAAGCAACTAACTCTATATAAGTCTCCAGCAAGGTAGGATCACTTCCTGTGTTTACGTTTCCCTGAAGAAGGCATATATGGAGTCAGTTACCAGGTGTTCCTTATCTAAGCCCATCAGCAAGTACTTGGCAGAGACTAAGTTTTACAACTACACTCCAGATAAGCCTTAGGACCCCACCAGCACACATATACAAGCCAAGCACAAAACAAAACATAAACATCTTCAGTATCTCATGGCTCAAATTATACACTGGTGTCAGCCACTAAGCAAAAAGTGCTCCTAATATCCAAAAAAAACCCTCTTAGAAATAACATCTACTTACTCCCTGTGAAGAGAAGAGGGAAGAGATGAAGTCTGTGAATCAATTATTCATTACAAATTAGGCTTTTCTTTTAGCAACTGGATGAATCCCAACCAAAACAGGGCACACTGTACAAACCAAGCAACACTCCACCTCTTGCAGTTCTGCTGCAGTCAATACAACCATGTGGTTACAACCTCACTCTGCGTTTTTTTGCTTCTGCTGAAACCATCTTCTATTTATGCACCCAAGGAAGCAACTTCATTGCATCCTGTGTTTAATTATGGCCAGTGATTAATCTCTAAATTATATGAATCCTTTTCTCACAATACCTGTGTACCAACCATCAGCCTAGGTGAGCAGAACAATTTCAACCTTCACATACTCATTTATCCTTGCTTCAGCCACCATTTTTAAATGTGTATAGTTTCAGTGTCTCCCAGACCAAGCTCACCCTGCAGATAAAACACAATGTTTTTTCAGATACTTACCATGAAGACTAAATTTACATCTTTTGAGCAAATTTTGTATGACTTATATTCCTTTTTGTAAGAAAGATTTCCTGCTAGCTGAAAACTCATCTCATAAATTAACAGGAAGATTATTAGTTTTATATGTTTCTTAGATGACAGTTTTACAATGTTATTGGAAATACATTAACATCCTCCATAAAGAAAATAATAGGAATGGCATAGAGCAAGAATTATTACACACTTACACTGAGGGTGCAGGAAAATAACTGGATGCAAAGTTGCCTTGAGATAGCATCATATCAATGTTTTAAATCAAATTAATAATGGAAAAGCAGGAAACAGCCAGGGGCAAAAACATGTAAGCCACACTCTCTGTGAGGAAATGCAGAGTGGCTTATTTACAGCACCCAGGCATGCTTTGTGCCAGGATTCCTAGAGGATGCTCCAGCAGTGCACACATTTCTCTTAACTATGGGGCACAGCCTCAGGCATTGCCCATTCCCCGGGGAACTTCAAGTACCAGCAGTGGGTCATGATGCAGCCTCCCATCCCTGCAGTTCTCTACCCTATGTCAGGGCCCCTACCCATGGTGGCAGATGCAGGACATTTCCACAGGGAAGCAACTTGTGCCACAACATGTGGAAGGCATCTACCAGGTTAGGAAAAATCTGGCTGGACAGGTATATTCTGAAGGAACATCCTGTGTAGATACCCATGCAAGCCTAAAAACAGCTGCCTCACTACCTAGGACAGGTCAGATCTTGACCAGCATCCATATAGAATCGTATAATGGTTTAGGTTCGAAGTGACCTCAAAGATCCTCCAGTTCCAACCCCCTGCCATAGACAGAGACACCTCCCACTAGAACAGGTCACTCAAGGCCTCATCCAACATGGCCTTGAACACCTCCAGGGAGGGAGCAGCCACAACCTTCCTGGGCAACCCATTCCAGTGTCTTGCAACACTCACTTTAAAGAACTTCCTCCTAACATCTCGTTTAAATCTCCCCTCTTCCAGTTTAAACCCATTACCCCTCATCTTGTCATTACAAGACCTTGTGAATAGTCCCTCCCCAGCCCTCCTGCAGGCCCCTTTCAGATACTGGAAGGCTACTATAAGGTCTCCTCAAAGCCTCCTCCTCTCCAGACTGAAAAGCCCCAACTCTCTCAGCCTGTCCTCATAGCAGAGCTGCTGCAGCCCTCTGAGCATCTTCATGGTACTCCTCTGGACTCTCTCCAACAGTTCCATGTCCTTCTTGTGTTGGGGGCTCCAGAACTGCACACAGTACTCCAGGTGGCATCTGATGAGAGCAGAATAAAAAGGGAGAATCACCTCTCTTGCCCTGCTGGTCATGCTGCTCTTGCTGCAGCCCAGGACACAGTTGCTGTCTGGGCTGAACGTGCACACTGCTGGCTCATGTTGAGCTTTGCATTTACCCAGACTCCCAGGTCCTTTTCCTCAGGGCTGCTCTCCAGCCATTCACCACCTGGCCTGGATTTGTGCTTGGGATTGTGCCAACCCATGTTCAGGACCCTACACTTGGCCTTGTTGAAAGTCATGAGGTTGGCCTGGGCCCACCTCTTCAGCCTGTCCAGGTCCCTCTGGATGGCATCCCTGCCCTCTAGCAAGTCAACTGTGCCACACAGCTTGGTGTCATCTGCAAACTTGCTGAGGGTGCACTCAATTCCTCTGTCCATGTCACTGACAAAGATGTTAAACAGCACTGGGCCCAGTACGGACCCCTGAGGGACGCCACTTGTCACTGGTCTACAGGTGGGCATTGTGCCCTTGATCACCACTCTCTATGTGCAACCATCCATCCAGGACTGGTAGGAGGTTTTGCTGGGACCCAGGGTGACAGGACTAGCTGTCTAAAGGCCTGTTGTGTACACATAGTACCCCCTCATCCACCCACAACAGTCATCCTGAAACCAGACAAACCTTCATATGTCAATAGAGAAGAGCAAACAGCATCCAACTCCTTTCAGGATGTCTAAGCTGTGCTTGCTTAGGTATGTGCCACAGTTTTAAAGCCTGGTAATACCCCACAGTAACATCTGCCAAAACCACCTATCTCACTCTCTCCAAGATGCATATGAACGTCTAATTTGCAGGAAGTTTCAGAAGCCAAGCCTGGCAACCTTTTCCTGAGTCATCAATATTAGCTGGTGGCACACAGAGGAGGACTCTGCAAGGTGCATGGCTCACACATCTCAGCCCTGTGCTGGCTCCAATCTTGAGCAGCCTCCACAAAGGAAGAGACTGCCTAGCTCTCCCATCTGTTCACAGCCATCTCCATCTGCACAGAAGAGGCAGCACAAGCTGGAGAGATCAGGCGTTAGAATATTGTGACACTGAATTTATGCATCTCCAGCTTAGATTAGTGCACAAAGGAAGTAAAAAGCAGGGCAGACCCATCACCTCTTTGGGGCAGGAGATGGGCTCCACAGTTCTCAAGAGCCAGTGAGATGGCTAGTCTCCTTCTGCAACAATACATTCCCTACAGTACCTACTGATTTCAGTACACCTGAAGCAAAAGGTGTCAGGTGAACACTTGGACACCTGTCCATTTGGACACACAAGTCACCTCATCCTCCAAGGAGGTTGTGCCTGATGGACGAGTATTTGTGGGACAAGTTTTTCAGTCATTCCCACAGCTCTGGGCTCTGGCCATGATCTGTCACAAGCAGAAGATCCGGAGGGGTTTCTGGCCACTCTTCCCACTACGCTACACTTCTGTGCAACTGCTGCAGAGCACAACCTTTTTTTTCCTCTTCCTCATTGCCCTTCATTGTCCTGGGGACACAGGATCATAGCAAGACCCACTATTTCAAGAAAGATGGACAAGCTTTGCACATGCAGCCATTCAAGTGCTGCTCACCACCACCAAAGGATGGCCAAGTCCTGCATTGGAAAATGTGTTTCTACCATCCAGGGGCCACATCCTCCTGGGAAATAGAACTGGGAAAAAGAAACAAGACATAGTGGGGTCGAGGGGGTGTTGAAATGGAGATTTATTAATTTTTTAAAAAATAATTTTAAAACTAATAGAAGCTATATAAAGTTAGACTCAGAAAATGTAGTAGTGACAAGCAGCACACTCTCAGCAGTGAATGGTGGATATCAGGCACTGCAAGCACCACAGCTCCAGCGAAACTAGAGTGGGCCTTGGGAGCAGAATGGCAGGTGAGATGCTCCAGGGATGCCAGTCATCAGCAGAAGACACTGTCTCCAGTAAACTTCCCAGTTTATAGTGTGCATGCAACATTTGTAGTATGGAATACTTCTGTTGGCCATCTTGGGTCGGCTGCCCTGGCTTTTGCTTCTCCTGGCTTTAGCATCTGGCTAACTCAAAACTGCTAAGACCTTGACTCACATACCATGGCTGGCCAGAAATCTTACCAGCTTATGAAGTGTCTTAGCAACTTTGTTCTCACTGAACTGTGTGCTACAGTCTTATTAAAAATTGCAGCATTCCCAAATCAAAAAACAATTCTATGATTTCTGTCCCAGCAAAACCAGGACAATGGGACAAGCTATGGAAACAAAACCTATCAAACAGCCACTTTTTTTTTTTTTTCTTTTCCCTTCAGTGCTTAATTTCTGCATCTGTACACAATGCACACAGCACTCTTAGAGAAGAGCTGAGGGAGATGCCAGGAGCCATCCAGCCTTCCCCACAGGCTCAGGTGGCCCAAGTGTACCTAGCTCCTGGGATCAGCTCTGCAGAGATCTCCAGCAGCATAGCCTTGGAGAAAAGGCAGCCTCCTCCACCCAGCTGCAGCCCAAATCTGGAGGAATGATTTCTCTGCAGCTCTTACCAGGGTTAAGGTTTCAGACATCATGTTTGAGATGGAGTAGCCGAAGTCAGTTCTCATTCCTTGCGGGGCTGGAACTGATGGGAACAGGCCCACGGCCACAGATGGGCTCTGTGGAGACCTGTCCTCCTACTAGGTCCACCCCAGGCTTTCCTATGGCCAGAAGGGAGCGGGAACCAACAGGAATAGCTAGAAAGTGCTGGCCACAAATTCCCAGTGTGCCCCCAACATTTTCCTCTGCTCTGCCCAGAGAGCAGAACGCTCCCCAGCTGGCCTGCTCTTTCCTCTTCCTTGCCAGTCCCTGCTGACACCCACCGCCCTCGCTCACCCTCATGGATGCCCTGGAGCTTCTGCTGTCCTTTGCCACCCAGACAGCCCCAAGCACACACAGCCCGTCACAAATCCCGCTGCTCCGGTAGGAGGGCTTCTTCATCCCAGTCCAGCTCCAGCCTTCCTCCTCTTGGCAGGGCTGAGCCCCGCGGCTGGCCCGACCCCAATGGAGAGGGGCTCCACATGGAGAGAGGCCCCACATGGAGAGGGGACCCACATGGAGAGAGGCCCCACATGGAGAGGGACTCCAAATGGAGAGAGGCCCCACATGGAGAGGGGCCCCACATGGAGAGGGGCTCCACATGGAGAGAGGCCCCACATGGAGAGAGGCCCCACATGGAGAG
>VWZI01023733.1:39471-65698 GCA_013396835.1 Psilopogon haemacephalus | reverse complement strand
CCACATGGAGAGGGGCCCCACATGGATAGAGGCCCCACATGGAGAGGGACTCCACATGGAGAGGGGCCCCACATGGATAGAGGCCCCACATGGAGAGGGACTCCACATGGAGAGAGGCCCCACATGGAGGGAGGCTCCACATGGAGAGAGGCCCCACATGGAGAGGGGACCCACATGGAGAGAGGCCCCACATGGAGAGGGACTCCAAATGGAGAGAGGCCCCACATGGAGAGGGGCCCCACATGGAGAGGGGCCCCACATGGATAGAGGCCCCACATGGAGAGGGACTCCACATGGAGAGGGGCCCCACATGGATAGAGGCCCCACATGGAGAGGGGCTCCACATGGAGAGAGGCCCCACATGGAGAGGGACTCCACATGGAGAGAGGCCCCACACGGAGAGGGGCTCCACACGGAGAGAGGCTCCACATGGAGGGAGGCTCCACATGGAGAGGGGCCCCACATGGAGAGGGGCTCCACATGGAGAGAGGCCCCACACGGAGAGGGGCTCCACACGGAGAGAGGCTCCACATGGAGGGAGGCTCCACATGGAGAGAGGCCCCACATGGAGAGGGGATCCACATGGAGAGGGGTCCCACACGGAGAGGGGCCCCACACGGAGAGGGGCCCCACAGCCACAGGGCATATTGCCACTGCCGCTCTGGCCCGAGGTGCAGGCAGGGAGGGAACCCCGGACACACCGAGGAGCCCGAGGGCTGCCTCATGCGCGGCCTCTTGTGGGCTCTGCAGGTCTGGCAGGTGCTCATCTGCTCTGCTGCAGTGCTGTGCCAGCCACAGTCAGCAGAAGGAGACGGAAGGAAAAGTTGGTGTAGACTCTTTTCTGCACGCAGAACTGCTTTTCCCTGCCGGGACACCCAGGGCACCCAGGCAGCAGCCATCTGAAGCTGGGTTTGGAGGGAGCAGAGGGCTGGGTACTCCCTGGGGAGCTATGGTGCCACCCTGCCGCCAAAGCCCAGCTGGGCCAGGACTCTCTTGGTACCTCTGGGCTGAGGGTGGGAGAGAAGCCTGGAGAAGAGACCCAGGGCCTCATGCCTGAGGGAAGGGGCAGTGTGAGGGGTGCAGGCTGACAGCGATGGGCTGCAGCAGTTTGCAGGGGCACGCCTTGGGGTTTTGCATTTCTGAAACAGAGTTCAAAGCTGTATTCAACCTTTTACAAGAGAACAGATCACTAGAGCTGCTGGCAAGTACACTGCAGGCTTTATATATGAAAGAAATTGACTAAAAGCACAATTTTCACATTGGAGGCATATAGGAGGCATCCGATTTCTAGAAAGGAAGCATTCAATACCTTACGATGCAAGCTCACTGTCATGGGAGTCTGTGAAAGCCCGAGTCCTTTACAAACTTTTTAACAGGATGCACAAATATGTCCACATGTAAACAAGTAATGCTTCCATTGGTCATTCTGTATCCCCCAGGTTCATGTAATGCATAGCATACAGTAAAGCTGGGGCCATGTGAAGCAAGAAAGAATGAGACAGAACCATTCTGATCAGGCCTCATCACAGTTGTCCCTGTAAGACTGTTCCATTTTCAGTTATAAAGACACCAGAGTAGTGGCTTCACTAAGTGAAGTGTGCATATGCTGGCCTCCTCCGACAGTAAGCTCCACTTCAGTCAGTTGCACCCTAAAGCAGAAACAATCCTCCATGGGTGACAATGTTTCATATGTATCTGTACTGAAGCAAACACCAAAATACACAAAACACTCTTGTCTTTTCTTCACCATCTGGGGCCAGCCATCTTTTCACAGCAGGTGTGGAGTGGAACATGCTCTTGTGCACAGAGGCAAGTAAAATGTACAGACTGCATTAGCAATTGCCAAGCAAAAAGAAAATACCTGAACCTTCAAAATGAAATATTTTGGGAGATCACTCGTAGACAGCAGGGATGAAAATGGATACAGTGCTTTGCAAGGTAAATAAATGCCGTTTGTAGTGGTAGTGCACCCGGTTACACCACATTAAATGCCACAAAATTAAGCTGCTATGTTAGACAGAAAGTAGAAAGAAGCAACCTCACCACAGCAACCATCACAATACTTAAGGCTGGCTAATAATGTCTTTTTCATTTCAAAATGCAAACATCCACAAACAGATGTCTGAAAAACTGCAATGCTCCCAATATACAAATTATAATTAAAGAAACTAGCAAGGATTAGTACACAAGGCCTTTGGAAGCTCTTTCTAGGTGAATTAAATCTCATCCATGTGGAGTTGTTGATAGCTGAGCTTCTGCATTGCTGCACAGTTCTAGGTAGCACATGAAGAAGTCCACACTGTGCATGTACAGTCTGAGACATGGGTGCAGTGTCAGACCAAAAGCTGTCTTTCCTCCAGGGAACGATGCTGAAATACATCAACCCCAGAAGATCTGACAGACAGACAAGAAGCAAGCTAGATCTGGCTACTATAACAAAACAAAGGGAATAGAGATTGATTCATGAAGACAAGCAATTAGTGGCTAAAGGAAACTCATGAGCAGGCTCTTTTGAGTGAAATTGAAAAGCGAAGTGATTTTGGCAGCAGCAGCAGAACTCTGGGAATTAGGAGTGCTTTTTTAACAGCAGCTGACAAGAACTAATTGCTGCCATTGAACATCAGGGGAGAGGAGTTAAAAGGAGAGCTTGGGTAACATGGGAGTCCTGCCAGGAGATAAACAGTCATCTTAATGTTTTACCATCGTGCAATGAGCAGAAAGGGCTATTTTATCCAAAAGGCAAAACCAAGAAAAAAAGTCCTAGTGATTCCTGCTGAGACACTGACACTTTAGTAGATCAGTTACCATTTGCTTGGTGGTTACTGCCAGCTCAGAGAATTTATTCTGATGAATTGTTACCTGTGTGAGCAAAAGAAAAAAAATAATTAGAGTAGAGCTCCTAACTCTCCTCAGCTTTTTGCTTTCAACCTCATGATATCAGCTTGGAAAAGTGAATGCCTTGCACAGCACTTGGGATCCAGGATCTCATTACAGCACCAACCCAGGACAAAGCGTCTTAGCAGAGCAGCAGAGAAAGTAGCTGTCAGGAAGTGAATGCTAAAGAAACGTCTGTACGCAAAGCACCTGGAATGGCCAATCCAGCGCCTCGTATTGAAGATGGGCAGTGTAAATACAAGCACTCCCCTTCAGAGGGGACAACATAATGCACACATCTGCTTCCTGTGAGACACTAACCTCTCTGTTCACACCCTGACGTTAGTACTGTGGGCTGCCAAGGCTCAGCTTCAGATTCAGGACAGCTCACATGCAAACCTGTTTGATCACAACTGGGGTGACAGCTTACTAGAAAGTGACTCCATCTCTTCAAGGCACTTACTATCTATATAGTGAGAGGTCCATAATAAACAGGCATCTTCTTTCCCAGGCTATCTAACTGAAATTCATTCATTCCTTTCAACAGGTTATGTTATGAGGATTTCCAGTTCCTGTTCTGGATGCTATTCAGCCACCCTATCCTCTCTCTTGAAGCTTAGTGCTAGCACTGGGTGCTTTAGCCATCAGAGGATTCACTGCACTATAAGCAGCAGTAGGAATAATTCATATATCTCAGAGACAGTGAAATATTCCATTTCAAACACTTTGCAACAGAACTGCTGTCTTGTCAGATTTTCACCCATTTTGTGCCTGTATAGCCAGTACCTCACAGGGGACTGGAAAATTTGCACTTGTTCTTATGAACTGCAACCTATTTTTCTTCTAAACTGTGGCTACCTTTGATCTGAACCAGTGCTATTTGGAACAAGGTTGAACTAGATGACCTCCAGAGTTCCATTACTATACAGCATATTCTGTAGGTGACTTGGAGTTTACTGCACCTGGGATAAAGCCCAGTAACTGGCAATCCTTGTAAATGTTATTAGGTGGTTGCAAGTCATTAATAACTAAACTGAACTGCAGATCATGTGAATATGAAGTTATACCTGAAAAATGGCAAGACAACTGATACAGGAACGTTCAACACAGGTGTAAGTTGTCTTGCAGGAAAATCCTCTACTGGAGAGGAAGCCAGGTTCTATTGTTGAGGCTGATCAAGTCATTCTGGATTATACTTGCCAAGAACTACCTTACTTAATTTTCTGTCTTTAAAGACAGCATTTTCTGCATCCTTCAATATTCTGCCTGGCTTTCACATCCCACTGGAACCTGTGGCCCAGCCCAATTCTTCTGCAGAACTTCATGAACATGGACACATGTTTCATGACTAACTGTAAAGGATCCAGCAGCAACTAATTTCCAGGAGACAACTAAAATAACCTTGTGTTATTCACAGGGTTTTCAGAAGGCAAGAGAGCAAAACAAGATATGTAAAAAACATGCAAAAAAAACCTGTTAGAGACACCATATGGAAAGCTGTCTTCTTTCAGAAAAAGAAAAAAGAAAAACAACATACAACAGCAACCAAAAAAACCTCACCAAAACACAACCAAAAAAACCATTTAACCCAAAACCACAATAAGAACAAATGAGGAAGAAAATTTAGCTCTTTTTTCTTTTCCAATATTAGACTACATCAATGCAAGCATGAACAATTTAACATTTCTTCCAGAGATACACTTATTTAACATCACAAATGCTCGTAACTTATACAAGTTAGAGAATGGAATAAAGATGGCTTACCATGCTCCCATAGCTGCTCTTGGATATTGGCTTCCTTTATTTGATTTTGCTGGAAATCTCTTTTAGGAGGCCTTTCAAATCAGAGAGCTTAAAAACGTGAAAAATAAAAATTTAAAAAAAAAAAAAAAAGAGAAGAGAAGAAGAAAAAGAAGCAGCTTTGTTTACACAAAGTCAGTCTAACTCATTCCAACTGATGATTGCAGCCTAGGATGAAGGAAAAGGAACAAAACAAGCAGTAATAATTACCTTTAAACACCCCTGTAACACACATACCCTGGAAAATATTGTATAACATAGAATCATAGAATCAATCAGGGTTGGAAGGGACCAACCCCACTGTCATGGGCAGGGACACCCTACCCTAGATTAGGCTGGGCATAGCCTCATCCAGCCTTGCCTTAAACACCTCCAGGGAAGTGGCCCCAACGACCCACCCACCCTGGGCAACCCATTCCAGGGCCTCACCACTCTCATGCTGAAGAACTTCCTCCTCACATAGAATCTGAATCTCCCCACCTCCAGCTTTGCTCCATTCCCCCTAGTCCTGTCACTACCTGATAGCCTAAAAAGTCCCTCCCCAGCTTTTCTGTAGGTCCCCTTCAGATACTGGAAGGCCACAATAAGGTCACCTCAGAGCCTCCTCTTCTCCAAACTGAACAGCCCCAACTCTTTCAGTCTGTCCTCATAGGACAGACAACATCAGCAACAACAGGCATAAGCCTTACTATCTGAGCTCCTGCCTCCCTGGCTACCCTGTGGACATCAGCCACTACTTCAAAAGCAATAACCAAGTGCTTTTGTATTCAGCAGTCACACTGTGGTAACAAACCAAGTAGTGTTGTACCAGGTTAGAGCAGATCCCTCCCCTGGTAGAGTAAACTCACTGCAACATGGATTTTTTTTTTTTTTTGAAAGTCGGGGAAAATAAAATTGCATTTCTTATAGTTTAAACTAAATATAACAGTATAAGGAGAATAAACTACTACAGGAAAAAAAATCCAACAAACAAAACAAAACCAAAAACCTTAAGGAAGACGGGGAAGGGGGCAAGCAGTGGCAAAGCAGCAAAAGCAGCAGCAGCAGCCAAAATAGTGGCAAGGGAAGATAGCAGCAGGCGCAGCAGGACAGCAAGGGGAAGGTACAAGCTGTGCTTCCAGACATAAATCTCTTGATGCTCCAATGAAATTATATTAACTTATCTATTGTTGCTATTATATGGCCTATGCCTAGAATGTTCACCTCTCCACTCAGAGCTTCCACTTCTAAGTTTTTTTTCCTATGTCTGAGTTAGAAATTTAGCTCAAATGGCCACAAGTGTTAACACTACAGTTCACAGGATAGCAATTGATAGTAAGTTATGAGGAACATGCCATTGCCTCTCAAAATGTTATACCACATGAAACAGTGCTTGAAGGGATAGTCCCAAATGCAGTTTTCATCAATGCAGTTAGTGTAGTGAGAACCAATGTATATGTATTTCACCCAGTTAATATGTAGGTGTCATGACAGCTACAAGCTGCAAACTAGACTCCATCTCCTTCTGCCCCTTCAGGGTAGAGACAGCAGATGAGTAGAGTTTTGTGGAGCAGTCATCCCAACACATGGAGCTGTCCTCAAACCTTCCCCATGTCATAAATGAAGTCCATTATTCCTCTGCACATCTGCATCAAGCTTAGGGAAAAGTTTACGCCTTACCATAGGTTCATGCCTAGGACTTACTTAAGTTCTCAGACTTATTTTTAAGACACCGTCTCAAGTGAGAGCCATCAAGATAGCCCTGAAGTGTTTTGCTCTCGAGAACACTACTTCTAAGCAGTAGCTACATTTCTGTCACTAAAGCTGAAGGCATAAATAGACATAACAGTTTACTGTAAGGTACATCCTCACAGAATAAGAAGCACAACTTGAGTATTACTTTTCAGTGGAGGATTAAGGTTAATGTATTTCCTTTCAGCTTCAGGAGGAGCATCACTAGACATGTATTTTGTCACTCACCATTTCCATTTCAGACATGAAAGCAAGCTATTATTTTGCAATCTAAACTATTTGACAGCAATCCAAAGTATTTTGAAGTATATGTGGACCTTTTCACTTTTGGACTTCTAAAAACTCTGTTCTTCACACCAACGCAACTCCCCGCTTCATAGGCAAAATATGCAATTTGATCAACCCTCAGGAAATACCCATTGTGAAGGCCTTTTCAGTATCACAGCCATACAAAGTATGCTTGTATGAGAATTCTGTTCATTCTGTGCTCTCTAGTAGGTTGGTACCTTTAGATTGCTTCAACACAGGATGCTTCTGTAAATCAGATGAGTATTGGTAATTTTAACTGTAATTAAAGGTCTTTCCACCTTGCATTAGATAATGTGTTCCATGGGCCCACTACACAACAGAATATTGCAGTTTTAACACACAGAAGCTATTTTTACTTCTGTTCCATCAACAAAAAATACTATGACACACATCTTTCTATTTCATTTCCCACCACAAAATGAAGCTACCAATGTAATCAAAGGAGTACATTGAAAAAGCCCAATTAAAATTGGTTCCTGGTGACAATAGGAAAAACTGCACATAACTCTCAGTGATGCTCATTTTCCTTGTGGAGCAGTAACTGCTATACCAGACAGAAGTACTTTCCCCAGAGTAGTGTGAAACACATGTACCTTTGCATCCAGTTGTCTAAATCGATGCACCATCCTGAAAATGGAAAGATGACAGAGAAGAAAAGGCTGAGTCCAGGTATTATACAAGCCTTGGCTAACCACATCCTGTTTGCAAACCTGTCCTAGCAGAAGTCTGTCTTTTCCTTATGTTTGGCCAAAGTGTGGGCCTAAGGCAACTAGAGTCTGAAGCTGGCAGAGGACTGCTCTCTTTCCATGTAGACAGAGGTCAAATAAAAATCAGATCCTCTGCAGCTGCCCCATGCTTGGGAGCACCAGTGTTTCATCCTCCCCAGATGAGAGGGCTGTGGGTGGTTTGGCACAGCTTTTATTACAGGTATATTAACATATGGATTACTGTTAGTGCTGTGCTAATTCATTTTTCTTGTCAAGACAATTCTGCTTCCAGTATAAAACTCTAATTGTTTGTTTGTTTGGGTTCTTTTCCAATGCTGAGTAGAGTGCTTCTGGGTAGCCTTAACATAAACACTTACTTGTGGACAGCACTGTTCACATCACAAACAAAGGGCATGGAAGAGTTTAATTTGATTAAGGGAAGTGCTGAAGTTGCTGAAGCTAGCTATTATAAGCAGCAGGTTGCTGCTCTGATTTCTAGCTTTCTTTATATATATCTTTCTTCTTACACTATTACCCTGAAAGAAACTTAGATCCCAAGCACACAGTGTCATGACTTATCAGTGAAAGAATAGTCCAAGTCATCAGACTTCAAATACCATCACTCCATACAGCATCTTCCCCTCCTCAGAGGCTTTCCTACTCATGCTTTTAAGTTCAGGCCTCCATACAGATTGATGCTGTTGGAATGCTTGATATTCCAGGTCTAACAGTAAATTTTCTAACTGCATAATCATGGAGTAATACAATTGTTTAGGTTGGAAAAGCCCTTTAAGATCATTGAGTCCAACTATTAGCCCAGCACTGTTGAGTCCACCACTAAAACATATCCCTAAGCACAACATGGACACATCTTTAAAATTCCATCAGGGATGGTGACTCCACCACTTCCCTGGGCAGCCTATTCCATTGCTTGGCAACCCTTTTGGTGAAAAGTTTTTCCTAATGTCCTGTCTAAACCTCTAATATTACAAAACTAGTCAGCTACAGCACAGCTTTCACTGATGTAAATCTCAAAACAATACAGGAGGACGTTTTCTCATCTGGTGGTAAAATAGAAAGACTCATGTAGAGGAAGGCGAAATAATTTGAGAAATACCATGACATTTATTTGGAACAAGTGTGTTTAATATGTCTTCCCAGCTACTGTGTGCATAGTAAGTCATTATAACCCTAAGAATATTGCCATTAGCATTTTCCAAGCCCATATCAAGTACTTCTGAATACAGTCTGTGGCAGCTGACAAAAAAAGCCATCATTTTACTTAAAAAGAAAAGGCACATTTAGGTTGAGTTTATTTATCTGCTTCTTAGTTTGTAAACAATTTGGGCAACAAAAATTATTCAATAGCAAGTTTAAGACAGTGAAAACAAAGAATGGCAGACTTACTCTTCTGATGAATCATTTGCTTTGGTATTGATTTTGACAAGGTAGTTCTCCTTCATGACAGCTTCCCATGCCAGAATTTCATTGTCCTCATTTTTTGAGCCTGAGAAATGCATGTGAAGAAAAATGACACCACTAAATTCACTTAATTTCGCTAAATTTGGCTTTCTAATGCCAAGATGCAAAAAAGCTGGGTTAGTGCTTGCATCCAGAGGCTAATGACTCCGTTCTCTATGTCCAGAGCATTTGCAGCCCCACTTCCCTCCTGTGACAGAGCTTTGACATTAATGCATTTTACTGTATGCTTCTAGCAACCAGAGTTGAATTTAAAAAAAAAAATAATTAACAAATCCCCTAACAAGCTCCAAAAGTCTTTCTAACACAAGTGCTTTGTGAAACGGTGGCTGCCTCAACAACCACAGGGCATTCCAGGCAGTTCCTGTCTAGGTTTGAACTTTCCATTTGTTGCTACATTATCTCTTATTGGATCATTAAGAATAGCACATGTTAAGAATGATGTTGTATTTAAAATAAATTTTTTTTTAAAAGAAAATAAAAGAAAAGAAGTTTACTAAGACCAAAGAAGCCCACAATTGGCAAGTGATTGAAGTCCAATTTCCTCCACTCAGTGTTCCTCTAACTTCACACAGCCTGATGTTCTCTCAGACACTGATAAGCATTTGAAGCACTCAAATCCCAGTCATGTCCATAAAAGCTAATTGCGGAATCCAGGGTTTTGCAGCGTTGAATGCCTTAGCATGCCCTCATCATGCAGTTCTCAGATCCTGTCACCAGTTCAATCACAATAATGTTATGGCTCTAATTAATTCTTCTGTTTGCTTTCAGAAATGCGACATCAGCTGTGCATCACTTGGGCAGGAAGGAATATCTGCCTTTAAATAACCTCTCAGCAAGGAAACAAAACAGTGATTTGGACAGCCAAAACAATTCAGTCAGTGTTAAGGAATGTTATACCCCAAAGTGGGCATCTTTCTTCTAAACTGATAACAAATCTAGGCTGTGCTGCAGGGCAACAGTCAGGTTGCTGATGGATGGGAGTAAGTCTATCAATTAACTCAACTTATTCTCTAGTCTGCTTCTGAATGACACTTTAAAAGAAAAAGCACTCCATTTGTCAAGGGGCAAAGCTTGTTAAAACAATTCGTATCTCTGACAGAGTAAATAAGAAGGAAATAGCTAGAAGCCTGACTCAGCCACTCCTGCATTTTTGAGGTGGTTTGCCCATTTGGCCATGCCCAGAGGGCCAGGAGCCTCTCTATCCTCTTTTAGTCACTCAATAGCAGGAAAAAGAGCTTCTGAAGATGACTGATCTACTAGGCTGCCATAACAGCTACTATCTGTATTAGCTGAAGGATTGGAAAGGAAGGACAAAAATAAATGCAGCTTCAGAGATTAGAGTGACAAGCAGAGACTGAGTTCACCTCTTACGCTAGTTACCTAAACACTCAAAGAACAGAAAATCAGGTATCTCTGACCTGGGGTAACAGTGCAGGAGGGATACACTGCCAGATATTAATGATAAATTGGATGGTTTACATCTTCCATTAAGACCACAAAGATGACTTTAAGCTGGATTAATTTAGTCAGCGCTCTAATAAAAGAAAAACAAAATGCAACAGAAAAACAGACAGAGAGAAACAAAACAAAACAAACCACCACCTTTCAAATCTGGGAAGCGGCAAAGGAAGTTGTAAATTTATAGAATTAGTTTGAAGGTTTAAGTGTTCTACATACATGAGGTAATTCTACCTTGAAATGGCTTGGACAAGAAAGCACTGGATAGCTCTATACAATAATCAACTAGAGCACAACTCATGGTAGAATGTAAAAGATTTTTAACCAGACCAAACCCAAAGTTATTGGGAGGCAAGGATCCCAACAGGGCTCAGCTGGAGTTTTAGCATAAGTTCTTAGGAGTATAGCTCCCCATATGCCAGAGAATACCTTGAGTACTAAAGGAAGATTGCAGCCCAGAAGCAAGCAGCCAGAGGCTTTGATTTGAATGTTACTGAAGGGTAATGTTACTGTAGAGTTGCATTTGAGAGAGAACATGAATAAGCTGCTCCTCATTTCCAATATGACCACATCTTCTAAAGTCTGTATTGCCCTTGAAAACTTCCCACCACAACACTAACTTCCTGCTTGAAGCATGCCATGCCATGGAAGAGTTGCAGTGCACCTGCCAGAGAGCTGACTTCTATGCAGTAAAAGATCCAACTCACAACAAATAGATGGTTCTTTACTTTCTTTCTTACAGCAGCATTTGAAAAATTTCCTCATCACCATGAATATGTAGGCAAAGATAACAAAAGGGAAGGGGATAGTCAAGCGACTGCAGTACTCTTGGACCAAGAAGTAACGCTGGAACTTCCACACTTGGTCGTTGTTCTCTTGTACTGATCCAACAGTGTAACTAACAGACAAAGAAAGAGAAAATACATACAGCATTAGGTATTCATCAAAGAACTCCATCTCAGAGCCAAATAACACAGCATTTCTCTGTATTATACCAGGGCATATTTTTGTAAAGTCGTCCTGTCCTAGAGCTGGTAATTCTTACTGAGGTCTGTGAATTTGCCTTCCTTTTTAGAAAGAAATTGAAAAAAGGCAAGAACAAAGACAGTGGGAAAAAACCCAACAATAAAAAAACCCTGATGTTACAAATAAACTGGGAAAGTTAGGAACAGGGAGCTAATATTTCAAATAGCTTCACTATCTTAGCTCTAGGCAATTGTCATTCAGTCCAGACACATGAGAACAGGATGCTTCTTCACAAGATGCTCTGTCTCATTGATTCATTAGCTAACACTTTTCCATTCAGTATCCCCTACTACCCAAAACTGAAACATTTACAGAAAAATTAAAAGCTCCTGAGATTTTAAGTGGAGGCAGTAAGAATGCTCCAGGCGTGGAACAAGTCTACTATACTAAGCACGGTATGAACCCAGCAAAAAAAACTCTTGAGAGCCAATAGCTCACAGACTGCCTGACCTTTCATTGCTGACATTAAATGGCAGATGGATGCTTGCACAATATCTATGTTGAGATCCTAATGGACCACTGCATGAGAAGCTATAACTTTCACCTGGTGGATATTATTTTAGAAGACAAATACAGTCCTAAATTTCAGAAGTGTCTAAATGTAATATGCACCTCTTTCAGCTAATGCTTACTGGATGCAAAGAAAAAGTTGGATGGTCTGTTAAAATTTATATATCATTGTAATTATGACATAGACTGTGGGACCGGTGGGACTGTGGGACCAGTGTCAGCCATCACCATTATTAAAGATTGACAAACACTGTGCACACACTGGTCCTAAGGGGAATATCACAGATGTCACACATTTCTAACTGCATGAAGGAAAGGCCCTCTGAGATTGCTGTGTGCCCACTGGGCTTCCTGACTTCAGTACAATCCAGTGCTCCTGCTGTTCAGTCCATTGTTAAAATGAACAATGCTCAGCTCAGTGTCATTAGAGAATTCACATTGGTCTTTCCACAGAATAAGTTGAAATGGCAAAACCTAGGTTCTGGTATAAACCAGAAGTGCTGCTAAAACAAACATTCTAACAAGGATCAAAGGCTTCTAGGGTTGATCTGGCCTGCTGGTGTACTTTCCTTTATTAATGTGAATTGCTTTTACTCTTTCTTGTGTATACAAGCCTTGTCTTCCATCCTCCAGTCCTGTGCAGGATGGAAAATTGTAGGTACAATAAATAAGGATTGCTGCACCAGTCCTAGTTGCCTTTCCAGAAACCACATTTCTAGCTGTCTTTGGAGTCTAAATCAGCATGGGAAAAAAGGATTCAGAGCAGAAGGGAGAGCGGATGTCAAAGGTGAGGCATTCTCAACTCATCACAGTGATATGTCTCATATGAGGCCAGTAAAATTTGGCACTGGCATTCAGAAAGGAGATCCTCATGAGGCAAACCAGGAGTCCTTAGTAGTTCCTGTAAATTCTCTTATTGCCAAAGCAAATTCCTGCCAAGTCTTATTGCAAAGTACCATCAAACACAGATAACCAAACACAGCAGACCTCAAGAAGGATGCCTAGAGGCTCTAAGTATTTTTTATATGCTGCAAGCAGGTGTAAAGCAGAAAAACAGGAATATGAAGGAGAACAGCCACAGCACCAATCTAGCTGTACTCACAAGTCAGAAGTGAGATGGGAGGGCAACACACTCCAGAAGTCTGGTATGAAGGACTTTCAATTATTAACTAAACTCTGTGTCAAAGCTTGCAGTGTAAACAACAAAGATTTCTGGAAGAACCTGAGGAAACCTTTCCCTGAGGATCACTTAGAATTTGCTCTTGTGGGTCCCAATGCAGTCAGTGAACACAACAGCAACCATTTTTATTTGGTAAATCAGTGTTGAGTATGCGGCACTGACAGCAGTTACTACCACCATATTTCAGATGTCTGATCCATCTGCACGTACTAACATTTCATGAGATGCCAGACTAGGAGTGGAAGAACCAGACAGATAATTTACTATCTAAAAGCAGAGGTGATGGCATTTTTCAAGATAAAGTCCTTTGGCATGTGTCAGCTCATTGCCTGTGCTGAACAATAAATAGAAGACCCACCAGAGCAGTAACACACTCATCGCTAGGCAGAAGTTCTGGCTAATAAAACCAAATTGTCATGAAAAGACTGTGATAATGACTCATTTATTCAATCTGGGAAGGTCAATTGTGCAGCAACTCACACTTGGTAAAGCACTGACCCATCCATCACTCCTGTATGAATCACAGACATTAGTACTAAGCCCAGTATGCAGAGGATGGTTTAAGAAAGTAAAAGGCAAGAACCCATTACCAGAACATTGTACCAGTTTTGATCACAGTGCTGTGAGAAAAGCTGTATAACCTTTGGTTCAACCTTCCCACATCACCTGTCATTTCAGAGGTCTGTTTCAAGCCAGGAATCCTGTCCAGACTACTATGCAAAAGAGACAGGCTGTGTCCCAGGGCTGACTTAATGCCATTTTTCTGGACTTCATTCACCTTCTCAGGGGAATACTGATATAGAGGTCACAATCAAATGACTGCCTCTTTGGTACATACCCAAACATGGCCACAAGCAGGTTCACAAGGAGGATGTTAGTTGAAAGCATGTAAATACAGACAAGGGGAATGGTAATCCACTCTGGGAAGCGAGGCTGATTGTTAGCATCCAGCTCCACGCACAAGGGCTTGGACTCATTCCCAGAAAAGGTGCAGCGATCAAAGTTGTAGGTGGTACCTCAGAGGGTAAGAGAGGAGAGCAAACAATGAGCCCTATCCCACACTTTCTGTGGAGTGCAGTCCCAGATACTGCCACTGACCACAGTACATGTGGTCTCCTCCTTCCCTGCCTCCCCATCAGACCTAAAAATTTGCCTTGTTGCTATTTGGAGAAATGGGGCCAACACTGGATTGGACAACCACTGAAAGGGCAGAGTCTTACACCCACCCAGCAGAGCTTCCCACAGGAAATAGGTACCATCAACATCATCAGGGTATTGGCCAAACATAGCCAGATATGGCTCGTAGATGACAGATCGAAATATCCACTCCCAGCGGTGTTCATTCTTCCTCAGGATGCCTTGCCTGGCCACACCAAAGGCCACCATCCACACAGCAAAGAGGAAAAGGAAGAAAAATACATCTATCATCTGAAAAAGGACAATAAGCAAACGAGTCAGTGCCCCACTGCATGACTGGTTACAAGTCCCAAATGCCTTTTTTACTCCCTGATTTGATAACAGGGTGGAGAACAATTATTGGAAAAGCCTGTACAAGTTAGCACCGTCGTAATGCAGGTTTTCAGATCAGTGCTTCATGAGTTTACAGTTGCCAACATACACACACAAAAATAATTGACTGTTGTCATTCAGGACACTTAAAAAATGCTTTCAGAATACAGGTTATGTCCCTGGCATCACACAGAGTCTGCCTAGAAAATCAGGTCCACATACAAAGGCTACATAACAAAGACCGCTGCAGACCTTGCAGATGTGGTGAAAGCAGCCACCACATCAGAACATGCCACCCTGGGTGGTTTCAAACCAGCATGTACAGTCCAGACACTCTGGCAAATGTTTTCATGGATTTCTAGCTCTTAATATGCAGATAACTGAAGACTGGTAATATACCATTTGAGCTTCCCTATCTCTTGTAGATCCACTTCCACTAATATCTGTTTTTCCACTAGCTCCAAGCACCTTTATTTTTAGACTTACTAAAAAACTCATCACTTTTGAAGACCAAACAAGAGAAAGATGTACAGGAAACAATCCTTTGAGGTTGCTTCCATATCATAATGCACTTTTAGGACCAGGTAATCTCTAGACTGCAGCTCTGCAGCAGAGGTACAAGGCAAAATAAAGACTTTCTGAGTAACCTGCAGACCATATTATTACTCCTATAGTCACCACGTAGATGGGTTTCAAATTACATATATACCAGTCCTTTGATACGGCACAGGACAACTGAAATACTGCAGCAATGCAGAAAGAGGGGAGGAAATTTCTTCTCAGAATATCTAGCAATGGCAAGTGGGGTGCCATTCCCTAAATGCTCCATGTGTTGAGTTCATGTGGAATTTTTGTTCTTTAGAGTATATCTTCCTGTGTGCAGAGATATCACTGGAAGGAAGATTCAGGCACACATGGTCCAGCTTTGAAGTGCTCCCATATCTTTAGCAAGCCATATCTGTATTATATGAAACCCTACTCTCTTCCTACTACCTTTGGCAGTCCACTAGTAAATATCTCTTCCAGTTACAAAGAACAGAATTGGCCAATCCACTCACCACCCACTTCTTCAGTTAGTTGTGTGATGGATGCAGTGGAGGACAAAAATCCTCCTTCTATACCATTTATCATCGTTGCCTTGTTTGGGGACACTCAGGGGAGCAAGAAGATTGATAAAATACACCACTGAAACATTCAAGACATGGAAGACAAAAGCTACCAGGAAATGAGTTTTCTTTTCTGTTCTTTATCCTGATCTTTATTCTCTCCCTGTGCGGAGGGAGAGAAAGAGGCCTTGCTCTTATAATTTGGTCCTATTTAAAGCTTAATTAACCCCATTTAGCAGATTTAAGAGGAGAGAATATGCTGCCATCAACAGAATGGTGGCGATTTCACTTGAAAAACAAGGCATCATATCATTTATGTGTATCTCTTGAATAGCTGCCAGAATCTTACCATCCTCTGCAGCATAATAATTTTGGGTCCTAAATTCCTGCTAACTGTGAAAATATGGATCAGCCTCAGAGTAAAAACTATGTAGTCCAAACAGAAAATTACTCTCCCAGAATACCAAGAGCTTTCATCAGATGAGTGAAGCCTGATGGAGACAGCAAAAGAAAATTAAGAGAAGTGTTGGGTAAAGCATGCAAAAAGTAGGTACAAATACAGTGAAAGACTGAAATGGGGAGGGGAAAAGAGAACAGTTATCCAGGACTACATGCCTTCTCCCACCCATTCCCACCTAGTGAGAGGTGGCAGAACTCCTTAATGTACACTTTGTTTGTCTTAGCTACATCATAGCTGTATCTCCTCTTCCCCTCCTAAACTATTAGCAGCAGAAGAATCTGCTGCTCCCACAGCCCTCCAAAAACATCAGTGCCGTGATTGCTCTGCTGCACTGACGCAACAAGCACTGCTACAGCCAGCTGAACAATTACACTGTAAAATGTGTTTCCATCATTTCTTTGTCATGGTTGTTAACTCACCCATTCATGTAAAAAAGCTCATGTGACCGAATGACATTCAGTTTAGACTATTGTATTCCCTTAAATACAACACTCTAAAGCTCAGAGTCCAGGTTACCATATTAAATAATTAATAATAGGAGCCAGGGAAAATCCCAAGGAACTTCTAACTCAGAGATACTAATAATTTCACCCTGCAGCTTTGACTAAGATGGTCTTTAAGGCCAGTCTTGAAGGCATTCTCGTGAAACCTAAGCCTATTTCAATCATCATCTTCTAAACCTGCTCATCCAAAGCACTAAGAAGGGCTGCCCTACTGGCTCAGGAAAATCTGAATTTGGGGAAGCAACCTTTGACTCCAAGGATAGACTCAACATCCATGCAGATGTTCCCTACTTACTTCGTTTCTTTATTTGGTTCAGAACTATTTGCAAAATCTGGACTGGACAGTATTTTTTGCCTTCTCAGAAGACAGTGAGTTTCATGAACATGTCATTTCCCAGCGTTTTGTAGTCAGAACCCAGAAAGGAAGCAAAGCCATTACATGGCCACAAGAAAAGACACTACTCACCTGAACACAATCCCAGCTATGAAGTAGAAGATTGCTAGTGTATCCATAACATTCCACAGATCTGAGAAATACTTACTGCCATTCATGTACCACTGGGAAGGAAGAAGAGGAGAAAGTAACCACCACACAGCACCGGCCAGTGACTTGAGGAGCATATCCACCTTCCCCTCATCTCTCCCCATTGGATGTCCTTGTGGGTAAATATTTCACCCACTGCAATAGTAAGGACTGTTTCCCTGCCCACTTATTCTTTTTTCCATGCAAATAGATACACCAAAGTTCAGATTGCTTTTAGTTTTCCCCGAAAGAGGGCTCTTAACATATCCAACAATGTTAGACATCACTGGCAATATGTTTTTACCACTAACTGCTAATAGGACGATGGGTCAAAAGTTTCTAGAGCTCCTTAACATTTTTTCTCCTGTCTCCCAGATGTCTGTAAGATAATGGTCTTCACTAGAAACAGTTAAGCACATTGGTCCATTGGTTATTGTGCTCAAAGGAATTAACCACACCACCTTGAGCATGGGGAGAGGAAGGAACCTTATGACAAGAGCCAAAATTGATATACTTAGATCTCCCATGCTGCCAGGGGATCTCAGGGTAGTTCTGCTGGAGCATGCAATGGTTTGCTGCCAAACAGGCTAAAGGATTCCTGGGGAAACTAAGAGCAGATGAGGCACTGTTTTGGGGCAGTTGAACTCTTCCCTTTCTTCCTAGAGCTCATTCAGTAATCTCTTCTTGGCTATACTCACGTGTACCTTTTATCAAAAGATGCAGATTTAATTTATTATTTTAGGTACCTGTCTCTTTCTTTCTGAATTTCAAGTCTAGTGAGAATCTCTACCTGTTCCCAGACTGGTACTGCACTGGTCATCTGTGCAAGAACCAGCTGCTGGAACTTATTTGGAGGTGACTCATTAGGGACATGTAGTTAAACCAGAAGAAACCTCTACTAGGTCAGAAGAAATAACATAAGTCTTTGACCATAATCCTTTTTAATTTTCACTGAGATTATCAAAACTTAATATAGATCAGTGAATCTCTCTATAACTGCCACATCCAAGATAGGTAGTTCTGCTCTCAGTACTTTAAAGGGAAACAGAGAGTTAGGGGAGTTTTCCTCTAAATGCGAAAGAAGCTGTAAGTAGAGAGCCCCACTTTGCCACTCCAGATGCACAGTTCTATTTTCTTCATGTGATGGGATGCATTGCTAAAGATGGACAGTTGTTGCAGCTAGCAGGGTGGCAGGCTCACGAGGTTACCAGACACTGTTTCAGTTTCTGGGGACACACATACACTTTTTCTTAGGTACCAAAGGCTGCGCACTGAATGGAGGCAGCATATCTGATGCCCTGTTTCTCTTTAGTACTCCCTAAATCAAGCATAAATTGTCTTGCTATGTGTAAGAGTGAAAGAGTGTTTCATGTGAACAGCAGGACACACATGGACCCTAAGGTCTCTCACGAAGTGAGAAACTTGTCACTCCACTGCAGCTGTACTAAATGCAGCAGGTTTAAGCCTGATGCCTCTTCTATTAAGAACACAACTGTGGATGGAGAAAAGGAAATGGATTTTTGGTCCAAAGCAGAAACAGAGACATAACAGAGGCAGATGATTATAACAAGTGAGAACAATTAAGACTGCAGGGCAGCTCAGTCCTTCCAAGATCAAGTGGTTCCCACTACTAAGAGTTAATGTTCAGAGGTTCTCTCTAGACTTCTTCTCCATTTGAGAAAATGGAGCTCTCTTGTACATCCCATAAGTCTACTCACTCACCTGACTGAAGGCTACATCCATGTGGCTAAGAAGATAACAGGGAAAAGGCACCTCCAATTTCACTACTGCCATGACAGCTCTAAAGAGGATGTAAGAAAGTAGGTCCAGGTAGTTTAAAACCTCTAAGGCCATCAGAAGAGAAACAGTCATTTATGGTCCACAGACACTAACTGTTCAGCTCTGAACAGTGAAACAATCTGTTTTAAGTTTGGAGCAATTTGGAGTAGCTGTCACTTTCACAGACACACCACTCCTTAATGTGAGAGATTACTCCCCAAAATTAGTTATCTGACTACAGTGGGACCTCAGACATCATTACTTCTACTTCTCCTTTGATGTGAAAATGAAGCATACTCATTTTTACAAAGACATTAAGGACACAGATACTACTATCTTGACTGCAGATTTGCACCAGTGCACACACAAATATATCTTGGACGAAGCCAGAGAGAAATTTGCTGAGAAGCTCAGAGGACTGGAACACTGCCCTATATTCTGCACCTTAGCAAAATGGGTTTGAAGCCAGGACACTGACTTAAGAATTTTTAAATTTTCAATACCAGCTCTGTTTCATCTGCGTCCACTCCCACAATCAAACTAGCATAGTCTGTTCTCCAGCTATTAATGGTATTACTGGGATGCAAAAGCAACTCTGCCTGCTCAGGTTAGTTAGAAATAGTGAGACTGGGTGGGACAGAGGGGGAAAGGTTAAAAGGTTCTCTCCCTAAGGCTTTCCCCAGGACTTTTGCTGGGTACGCACGGGAAGTGCAAGGACAGGTCCAGAGACACGAGAACCTAAATCAGCAGAAATAAACACTCCATTAGTGTTTTCATTGAAACACAGTCTTTTACTTTTCCCTCATTTTCCTTAGCAAATTAAATTGCCTAAAACAGGGTAACACCTTGACTATCAAAAAAGACCACACAGCAAGTTAAGCACAGTAACATCAACACTTAGAAATGTAATTTGAACTCCTGCGAGAAAGGTTCTTGCAGGGTGGGCTGATCCAGCAGATCACCCACAAACACTCATGAGGACTCTAATGCCTTACAGGACAATCAGCAGCATTGCATTGAAACTACATAGCCATTTCTCTTCTGAATTCCCCAGCATCCTCCCACTATTTTGAATGCTGACTGCTAGAGACCAGCTTGCCTGAAAACCAACATATTTTGTATGTCTCCTTAGATATGAAGTGAGAAGAATATCAACTATATGGCTGGCTAAAAAACAGCCCCACATGCTGTTCCCACACCACACCAGCATAAAGAATGCCAGCAGTTCAAATATGGTCCTTAGGACTACATGAAACTACCAAGAATTCTATTTATGACTAAAGGATGGATAGAAACATATTATAATACAGTGCTTATTGATAAAAAAATGGGGGTAGTATGTGGAAAAGAGGCAGGAATCATTTGATCTAGAAGTATGCACCCAGATAAGTGTGTTGTGTCTAACTTTCTGTTCTAAACTGTTTTGGCAATCCAATCCAAGTACTCCTGAGAAATACCACTACTGGCATCAGCTTATCCACACTGCCTCAAAGTCAATACATATTTCCCTTGGTGCATGGGTATTACAGCTACTGGGATAGAGGCAGAAATTAAACATTGCAGGCGGGGAGAAATAAAATTTATTGTGCCTTGTGTTGCCTGAACATATCTCCCAAAAATCGTTTCCCTTGTAGCTTAGAAAAAGCCTGCACTGACTTATGCTACTAGGAGGGGAAAACCCCCAAGGCTTTTTATCTAGCACTAAGCATTCTTGGTTTGCAAACGCTGCCTACTTGTCTCACTTCATCACAAAGCAGAATGAAGACCAGGACGTAAAGGATGATCTCCAGGACAGTAGGTTCCTTCTGGAAATCCATAAGCAACACATAGGCAAAGAGCAACAGGAAAGCGATGTAGAAGATGACATTCCAGGAGAAGACCACAAACGGAGAGGTGAAGAAAGACACATAATACAGGATGAGCTTCTTACTCTTCTCCACAGGCTTTTTCCTGAGGAATTAAAAGAGAGAGAGAGTGTTGAAACATAGCTTTTATACCTGGAAATATTTGTGCTCTTCAAAGTGAAAATGAGAAACTTGCAAAGTCTAGCAAAAGAGACATTACAGGATCCTACATCTACTGACTTCAGGCACACAAATCGGCACAACTCCAGAACAGATTGAGGACAGGATCTCTCAAAAGCTCATTCAGTCATTAAATATGTTTATCTAAGACTCATAAACACTGGAAGAGGTTCCTTAGAGTAGGTGTGAGTCTCCATCCTTGGAGAGACTCAAAATCCAAACAGACACAACCCTGAGCAACCTGCTGTAGCTGACCCTGCTTTAAGCAGGAGGTTGGAGTGACCAATCCAACTGAGACATTGGTTGAAAGGTGACCTCATCAATGTTTATAAATACGTAAAGAGTCAGTGCCAGGAGGATGGAGCCAGGCTCTGCTTGGTGATGCCAGATGACAGGACAAGGGGCAATGGGTGGAAGCTGAGGCATAGGAAGTTTCATGGAAACATGAGGAAGAATTTTTTCAGTGAGAGTGACAAAACATTGGAACAGGCTGCCCAGGGGGGTTGAATCTCCAGAAGTCTCTTCCAGTGTGAATTACCCAATGATCCTATGATTAATTTATTTGCTTCTGCTAATAAGATGCTAGTTGATTACCTGAATGAGATGAAACCACAGCCTAATAAAGGGAAAAAGAACAAACACAGTATAATCTTCCAGTTCTTAGTATCTCTTGAAATCTCTCCATACCACTGCTTGGAAAGAAAATTCTGCAGGGAAGAAGAAAATATCCTCATTTGTTCTAATAGCAATGCAATAACCTAGGAATGCCATTAGAATGCATTTGATTTATTAAAAAGAAAAAACAAACAAACAAACAAACACACACCAGTAAAAAAAAAAAAAAAAGCAACCAACCCAAACAACTAAAACTTTGACATTTCGACTGGGATTCCCATTTCAACAATAAAAAAAGCTTTCTGCACCAGCTTTCTGGTTCCTTGTTCCAGCCATCCTACAGTCCACATGATGTGTGTGGAGGCTGAGCAGGACTTGACCTGATTTATACAGCACTTTACACCAGGCAGCACATTCACACTGTGCCTACATGGGAGTTACGTCAGCTTCTGGTAGTCTTTATCACCCAGGTCATTATGATTTACAGCTCTAAATCAAGTCTTCCCCTCATGACTTAGCATTTGTGGACAAATCAGTCACTGCTTATTTTGAAAAAGAAGAGCTGCACATCCTGTTCTGACCACCAGTTCTTTGAGATGCGTGTCACAGCACTGCAGACTCTAGTTCTCCACAACAGAGTTATGCTGATGCCATGCAAAGCTCAATGTTCATAGGGCTGGGAAACCTCACCTGGGGGCTCTCATTTCCATGAGGACAGTGTTTGAGCATTAACCTTTCATAGGCTGTTTTTGTGGATGTAGCATTTTCACAGCAAGAATATTCATTTCCTTAAGTTACTCCAATCACAGTAGTTATGGTAATCTGTGCACCTTGTTTTCACTGACCTTACCTGCACCCCTGGCTGTGCAATGAACTGCTGGTCCTTAGCTTCCACTGCAAGTTCCAGACAATTGCATCCTCCCCAGGCTTCACAGGAATAAGTTAGCAGCTGCTCAGCTAGCTCTTCATCATTGCTGTAGCACTCTGTGAACAGCTCTGGAGGAGAAAGGAAGCCTGACACTGAGCTCCAGCTTCTTACTCAATTTCCCAGCAACTTGAGTACAGTTGTCTTCAGTGACTTCCAAAGTATTACATTTGTGATACCAAAACATGCACATGCAAGAACTCTTTCCTCATTTTCAGCATGGTAAAACAATATGTGTGTTGCTTCACAACCTCACTTGTGTGTATTAAGCTTTCCTACAGAGTTCATACCTGATGGAAAGCTGTAGCAGCAAACCAGCTCACACAGAGATAGTGTTAAGCTGAGTTCTGCGCTAAAAAATCATGAGGGAAAAACATTAACTTCTCCCACTCACATGACTCACTATATTATCTTATTGTCATTTATTTAGCACTGATCTAATGACTTATAAATCAGTCCCAGTAGTCCCATATCAGCAGTAGGGTTGAACAACAAGGGCAGAATCTGATGCTTTTCACTAGGAAAGGCATTGCAAGCAGAGTTTTTAGAAGATCCACAAGTATCTTATTCTGCCCAAAGATTTTTGACACTCTGAATCTTTCCCACTCAAAGGCCATTTTGTTGGTGTATCTGTGGCAGAGAACAACTGCCCAGATGAGCAAGCCAGCCTCTTATAAAACCCACCAGGCTTCTCTAGAAGCAATTTTGTCCAACAGACACCTCCTGAGGCATTTCACTAACAGCTGTGTTACTGTGATGGGAGGATGAGCACATACAGCAATACCTTTGGCTTCTGCTATATACAGACTGCAATAAGCAGATAGATCTTGATAGATTTTGATGGGACCAGTTCACTTCTCAGTGTCTTGCAATATACAGACTGAGAAAAAAGTGCCCAAAGAACAGAGTAAGGAAAAATCACCGGGTACATCAGCACCAACAGAGGCACAACTGAAATGCCTCTACACTAACACAAAGAGCATGGGGAACAAACTGGAAGAATTGCAAATATCTGCAAGTCAACAGGGTTATGATGTCACTGGCATCACTAAGACATGGTGGGATGGATCTTATGATTGAACTGTAGGGATAGATGGTTGTAGTCTCTTCAGGAGGGACAGGCAGGGCAGAAGGGGAAGCACTGTTGCTCTCTACATCAATGACAATCCAGAATCCACAGAATTCCACCTGGGGATGTGCAGTGCTAAAACAGAGAGTTTATGGGTAAAGGCTAAAGGGAAGGCACAGGTAGGGGACATCATAGTAGGAGTCTGCTACAGACCTCCTGATCAGGAAGGCGAAGCAGATGAGGCCCTTTACAAACAAAGAGGAGAAGCTTCACACTCACAGGCCCTAGTCCTCATGAGGGACTTCAACCACTCCGATATCTGTTGAAAGGACAACACAGCAGAGCACCAGCAATATAAGAGGTTCCTGGCATGCATTGATGATAACTTCCTCCTCCAAGTGGTAGAGGAACCCTCAAGAAAAGGTGCTGTTCTGGCTGGTGAGTGAAGTGAAGCTGAAGGGTAGCCTTGGATGCAGTGACCATGAAATGGCAGAGTTTAAGGCCCTCAAGGCATCAAGGAGGGTGCACAGCAAACTCATTGCTCTGGGCTTCAGAAGAGCAGACTTCAATATCTTCAGGAATCTGCTCAGCAGGGTGCCATGGGAAAAAAAACTCTGGAAGGAAGGGGGGGCCCAGGGAAGCTGGTCATTGTTCAAGGATCACTTCCTCCAGGCCCAGGAGCAATGCATCTCAAAAAAGAGGAAGGCAGGTAAGAGCACCAGGAGGCCTGCATGGATGAACGGAATGCTCCTGGACAAGCTTAGATGCAAGAAGAAAGCCTACCGAGAGTGGAAGCAAGGACAGGTAACCTGGGACAAAGACATTGTTTGTGCAACCAGAGCTCAGGTTAGGAAAGCTAAAGCACAGCTAGAGCTGAATCTGGCTAGAGACATTAAGGGGAACAAGAAGAACTTCTTCAGGTATAGCATCAAGAAAAGGAGGACTAGGGAGAATGTGGGACCCTTCCAGAAGGGAAATGGAGAGTTGGTGACAAAGGATATGGATAAGGCTGAGGTGCTCAATGACTTCTTTGACTCAGTCTTCAGCAGCAAAGGCTCCAATCACAATGTCCAAATTCCAGATGGCAAAAGTAAGGGGAAGGAAGATCTGCCCACTAAAATTGAGGAACCTGGACAGGCTGAAGAGGTGGGCCCAGGCCAACCTCATGACATTCAACAATGCCAAGTGTAAGGTCCTGAACATGGGTTGGCACAATCCCAAGAACAAATCCAGGCTGGGTGGCAAAGGGCTGGAGAGCAGCCCTGAGGAAAAGGACCTGGGGGTCTGGGTTGATGCAAAGCTCAACATGAGCCAGCAGTGTGCACATGCAGCCCAGACAGCAACTGTGTCCTGGGCTGCATCAAGAGCAGCGTGGCCAGCAGGGCAAGGGAGGGGATTCTTCCCCTTTACTCTACTCTCTTCAGAACCCACCTGGAGTGCTATGTACAGTTCTGGAGCCCCCACCCCAAAAAGGACATGAAACTGTTGGAGGGAGTCTAGAGGAGTACCACGAAGATGCTCAGAACGCTGCAGCACATCTGGTATGAGGACAGGCTGAGAGAGTTGGGGCTTTTCAGCCTGAAAAAGAGAAGGCTTCGAAAAGACCTTATAGAAGTCTTCTAGTATCTGAAAGGGGCATACAGGAGGGCTGGGGAAGGACTATTCACAAGGTCTTGCAGTGACAGGGTGAGGGATAATGGTTTAAATTGGAAGAGGGGAGATTTAAACGGGATGTCAGGACGAAGTTCTTTACAGTGAAGGTGGTGAGACACTGGCACAGGTTGCCTAGGGAGGCTGTGGCTGCTCCCTCCCTGGAGGTGTTCAAGGCCAGGTTGGATGAGGCCTTGAGTGACCTAGTGGGAGGTGTCCCTGCCTATGGCAGGGTGTGACGGGATAATGCTTAATTAGGTTCAATATCCTGTGGAGAGTGGGGTCCTAGTGCCCCCCCCTCCCCGAGGTTCTTTTGGGTTCCAGTTGGCAGAAACAAGCGCATGAGTCGCTCAAACACCAGGTGCAATGACTTAACAATCAGAACTTAGGAAACAGAGAGGTTACGTACAAAATAGATGCCGACCATGCCTATAAAGTGCCCGTGAGGGGGAAAACACGCTCCTTCCGGGACCGGAAGGAGGGGTAAGAAGGGAAAAGACCGACTTAGCCCGGATAGGAAGTAGAGAGAGAGAGAGGGAAGGGGATCAGCCTTGCCACTTCTCTGGAGAGCTGCTATGCTTCGCTGCCTGCTGCTGTGCACGTGGCTGGGCTCTTCACAGCCACGGCAGGAGACGACGGTGAGCGAGGAGAGTGAGGAAGAGTGGAGGAAGAGCGGCTAACGGTCACTGTGTCCCTCGTAAATACCCTAGGGGGCGTGTGAAAGTGACCAATAGGTATTCAGCATTCTCTAGCTGACCAATTGATTCAAAAAGCTCCACGCATATGTGCCGTCCGAGGTCTCCCTGGCTCCCGGGGCCACGTGGGGTGCCCCTGCCCCTCAACCCCTACTGGACCTTGGACAGTAGGGGGAGGAGAGAGCCCAGGGATTGGACCAGTTCTAGGGTGTTTGTCACACAATACTGGGACACAGGGAGTTGGAACTGGATGGTCTTCGAGGTCCCTTCCAACCTAAACCATTCTATGATA
>VWZI01023733.1:0-38606 GCA_013396835.1 Psilopogon haemacephalus | reverse complement strand
AGGGAAGGGAAGGGAAGGGAAGGGAAGGGAAGGGAAGGGAAGGGAAGGGAAGGGAAGGTTGGAAGAGACCTCCAAGATCATCCAGTCCATCCTCTCATCCAATCCTATCCAATCAACTAGACCATGGCACTAAGTGTTCCAACTCTGTTAAGCAATTTTCACTTCATAAAATAGGAGATACTGTCAGGTAATAGGCAAGATATATTCACAGTGTGGCCTTGTTCCACTCCTTAGTGGACAGTGAAATATCTTTGCTGATAGACACACAAACAAAAGTATGGCTCAGGTTCAAGAGGTCAATCTAGTCTCCATGAGCCTCATAAAAGGAACAAACATGGCCTGCTCTTAGGAGCAATAGAACAATAGCCTTCTGGGGATATTTTCAAGATTGGGCTAAACAAAGCCATAACTGAACTGATTTACTCCTGCAACATTTCTGTGGGCTTCTATTCAACCCAAGGGCTATTGTACTTTACCTGTCACTAATCAGATTTATGGTGGTGATAGCAGATTTCTGTGAAATAGTGTAGTTAAAAACTCACTGTTCTCTGCATCTAGCAAGACAAGAAGCCCCCAAAACAACACCATGTTGTATTTCCCTCCAACTTTAGGAACCAAAGTCATGCATGACAGGTAAGCTTGACTTTCTAAGCTGTGGGTGCTACGAGTTGACTTCTGCTTTATTATTTGCCAGCTGTGCTGGGTTTCTTTCACATGTTTCTCTGAATAATTTGCAGGATAACTAGTCACTGAGACTCTCAAGATGTGAAGTCCTAAAAATAAAAGAGTATCCCTATGCTCCGCCCATCACCCATTACCCTCATTAAATAAGAAACCATTGGTCACTGCAGGGCTCAGTTCTGAGTTATTGACAGTCCTTGCAATAGGAAAAACTGAATGCCATACAAAGCAAGAAAAATAACTGAGCTAGATCTAAATTCTAAATGAGCAACTGTATGCTTGTTTTCTTAGAATAAGGATTGTATATGATTTAGCAGTTCAGAATTTAGGAATTCAATCTGCTTTTTACCTGCAATTTATTCTCATGCCCCAAAGTACTCCTGCAAATTCAATGGATGACTTTTCTCAACACGAATGCCACCAGCACTCATGCGGAACACCTCCCTTATCCTGTATTGCCCTTCCTGATTCTGAGTTCCTTTCTTGTTCCGTCCTGCCATTGGAGCTAGGTAGTTTTTCTTCCTAATGAATGAAATTTTCTATACCCATAATAAAAACACACAACATCCACCTCTGGAAGCAACCTGGTCAGACAAGACATACAGTTCCTACTGGGAGCAGATAGTGTAGCAGAAATTTCCAAGCAGTAAAACTCATATTTTGACATTAAGAGGAAGTATTTAACATGAAGTATCTAGTTTTCTAAATAGATCTTTCTTTCCAGTTCCATTTGAGATGTCATTTCTCTTTTTTTAAAATTCAAGCTGGACTTCTGGGCAGCATTTCAGGCAAACTGAACGAGTTACTTTGCCTTGCATTTTGCTGAACAAAACCAGCAGAGTTATCAGTTTTGCTTCACACAAAATAAAAACATCACTGTGCACACACCAGACTGGAGATCACTAAAACAAGTAATGTTCCAAGAAATGAAACTATTTCTTGGTCTCTGACCCATCCTATTAAATTTCTACAGGACTTTGAGAAGACACTTACCTACTGCTCTTGTCTCGTACTCATTAGCGAGTTCCTCAGACTCACCAGCAGCATTTATATCATTCTTAACCTTTGCCATGCTCTTCAGAAGCTTACTGGCTCCGAGGGCTGCCAAGGTACAACCTCTAGTCTACAGAGAGAGAGTTAAATCAGGGGAAGCCATCTGGAAAAGTAATGTGATCTTTTCTTTAAAAATCATGTCCCTTTTTGCAACATCAACTCAATTCTCAGTCATGACTGGTAAATGAAGATCCACTTGCACAAAAGATGTGGTAGCCATCAATGTACTGGCTTGATAACAACTTTATGACCAGTTTGGAAAGGTCATATATTTAATAGTTATATGTGTGACATATATATATAGCTTTGTCTCTCTGGCTGGAAATTCAGAAAAAGAGGGTCTGTGCTGTCATGAGCTACACTACCATTTTCACTGTCCATCAGTCTGAAGCAGCTGGGTGTAGCCAGAACTTCCCAGACTATGTTGGTGCATTCCTTTCTAAACAGCTACATGTGCGGGGAAGAAGCACTCTGTTTCAGACACAAATATCAATATGAATCCAAACATCCACTAGCTGTGCTTGCATTGGTTTCACATTTATAGCCTACAAATTATGTGTTTGGTGATTGCACCAGAAGTTAGAAACTTATTTCTATCATATATCTGGTATCAAAACACATTCATCATGTGCAGTGGGTGGGAACTCAGCATCCAGTCTTGAACACAAATGAGAACATACAACTATAGCTAACAGCTAGCTTGAACTGCAGACTCTCATACGACATTAGAAACAAAAGGATGAAATTCATGCCCAAAACCAAAATGGGTGACATTAAATCTCCTTTAGAGTCATACAGCAATTATCTCTTGTGGGTTTGTGTTTAAAGATAGACCCAATGCCTTCAAAAGCCTACAGATCACAGACACCACTGTGCTGTTTGCAATGAGACATAAAGGAGAATTCCACTTACTTGCTCCCAAATTACTTTAGACAACTCTTTCTTGTTCTGAAGAACTGACCAAATGAACAGAGCTTGTAATGGGTGTCTTGTGATAGGACACTCATCCTGAAATAAAGAGCAACAACGCTTCAGGCCCAGGGTCAATAAACTGTTTTCAACTGTAACAAATCCTAGCCTGCCAAGCTCCTGTTTTCATATTTTCTTCCTTTTACAACCAGCCCACTGATCCTCTCTTGGCTATCTGGTATTTGGCACACACCAATGTAAGTTAGGCCTTATATTATCCTCTGTGTGTGGAAGAAACAGTCTCTCTTCTTCTCCTGGAGTCCTCATTAAAAGTCATATGGGTCAAAGTTGACAAACACTTGACACAATGTTTAGTGAACACAGATTAAGTTCTTCTGAAAAGAATACTAGCTTTGTACCAATATGGCTTTAAAGAAGACCCTGAGCCTCACAAGAACACCAACAAATAATTTCTAAGGCACTATCTTTTTTGTATTAGACCTGTTCACACCTGATGATGGCAAAGCCATCACAAAATGACTCCTGAGCAATGTACCTTTAGAGTAACAAACTTTGCTGGAAACTCACAGCTAATTGGCATTTTCAAACCAAGCTTCCCCTGAGGACCACCTGTTGCACTGCATCTCTGAAGTCAACAATTGATTTGAGAAGCTTCCTGTCTGATGCCCGTGTTCCAGTTTTGAAATTCACTTTGGATCTGATGTTTCAACCTGCTAAGCTTTGATACTCTGTTTTCACTTGACAAAGTCCAGGAATTGGTCGATATCCTTGCAGCAAGCAAGGTTTAATATACAAGAGTCTGTACCAAAAATATGAGTCCAAACCCCTTATGCACCTCTGTACTGGACTCTGAATTTCTACTGATATACAATCCAAGCATAATTAGGTCATTTTTTGCTCTAATAGGAAATATTTCAACTCAACACCCAAACAAGCTCCCGCATTTTTGATGTAGTTAAATGACCTTTATATGCATTTGTAAAATGGGGCAGTATGTGAAATATAACACAAGATGGAGAATGTCAAAGCAAGTTCTGCTGTGCCAGAAACAAAGCACGGTGGCTGATTTTTTTCTTTCAGAGGATACATAGTAAAATCAAACTGTTCATCACTTACTGGAAGATGTATCTTCATCTCATCCTTGCTATTTTTATCATCTCTTTTGAGACCTCTTCGGAAGTCTTCTACCATCTTCCACACAAAAGTGAGAAGTGCATCATTATAGGAGTTCTTTGCAATCTGCAGGTTTTTGAACACCAGGCTGCTGAAGTTGTTTGTGTATAGTTCTCTGAGGACTTCTGTGGTAAGGAACTTCCTCAGATTCAAGCCATTTTCCAGGAAAAGACGAACAAACTTGGGCCTGTCTTTCACTAGGGCTGTGAACATGACATCCTGTAGGTCAGCAGACTAGGAAGAAATGGAAAAGTGAGTATCAGGGCACATGAGACAAGTAAAGCTTACTTAAGGGCTTGATATATGTGTGGAACTGCCACATGTTCCTTCATGCTGCCACATTTACACCAGAATCAGGTGTGTGCAATTGCCCTTGTTGGTTAGCCTAGACTACTTCTGGAATGGGCAGATAACTGATGTCAGTACAAGGAGGAGTAGGCACCCTTGCATATCATCAGAGAGGTCAGGGTGCTGAGATAGTGGCTGCTGTTACAATGTCTCTCTTCCCACTGCTCCCCTGCCCATATTGCTGCACCCAGAAGTGGTCTGTACCTCCCAGTTGCGGTCATTGGTGAAGATCTCATCACTGGCCAGGTCTAATTGGTTCCACTCCAGCAGCAGCTTCAGCTGCCCGTTCCAGTTATCTCTGTCATTTTCATTGGTGCTGAAAGCTGCAGAGGAGGAACAATCCTCTAGGTAAAAGACCAGAGACAGAAGAGCTTCTTGGCATACTTATTCATCTCTGCTATTCACACCTGACAAGACTCCTGTCAAGTGTCTTTCCCCAGGCTCACGCATATCTTCCTGACTGGGTTTTAGTGGATGCTGGAGGCTCAGATACATAGTTACAGTTCAGCATAGGTCACAAACAAGCTACCAGGAGCACCTCGTCAAGCAAAATGAGCACAACATTTTCTTCAGGCTCCTCAGCCTACACAAAATAAATTCTGCAGGATTCTCAATGGACCCTACACAAAAAGTGTCACAAGCAGCTGTAACATTCATAGGCTTTCTCCAAGCACAAACAGTAAAACAAGGTCCAGCCAGCAACCTTTATTGAGTACGAATACTACTGCTCTGGTGGAGTAGTAGAGTCCATGTCTGAATTACTCATAGTAGCAATGGGATTTGAATTAGTTAAGAGCAGCTCTGCATATTGAATGTTAATTAGCTGGATATTCCTCTCCCTGCTGAATGCCAGTCCATCTTCTTCAATAATCCAGATATATGACAAAATATACTTGATTTTACATCACAGTAACCCACAGGAAAGATCCTTTGCTTGGTTTCCTGGCTCCCTGTTGTGCTGCATAATTATAGCTCTCAGAGATGCTATCTCACCATCCCCAAAGCTCTGATAAATGCCTTTGATCTCACCCACACTTATAGATCCCAAAACACTGCTGTGGCCTGTTCACATCACTTGAGGTGAAGAAAAGATCCCATTGTGACAGAGGCTTAACTCTAGTGAGATGGCACTGCTCTAAAGCAGGCTGTTCACGAAAATACAGAGACATCTTTTTCCATTTAAAAAAAATAAATTTAAAAATCACTTGCCTTTGTACAGAGCAAAGGAAATGGCATTGCTCACAATTTCATCTCCAGCTTCTTCTATTTTGATAACTGTCAGTAAATGAGGGCTCTCAAGGACTTCTTTGATCTACAAAAATGAAAAGTTCAATTTAAAAACCATCTTAGGCTGTTTAGTAGCTGATCTGCTAGAGTATCTTTAAAAGAAATTTCCCATCATATCATGGCAAAGCTGCTTCTCATCAGTCTCGTTTCTATATGCAGTTAAAATTTAATCAAGTCTAGATAGAAGTAATGAGTTTTATTTTAAAGTCACCGAAGCACAAGATTAATTATCCTATGAGCACACAGCAAATAACTATGCAGAACATCATAACCCAAAAGATATAATCTCAATAATTAGCAACAACTCAAAATAAAAACAGATTGTAACAGCACAAGTTTCAAAAACTGTCTGGCAGTTCATTGGAGAACAGCTTCTACCTCCTTGTGCTTTGTCAAAATTGGAGATCATTTCTCACACAACCAATATTTGTGCAGTAACTTTCATTCAGGCACATAGAAGACAAATAATCTTAGCCATTCTTGACTGCAGGAGGAGATACACTCCAAAGCCACTCAGCAGAAGCCGTGAAGAGTGACCCCACAAGTAAAATTGCCTTCAGCAGCTCCATGTTCCCCACTGCAGAGCTCCTTCTGGAAATCAGAGGCTTGTGGTCTGCTTGTGGGATAGATTTAGATGAGACAGTCTCAATGCTCAAAGTGCAAGCTCAGACATGACTTCTGCAGGACTGTCTCTGCGAAACGTCAGGTCCTATTCCTGTCCATTTTCCTGTAACCTTCTTATTACAGAAGCAGATAATCATTGAGACTGGGATGTAGCTCTAGAGATCTAGGCCAAGCCCATTGTTCAAAACAGAGTCAGTCAGAGAAGGCTGCCCAGGTGTGTTGGTTTGAGCTAATTGGAGAATTTGTGTGAAAAATTAGACTGCTGCCTGAGAGTGAGATATTAAACACTGTGTCCCTTCACCCAGTTTTGAATGAGAGAGAAGAAAGAAGGTTGTTTTAGAATGTTCCCAAAACATCCAGATAAGCCAGTGTGCTTGCGCAGTTCAGTCGGCTCTGGGTCCCGGGCAGGCTTCACCAGCTTCTTTCCTTTGTCTCTCTGCCTTTGAACTAATTCAGAGTAAAATTACTAAAACCATTCATTCCTTCCTGCCACTAATCTTTCTGACCGATCTTCAGCTTATCTGCAGCATCATCAAGTGGTGAGATAAAGCTGGGGGAAAGAGGGAGAGGTGGTACAGGAGGGTTTGGTTTCCCTCTCCTGGGGATTTTGGTCTCCAGGAGGGGTGTGGTGTCTGTATTTCTATTTTACTATATATTTCTGTAAATATCTGTTATATCTTGTAAATATTTGCTTGTATATTTGCATTGCTGTAAATATAAGCTTCATTTATTAACTTCCAGTGTGTTTTTCTGAGTTTTAGCCGGGGTTCTAAAAGGTGGGGGGGCAGGTCACTGCAAACCCACTACACCAGGGGAACTTGCAGATTGACCTATAGACTTGCTCTGACACCAAAAGATTTGCCTCAAGCCTTGCCAGGAATAATAGCTGCTTAAACTTCAATTCCAGAAGCTTTACTTGGTTTATATTAAAGAAAATATATACAAAAGTGTGAGAGCCTTCTCTGGGACCTTCAAACAACTTGCAATGGTGCAGTTATAACATGTTTTGTAATTAATTATTTTTTTTTAAAGTTAGGGGCAAGTCTCAGAAGGCTGAGAGAAGGAGCTTTACTTGTGCAGGAAACCATATAGTATTTTCCGTCCTTTATTACGGATTTGAACTGAGGCTTGAACTTGTAATCACTGCCTACTATCAGCACAGGTAGGAGTTAATTAACCAAGAGCAGAAAACAGAATCACATCCCAGGATAAAACATTGGGCAGTTAATTGAGAAAGTGAATTAGCTCAAGTTAATGAATTGTTCACTGTACTGAAGTGTTCTTGAAACTGACTTCTGAAAAATCACAGAACAATAAGACTTTTCTGGGGCTCCATTTTTTTTTTTTTTCTGTGTACACATAGATGTTAGGTTATGGTTGGACTCAACAATCTTATGGTCTTTTCCAACCAAGTGATTCTATTTATATGAGCAGAATTATATCTAAATCCAGGTCCACCTGAAGGCCAGGTAACCGCAGAGTTACAACCATTTTCCAAGACTGACCCAAGCAACCCAAGACTGCTCTCCTCACTTCTCCAGTTGGCCCAGTTTCCAGAAAACGCTCTTGTAACAAGCAGTTATCTATGGGATCACAACAGTGACTACATTCTGAAGGTTCTACCCCTGGTCAAAGAGGCAAAAAAGAGCACAATCAGAATAGCTGGTGGGTGTACAGTATTGTACCTTCAACTGTATCCCACAGGACTAGCAAGCCAATGCTAACAAAATCCCAGTGGAGATGGTGTAAGCAGGCTGCTGTTATGAAACACCAACCAAACCTCTAGTCCTAAACTTTCCACATCTACTCTAAGGGAAATTTGTCCTGCACAATAATTTAAGGATTGAAGGAAAGCAGACAAGAACTTTTAGAATGAATGAGAGAATCCTGAAGTAAACCCACTACAATCTAAAAGTCCATGGGGTAGCAGCAATAACACTCTGAGCAGTTCAGCAGGATTTATCACTGTGAGTCTCTATTCAGCAGATTTCCAATTTCTGTAATTTCACGAAGCATGCAAAGGAATTGCAACATCAACACCAGCACATCAGCCAAGAGACATCCAGCAGCCAGAGGAGCTGCAAGCACACCAGAGGAAGGACACCATTACAATACACGTGGTCTTGACTTTGCTGTGCCTAGACATGTGCTACCTTTCCAAAAGACTGCAATTGCCCACTCTCTTTGTTCTAGTCCATATAAATCACAAAAACCTGGAATTTTTCTTTTTAAATCCTAACGGATATATCAAGGCAAGGAGCACTGCACATCCTATATGCACCACCTGACAGCAACATCCATGATTTGGAAGTCACTAGCTGTCCTTACCTCCAATTTTCTCCACCCTCCTCCCACTCCCAGCTTTGCAAAAATCCGTATGATAGCACACACTTACCCATTTGATCCAGCTTTCAGTCTCCTCTTCTGAGAGCCTTGAAATAGTACGAGGAAGATACCTGAGCAAGCTCTCCTTGACACATGAAGAAGCAAGAGTGCCTTCTGCCTCCATCAAGCTAGCAATAACATCAGCAATTCGGCCAGAGCCTTCCACCACAACACAGGGAATCTTGCTCTTGATGGCCACATTGATAGACTAAGGAGTCAGAGAGGAAGAGGTGATCACTTGAAGCCTGACTGTGTTATTCAGTATGAAAATCTAGAGACTGAAGGTTGGATTAGGTGAGAAAAACAGAAGCCCATAGCCCAGAGCAGTATTTTCATTGCTACCCACTGACACCTTACCAATGACAACACTTCAAAAGAGCCTCTCAGAAACTGAGGGACAGAAATCATAATCTGCCAAATTTTAGAGGTGATTAGCAGGTCAGGAAAATTGCCAAGTGGAAATGGCATTCAGGACACATTCCAGCACTGCCTAGCTACAGCCGTCACTGGTTTATGGTGTGGCATTGCTCAAGTAACAGCACAGCTGAGAACAAGGACTCTGAATTTACTTGCTGCAGACACAAGCAGCAGCCTTTTACATAGAGATGACCTCTGTGGTATCATGAGAACATTAAACTTCAATGTTGCTGAACACTCCAACTAGACACTCATGTGATTTCTCACACAACAATGCTGTACATAGCTTACTAGTAAGGAAACTAAAAAAAAAAAAAAAAAAAAAAAAGGTACCTGTTGCAAAGACCACAACAGGCAACCTTCATTTCCTTCGCTTCATGACCATTGAGAAAAGAGTCAGAATACAAACTGTCTGCCAACAAATTGTACAAAAGGAGTCAATGCAAGTTATTCTCAAGCACTGGAAAGACAGAACCTCTATTGGCTCTCTGAAGTTTTGCAACAACAGCAGGAACAAAAATGCAACTTGAAGCCATCAGACCTGTGAACACATTTTACTGCTGCCAACTGGGTAGTGGGTCGATAACAAAATTAAGAGGCTTTTTCATACCAGATAGATCAAAGTGGTTTTCTTAAAAGGGGTGCAAGTAAAGGGAGTGTTTTACATCACAGGGAGTTTAAAGCAGAAACTCAAAACAGTTTTACTTCTCCTCTACTAAAGCTGATTTCTGTCATCAAGCACCAGTCACAGAAGCTGAGAAAGAGGAAGTCTTCCCTTAGTAACCCTGAGAAGACCAAAGCATGATAAGGACAAATATCACAGCATGGAACCTGCTGTATCACTCTGGGCTGATCAGAGACTCAGTTTATTCTTGAGAAAATGGCTTCACCTAGGTAGACAAGAACATCTCCATGTACTAGTAACACAAATAAATAACCAAGAGACCAGCATCAACCCTTAACCAAACTATCATCCAGTAACTTTTCAGAGGAACCTCTTGCTAAGACTTATGCATTTCATTTAAGAAGGCTTTTTTTCATTCTGATGACATAACTACTAAGTCTGTTTGATTCAGTTCACTATTAAGAGCACAGTTTTGGTCAGACCAGGAAGCACCAAGATTGTCTCTTCAAAAGAAATCATATAACTCTTTGGGTTGGAAGGAACCTTTGAAACAGGGACATTTTTACCTAAATCAGGCTGCTCAGAGCTCCATCCTACCTAACCATCAATGTTTTCAAGGATGAGGCTTCTACTACCTCTTTAGGCAATCTGTGTCAGTGTTTCACCACCCTCCATCCTGCTTCAATTTTATTGATCCAAACAGTGACATAATCTCTTCATCACACACAAATCTCTTGCAAAATCCAGCCCCTTTTCTCAAGGTCCTTCAGCCCAGACTACACCAGCTCTTCTTGCTGTTCAAGTAACTTTTTTCTCACTATTCCTATTCCACATAGTCTGATTGCACATCCCACTCACTTTAAATTCCCTGGTGCCAGGTCCCTTTGCTTCTTTAGTCACACCCTCCTCACTCACCTTCACTTTTGCAAGGTGGACAGGAAAGTAACAATCCTGGGGTTTAACACTGAGGCATATCCAGAAGTTCCTTCCCTAAGCATCACCTAAACATCTTGTTTCAAGCAATGTCTCTCTGCATTCTCCAGTTTACACATCCCCTTCCCATCTGTCATCTATTTGAAGATGCTCCCTCACGTTCTACGCTTTGAAGAAGCAGAATCAGCAGAGCCCTTCTGCCTTGCTCAGGTGCCTAGATTTAAATTAGTTACAGTCCACAGTTCTTAGGAGCAGCAAGCACAGGTCAGTCCAAACAAGCTCTGAGCTCGAGCATCTCCAGTACAGCTGGTCTTCCCTCTATGCTACAAGAAAGCACTAATCCCCACTGAGCACAGGCAAGATGAGTTTTTCCAAACCACAGTTTAGGCACATTTGTATAAGAGGGAACAAGAGTTACATGACTCAAGAGTCTTTGTTGCTCGATAAACACAAGAAACAAACATTTTATGGTGGATTTTTCAAGAAAAAACTGGGATAACTGAACTGTCCCAGTCAACAGTTTCCCAGGATGTCAGTCAGAGATAGAAACTTTGCATGGAAAACATGAACCAAAACAAAAGTTATATTCTTCAATGCAATTGCAAGCAAGGTCTTTACATAGCAAGTGCTAGGCAAGCTTCAGTAAATAATAGGACTGTAAGTCTGTCTACTTAGTCATTTGTAGAGTAATCTGTTTTAAATATGGCAAATATCCCTAGGTGTTGCTCCTGGAAACAAGTAAAAGAAATAAACTTACTTTCAAAGTCTCTTTCCCTCCACCTTGGGCAAAACAGACAATTGGAATCTTCCCACCATAATTAGATTCTGTGAAACATGCCAAAAGATTTAATTTTTTAAAAAATAATAATAAAAGGAAAAATATTCAACAGATTAGTGCAGCTTGAATAACTGTTTTTTTTCTGGGTACAATGAAAGAATTTCCACACAGCTCATGCAAACACTCTGACACTAGTACACTGTTGATTTTTCCAAATCTATTAACAGCTCTTCCTGGTTTTAATGAAAAATCAGCTTTCATTAGCATTCTGCCCAGTTGGCTCCAGACAGCTTTCTCTAACAGATGCTGTTTTTCCTCAATACAATCAGAATTTTTACTAGCTCTCAAGTTCCAAAATTTGATTTTACTGTATTTCCCTACTGCTTTGACCACTGAGTCTAGGTGCAAGGTTCTTATCACAAGTTGAAGATTCAGAACTCTGACTTAAAAATCCATAACCCCTGGAGTTAGTGTTTAAGAGATACATCAAGCTCTGATTCTGGGTTCTTCATCATGACTAACAGCAAGTATGCCTCATCAGAAGTAACCAGTAAAAACAGAAATAAACAAAAAAAACAAATAGATAAAAAATAACCCAAAATCCCACCGTAACCCCAAAACCCCCACTTTAATTAATAATTTTGTGTCAGGGATTTTACTTTTTTTTCCATTTGGGCAAAGAAGAGGCTGAAAGAAAAATTATTTCAGATCAGGTTGCAGATGGATCAATCACCCTCACAAATTAATATTTTGGAGAAAGCCTAATTTCAGCTCCTGTGCAACTGTGCTTCAGCTATGTAGAATTCAGTGCCAGGGGAGAAGTATGTGAAAAAGTTTCCAACAGACAGCCCAGCAGGAAGGGAGGGAAGGGCTGTATGGAATGGCTGAAACAGTATCATTTGCTGTGTCCCACAAAGGACTATTGTCATAAAAAGAAAAGAAGGGGAGGGATATTGCTCTAAAGAGGACTGCTTGCTCCTGAAAGTGCTCAAGGTGCAATTCAGTTAAGGCTTCCTCTCCAGCTCAGTATCTAGGGGGTGCTATCACTACTCTTTTGTTTTCAAAAAGACAAAAAAACCCCAAACCACTGTACAGCAGTCCCAGAACATGTAAGGACTAAGAGGTCTGCAAGCTGATGCCCACACCTACCTGGGATAACCCTCTCCGAAATGTACTTTTCTAACTGAGTACGGACTTTTGCCTCTATCGTTGGGTGCCCATGGGTGCCATTATCAACCAGTAAGAGATGGGTGTGGTTATTATCCAGGCAATAGAGAGGGTCTCTCTTGAGATCATCCATTATGTAGTGGGCCAAGTAATACCCCTAGAAGCACAAGCACAGTGTTTAACAGAGGTCCAAGGACAGAGCATGCACAAGGGTGGAAGAACAAGCCAATGACAGCTGAACCTAGCCACAAACAGCTCCTTGTTACTCTGGAGTCTGACACAGAGTTCTGCTCACTGTCAGTTCCAACAGCAGCAGAACACAGCAAGTGAAACCCCATACATGAGCACAGAAGAAATATTGGCAGAGAATTTTTTTCTTTCCAGCTTTAAGGCCCTCAACACAAGAAGAACATGGACCTGCTGAAGCGGGTACAGAAGAGGGCCACAAAAATGATCAGAGGGCTGAACCACATCTCTTGCAAAGACAGGCTGAGAGAGTTGGGGTTGTTCAATCTGGAGAAGAGAAGGCTTTGGGAAAACCTTATAGCATCCTTCCATTACCTGAAAGGCACCTACAAGAAAGCTGGGGAGGGACTGTTTACAAGGGCTTGTTTTGATAGCATGAGGAGCAATGGTTTTAAGCTAGAGTAGGGTAGACTTAGATCGGACATTAGGACCAATTCTCTACTATGAGGCTGCTAGAGCTGGATGCTGGAAGCCCTATCCCTGGAGGCATTCACAGTCAAGCTTGATGGGACTCTGAGCAACCTGATCTAGTTAAAGGTGTCCCTGCTTGCTGCAGCAGGGTTGGACTAAATGACCTTTAAAGGTCTCTTATAACCCAATGCATTCCAAGAATGGCCTGATTTACAATGATCCTCCCTTAACTTCACTTCAGCCAATGGAACAGTGGAAGTTATTTGCAACAGTTTAGTCCTTCCAGAAATCCTGTTACACGATGCATACTTCCTTCAGCCACACAAAATCTGTGGCAAGCTTACTTTCAAGTCTTCACGGAATTGTTTAGGTTAGAAGGAACCTCTTGAGGTCATCTAGTTCCGCCCTCAAGCCTCCTTAGAGTCCTCAGAAAGCTGATTTTATTTATCTAGCCAGATGGCTTTCAGATGTATTACATGGTATCCAGTGGAGCTATGCCAGTGTATCTGACACATGGGACAATGGTATCAATGAGCAAAATCCATAACAGCACCAGCAGATTTGACGTGTCTTAGCTCACAGGAATCCTTACTATGGACAAGTGTGTAGGGATTTCAGAGCAGCTAGAGTAATCATGGAAGAAGTTACTCCCTAATGGTCTGCCAGGCACGAAATTGCTAAGCCCACAACTGAAATTCTCCCCAACGGGCCTGATGTGTGCGACCATCTTGAACACCAGAACAGCTTCCTCCTGTTCTGGGGAAGAGCACCTGGTGGTTTGTTTCACTGCTGTGTAAGGTGGAGAAAAGCTGCCCTCAGGTTGAATTGTTTAGGACACAGTAGTTCAGGCTCAGCAATATTTCACTGGAAAGCATTTTCATAGAATCATACAATTGTCAGGGCTGGAAGGGACCTGAAGGATCATCTAGTTCTGAGTCCCCTGCCATGGGCAAAGACACCTCACACTAGATCAGGTTCCTCATCCAGCCTGGACCTAAAGACCTCCAGCGATGAGGCTTCCACCACCTCGCTGAGCAACCTGTTCCAGTGTCTCATCACCATCATAGTGAAGAACTTCTTCCTAACATCCAGTCTGAATCTACCCACTTCTAGCTTTGCTCCAAAGTTTTTGCAGAGGTCTGCTTTGCCAGGCATACAAGCAGAGCTTGACTGATTACTCAATTCAGTCATCACATTGCTGACAGCATCAGCCTAGCACAGCAGTGGTCAGTCAGGGACATAACCTGTACAATTGACAGCCAGACCTCCTCTTTGCTTCCCCACAAACTCATACACATTTCTTACATCATTATCTCCACTGCGAATCAGACTTTCTCGGTTGGAAATCATGCCCCAGGTTGCTATACCAATAGCCACCACATTCTCCTCCGAGCTCCGACTGATGGTGTTGTCTCTGACCACTTCCCCGATGTACTTCATCAGCCCGTAATGCGTGCCTCCTGTGAAAATCCAGGCCCCTGGGGGACAACATCCAACAAACAGGGGGGAATGCCATGGAACATCCACCCTCCTAATGCATTACCTTTAAGACAAAACAGTAAAACCCCTCCCAAGACCTCACCTCGGAAGAAACACATATTCTCCAGTTAAGCACAAAAGATGATACACAACTTATCTTGCTTTACCATGGGCATCTGATGGCTGTCTCTCAACCCTGTTACTTCTGAGCTGTTAGGTCACATTTGCCCCAAGTGCAACAGCCAGAATCACAGAATATTAGAGGTAGGAAGGGACCTCCAGAGATCATGGAGTCCAACCCCCCTGCCAAAGCAGGATCACCTAGGGTAGTTTGCACAGGAATGTGTCCAGGCAGGTTTTGAAAGTCTTCGGAGAAGGAGACTCCAGAAGCAGAAACAACCCCAATCTTCTGCTTCCCTGCTGACCCTTTGAGCTGCTACCTCTCCAATAGCATTATGAGCAATGCAGACACATATGCAGGCCTTTACCTTTGGACTGGGCAATGTAGATGAGCCTGCTGAATATCTTGCGCATCCGGGGCTTGAGTGCAAAGTTCTTTGCACCCCCGGTGACAGAGATTACAAGGTTTGGGGTTTTCAGGTGCCAGTGCTGGGTCATCAGGTCATAGAGTGTTTCGGAGTCTGTATCGCACGACAAACGGAGGTACTTGGGTGAGATAAAATAAGAGAACAATTGCAGCAAGAGATAAATAGCAATTCAGGTCTCTTCCCAGCTAGCTCATCTTCTTTGCTAAGGTACAATCAGCCTTATTCCAACAGCCAGCAGACAAAAGAATGAAGTGATGATGAAGTCTTTCTTCCATTCTCTAAAGCACCTTTATTCTCCCCCCTGTGACAAGGCATCCAACTCACCTTCCACTGGAGGAAAACAAGAGCACCGACCTTGGGATTCAGAGGAACACTGAAAGGACAAACACACCACCAAGGAAGTTTCTGGTAACAGCACTACTTATAGCTCAGATTATGGATCAGTGGTAGCATAGTTATAAGGAAACTAGTAACAATAACTACAGCTGTATTTTTATTAGACTGCTAAAGCCTTGATGAACTAGAAATTCTAGGCTTTGTGGGCATGGTGTCCCTATCATGAGATAACCATTACAGCATCTTAAGCATAATCTTAAGATGCATCTTAACAGCATCTTAATCATAACCTTATTAAAAATGTAGTAAAGCTTGAATGTTGTGTGAGTATGTAAAAAAACCCACATTAGATGGATAATCTGACCTCAGGTGGAACTACTACTTTTCCATTTCAGTAAAAGACTCTCTGACTTTTTCTTGCTGTGCTATTCAATAGCCTTCTTGCAATTTCCTCGCTGTGATGAAATTTGGAAGACAGTCATGGCAGGGACAGACAGGAGTAGCTTGGAGCAATCAACTTTGTGTAGATTGCCCAATATTTGCAGAAGGGCAAAACCAAGTCTAACAGGCTCCAGCTACACAAGAGGGCTAAGGGTCTCACACAGCTTCTGTCCAAAGCATCAGCCACATGAATGAAGACTTGAGTGGTTTTCTGAGAGGGTTCTGTATAAAAGAGGGGGAGTCTGCTAGCAAATCTTGCTAGGTCTGCAGTTAGAAGGCATTTCTCCTACACCCTACGGATACAGAGTACCTTGTACCTGAACGACTACCTTCGTTCCATTAACATTTCTACATCAATGACTTGTTTTCCTCTGCGTAAAGCAAGTACCGCATGAAAGATGCTGAAGCTGAATTACCCATACAGCACATTTTGTGCTCATACAACATTGCCGTGCAGAACTCCAAACACTTAAATTTAATTTTGTGAAAATGAGTGAAAATTGCCACCTGGAGTGCTTGGCAAGGCTCTAGGCAAGCGGGTGAAACCCCCTAGCTTAGGCTTCTTTTCGTCTGCGAGGTACAACGGCGCCATCTCCTGGTGCAGCCAGTTGGTGCACCACAGCCATGACCCATACACCTCCAACACAGGCGATGCCAAAGCCTTCCAGCAGCTGAACTCAGAAAGGTATTCAGAGAAGCATTTTTCAGATAGATGGCTACCAGAACATAAAATACAACAGCTGCAATGCTCTTGGATATTACAAGATCTGAGTAACGCTGCAGGAAAAAATAGCAGGATTTATGAAGTGTAGAGATTTTATTGGTCCGTTCACATCTAGTATTTCTTCACCAAATCTTTTAGGACTCGTATGTCCTTAAAAGCACGATGCAGGGTATAAAACTTCCCATCTCTCACTGCTAATAGCCAGCAATTCTTAGGTTACCTTGGGCTTGACGTCCTCCCCATCATGCGTGAGATCAAGAGGAAATATCTGCAGTATTTAAGATCAGCAGGTGCCTTGTGGTATAGGAAATAAGAAGGCACAACAGAAATGTAACTCCAGCCAGTGTGCTGATGGAATGTATTAGGAGACTTACAAGCAGTAATTGAACAAAGTATGCACTGAAATATGCACAACTATGAGCACGAAAACTGACTTCCAAGGTGGCAAGTGGGGCACAAGCTAAGGGACAGCACATTTAAGCTTTTAGAATTCAGTGATGTTGCAATACAGTGAACTATTTCTTCTTTCAGTAAAGGTATGCAAGACCTTACAACAAAGTAGTATGAAGCTTCAAGAAATAGATTAAGTACTTGGATCTGTTTGAACACTATTCAAAACCTTCAGTCTTATTTCCTACCAAAATGTCTTGTTTCTGCTACTTGGCCTAAAACCAGATTAATTTGTACAGCATGCTCTGATTTTCCTAATTGTTGGTAAATACCAGTCATTCAGAAGGGGCAGATGACCTCAGCCACATCTGACTCCTCACACAGTATCAGTGTAAATTATCAGAAAAAGCAACAACAACTATTTGCTTATTTCCACTCTTCCACTGTCCTCACACCAAGGAAAAACACAGGGAAACAGTAAACATACAAAATAATCCCTCTGAAGTTCCATGCTCAGTGAATTTACCATCATTGTAGCATCTCCTTCTTGGGAAAGTTATGGGCCTGAACAAGCTGTTCTCTGTGGATATGCTTCGAGTAAAGGTTTTGGGTAGAAAACTCCAGAGAGCCCTTCCAAACAAAATTATTCTTTGAGGGTGTAGGCCACAAAAGCCTCATTCCCACATCCCACAACATCTCCAGCCAAAAGCCTAAGATACAACTGAATGGAAAGGAGCAGTATATGTCCACAGACTGCAATGGTCTGCACACAGAACAGCTAGTGAGTAAGATGGTGTAGGTCAGCAAGCTCTGTAGGCAGACACTGGATGACATATTAAACACATTACAAAGCATAAGTACTGGAATAGGCTCCCTGGAAAGGTTGTGAAGCCTCTGGGGAGGCCTATCCAGCTGCATTCCTCTGTGACCTGAGATAGATTATGGTCCTGCTCTGGCAGGGGGGGTGGACTTGATGATCCCTTTGGGTCCCCTCCAACCTCTGACATCCTGTGATAGGTGATGATTTTATGGGCTTGGAATAAGGTGCAGCTTCTGCACTGAAGAAAGGTCTTTCATGCCTAAAGATATTCAATCCCTGTGGTTATGATATCATAGACCCTGCTGCACCTTCAAAGGTAAAGTATGGTACACATGCTCCTGTCTCTAAAGTTGCACTATACTTCATCCTTGCATCATTTTCTTTCCAAAGCAGAAGTTAGTCCATGCTGGGAAGATGCAATATTCCAAAACTAGCCATGTCTTGGCATTAAGATCAGACAGTCAGGAAGAAGGGTTCTCTATCAAGACCTTGTTTATTCAGGCACTTAATCTTACCAGGTTGAGCTCACTATTAAAGATGGATAAAAGGGTACCAAGCTGCTCCTCAACACCATAACATTTCTATATAAACAAGGACCACGAAATGGCCACTAACTGCACACTGACAGTCAGGGCACAGAGTCTCCAAGAGACATCATGGACCTCTTAAAAAATTATTTCCTCCTTGCACAAGACTTCAATAATGGAAAAATAAAAATTATAATTGAGCATCACCCTTATTCACCCATTCTTCTGCCATGCTTGGAAACAGATAATGTCTTTTCATTCCCATCATCAGCCTATGAAACAAATAACACAGAAGAAATTATTTTTATTATCTATTTTAAGAGCTTGAGAAACCAGTTTGTTTCCTTTGTAGGTTAAAAAGTTCCATTCTCATCAGAATAAAATCAACTCTAGTTTCACCTTCCCTGCTTTTCATGGGCTTCCATGGGCACCGAGTTCAGTACTCTGAATATAGTGCACCCAACAGGAGCCTGATGTAAACCCTTCACACAGTCACTTACCTTTCCTTTTTTCCCCAGGTTTTCAAACTGAATGTCCCCAAAGGCATCAGTAGGAAGTTCCTTAGTGTGCTTCTTGTAGTTCCATTTCTCATTGGTATTAATCTGAGTGCCCTCTATGTGTTGATTTTCAGGGTATCCACATTTACATAAATTACCCCTGAAAGAAAAACAAATAGATAGGAAACGACTCAGTTATCAAACCGAGCACAGGACAGTAAATTCTAGTACTTTCATTAACAACAAAAATAAACTTTTCAGTGCTGATGCCACTTTCCAAACTTCTGCTCAATCAGGACATTCCCAAGAAGTGTTATTCTACAAGAAACTGGGAGCTTGTAGAACACGTGGTGCCTACAGTAGCAGTCACAGCCAGTTCAAAGTCTTGAAGCAGGGTTGTACCAACACAAGGCAAGCAGCAGATGGAGCTATGGAACAGATGGACATGCGTGCACCTGCATTTACTGCTGGACAAATCAGCCAACTCTCAGCTCAGACCAGCACCTCCTCATATTAAGCACTGCTTCCTGTTAGACTGGGTCCAGAGGAGGGCTATGAGGATGATCAGGGGACTAGAACACCTTTGCTATGTGGACAGTCTGAGACTTGTGGATGCTCAGCCTGCAGAAAAGAAGACTCCAGGGGAGACTTTACTGTAGCTTTTTAGTAGTTAAAGGGGCTGATAAGAAAGCTGGGGACAGGTTTGTCTTAGCAGGAACTGTTGTGACAAGAGGTGATTGTTTTAAACTAAAAGAGGGAAGATTTAGACTGGATGTAAGGAAGAAAATTTTTATCTTTTACATAGTGAAACGCTGGCATAGGTTGACAGAGAGGTGGTAGATGCCTCATCCCTGGAAACATTCCAGTTCAGATTGGACAGGGCTCTGAGCACACTGAAGATGTCCCTGCTTACTGTAAGGGAGGTTGGACTAGATGACCTTTAAAGGTCCCTTTCAATCCAAAGAATTCTTTGATTCTATGCCTCCTTCTAGCATACATCTCAGGAGCCAGGCTGTGCTGAGAGAGGAGCTGACACTGCTGGGTGGACCTTATTTGTGTAATTTCTTTCATTATCACAAATCAAGTTATATCACCAGCAGCTGAAGTTGAAACCCTACAACTGTGCACAGAAATGAATATTAACCAGAATGTGGCATCAGACACTACCAGATGTGACCTTATCTACTGCTGACTTGATGTGTACAAGTGTTTTCTTTATCTTTTTGTGCTCTTAACCAGATACAAAGAGATCACTAAGATGATTGCCAAGCATAATCACTTGCCATTGCAAACCCAGGGCCTGACTGATGCCTAATTGCACCCAAGACATTCACATGAAGAGGGAATGGATCCCTGAGATTTTGCTGACTAAAGACAGGAGATAGAGTCTGTGAACCCCCAAGTCTCTGAGATTTTGCAGGCAGTTGGCTGTGTTCCTAGTACATTTTCACCACCACCACCACACACAGGCATGGCGTGTAGTCACTAACAGTGCACTCCTCACCAACAGTGCCACTGCATGAAGAGAAGGAAGAATCTGTGCTTTGGTTATATGGGAAACTCCTTTCCTATGAAAAGCTGCGGCACAATCTGCAGAATTTTCTACATAGCCTATATTCCTGCAGTCAGCCAAGTGCAGTAAGCAATGTCAACAGCATTAAGCAGGAGCAAATGTGGCTCCTACACTCTAAGTTAACAAGCAATACCAGGTAAATTGTTGCCTAGTATTTATTTTGATAGCAGCATAGTAGAAGTAGGTGAGGAGACAAAGCGAGAGGAACAATGCTATAGCTTAATGTCTTAATGTGCAGGGTAACAGCATAGGGAGAGGAGAGAGGGAGGGAGATAGATAGATAGATAGATAGATAGATAGATAGATAGATAGATAGATAGATAGATAGATAGAAAGAAATAATAAATGCATTGACCAAAAGGATTAAGATGAGAGCATTAATTTGTGTGCTTACAGTGACCTTTATAGTCAGCCTGCAAACATGAGATTGAGTAATGCCCTCCTGTGAAGATTGTTCTAAAGGTAAGTCACAGCTTGCCTCCCAGAAGGAGAGAAAACTCTTCTACTCCACTGTAATTTTGAAGTAAACCCAGCTTATGTTTAAAACAGACATACGAAAAAGCCCAGCAAGTACTGAGTATGACTTGCAAACCTTTCCCAATGGGCTTCCAGGAAGCGAGCTGATAAGAACCAGCTCTCCCGTCCTTTGCTGGCCCTTTGCCAGACATCCCATTTTAGATGGCAGAGGAGGACCCTAAGTAAGACTTTCTGAGATTAGACTAATTTCCCTCCCTCCCTGTCTCCTCTCTCCGAAGTATTTTTACTCTCAGCTTCAGAGGAGAATGGGGTTACTGAGAGCCCTCAGAGCTCTATATTAGAACTTCTGCAGCTACATTAGTTTTATCACTTTTCTCTGGAGATTCGAAAAAAACAAAAACCAAAAACAAAGCAATGTCATGGTCCTCAAGCTTGCATTGCATAGGTACTTGTGCCTGAAAATGAAGCAAGAATAATATCTTATCTCAAGAGACAGACAGTGTGAGCAAAACCTCGTGACTGCCTGTCTTTGCAGTAAAGGCTTATGCATGGAATTTGTGATTTGGGTTTAGAAGGAAAATTTCAAGTATGCAACCCTCTGATACACATGTACATTTTTATAAACCAGTAACAGTGCTGGTTCTACATCCCTAAAAGCACCTATGTATTGCCATAATTATTTGATATTGAAGACCTTTGGCAGAGCTGCTAGAAGCATGCTAACAGAGTTAGCATGAAGGTCAGGCCCCCAGTTTTGCATCAGGTTGCCTGTAGGATAACTCAAAGTGATAGATTCCCAGTTCTAACATGAATTCCAGGCAGTATAAAGCAGTAGTCTCAAAAGTGGGGCATATTTTTTAAATTTTAAAAATATTAGAAATAATATTTATTTAATTTTTGTCTCACCTTTTCTGTTTAGTTGCTATTTTTGTGTTACGCTTTATAATGTATAAACTATAAACAGTAGTAGATGTATATAGTTAAAATACATATATATAGAGAGAGAATGGTAGGCTCAGAAAAATTTTTACTGATGGAGTGTGTAATCAAGACATTTTGGAGTGCACTAGCTTAGAGGTGGGGGACGCATTCCGGGTGCCTGTCAAACCATAACACTTCCAACTTATTTGGTCACAAGTGCAGAATACCCCAGGCATGTGTGGACAATTAGCAGCCACTGATTAGCAGTAACAATGAAAGGAATTGTACAAGGCAGACTGAGGTGAGGTTGCACTGCAAAGTTCAGACTCAGCAAACAAACAAATAAAAAAGCCATGCTGAGTTTGTTCCCCCTGCCCCAATCCCAGCCACATGGATCAGCAGGCAGAAATTCCCTCAGCTACCAGCCTCCCGCACCGGTAAAACAAGAGAAAGATAAAAATGTCTGCTTACATTGACTTGGTGTCTTTTGTAAAAAAGACACATTCTCTCTTCTTAACGTTTTCCTGGATGAAGCTGACCAAGTCCTTGAAAATAATTTTAAGAAAAGTTTACTTTTGGAAACTCATTAACCAGAAGAAACAGTAACAGCATAGTCACTTTAAGTGGAAAGAAACCTGGTGCAAATTCTTAAGTCTCCTTTCTCAAAGCAAGTGATGGGAGGCAGCTGTGAAGCACTGATGGGCATTGACAGGACAGAAAAGACTACTTAAAATATCAAATAGGCATCCCTATACTTCTATTTTTATAGATACTAAGGAAATGGAAGGTATGGCTTTCTCACAGGAAAAAAAAAAATATATATATATATATATATATCTTGAATGTCAAAAATAGATTGGATACCCTAAGAGTTGCTGGAGAGTATTTTTATTTCAGTTTTAAATCAGAAAGACTTACATAGAAAACACCTTACTTGAATTCAGTGGCACAATACAAGTAGCTGTAGACTATAAAATGTTTCCATATTTCCAATAATTTACAGCTTTGACAATATTTTTCAAACAGTAAAAGGCATCAAAGGCTATGGCACATAACGCTTCTTCCCGATGGAAAAACAGCAAACAACCAGAGACAAAAACTTCTGGGATAGAGACTACTTTAACATAAAAAAAGAGCAAGAGACCTAAACAACTTAAAGTCATGCTTTGTGTCAGCTCAGTGGAATGCAAAATCTCCCCAGCTTGTTTAACCATTAACTCTTGTATTAACCCTGAAACTTTCAAACCCTGTAATTGTGAATTCATTCCTAATCTGCCTTGTTAGGTAAGGCAAACAACAACAAAAAAATGCCTCACTTGCTGGTAAAAGTTTTGGAGGTTTGAGGGTTTCGTTTGGTTTTAAGCACAGCTTGTATTTGCAATCCAAGATCTAGCTTGAGATGAAAAGGGAAGACACACAGCTATAGATTAGAATTTTGACAGGACACTTTTAGTTAAACAGCAGTTAGAGGAAGTTATTCCAATTAGAAAAACATTTTAGAGTGTAATATCCAAAAGAAAGTGGAAGAGAACATAATTAGCCAGTAAAAGCCACAGTGATGCAAGACTGAAAAATAACAATGGGAGGAACCACTTGCTAAAGACCCAAGAGGTAATTTCTAGGCCTCTTGAAGCTCATCAAAAGCAAGAAATCTGCCAGACAACTCCTGTGATGAGCAGATCTTTGAAAGACACGTTTACCATAATTATATGTTGTCTACCTTTGCCATCAAGCTCCCTGTAGAGGTTGAGATTTAAAAATACATAAAGCCAGAAGCGACTGAGAATACACAATAACAACTTACAGGGATCAAAAGGAATGCAACACAACTTCACACTTCCACCATGCTAATAAAACACCACAACCCCCTGAAGGATCACTGGCTAGGAAAACTTCTCCATGAAGGGAAAAGTGACGAACAAATCATCCTGATCCTGACATGACCCAATACATAACCACTGTAGCCCACTCCCAAGACAACACCCAAGCCTATCAAGGCTATACTAGAAACTCACAGCATCACTGCAGGACACATCTATGCTTCGAGACATGCTAGAATAGAGGAGTCTGGAATTCTCAAAATTGCCATTTCTTCGGTGTCTCATGGTGCCCATGTAAACCTGAAAGAACATGGCAGAGGAGGAGATGAATGAGAGGAGCAATGGTCATTTTCTTCACTAGATAAAAAACAGTAAGATTATTTAGTGCCATAGAAAGGCAATGGAGAGATTATTCAAATCCAGTACAAATAATTAGGAAGTGGATTTATTCCTAAATTGTTATGCCAACATTCAAAGAAAATATTTCGTTTTATTTCATACCACAGAGACTTTCCTCTTTCTTTCCCCACTCCAAAAAACTCCATGTCTACATGTTTTGAGAAAGGAACGCAGCTTATAAGTCATCCCATTCAATTCACTGCCATATCTTAACTCTCTTCCCCTTCCTATCTGATAGGCATGCTCAGGACCTGTACCATTTAGCTTTTTAATATACAATAAGAAATTCCTAATCCAGTGTAATTATAAATTAAAAGAGATATTAAGAAGAAACATTTATATCACAGAGAAAACAAAGTGCAGCATAAAAAGCAATTGGCCTGGCAACACATCAGTAGCTTACTATAGGGGCAGCAACTGAACACTGATTCCTCAGGTCTCTGTCCAGTCCTGTAACTAGGGCAACCGATGTGTGAGATCTGAAGAGGAAGCATATTTAAATTCTATTGGATCCAAAAAGTTAGCAAGTCACCCTTGTAACTAGACACACTTCAGGCTTCCTCTGGAGCAGATACCTGTATTGACCTCCTTTTGCACCAAAGCATAGAAGAAAATTTTCCTTATGTAACAATAAATACTTCAATTCCCTTTATGTTACTTTGCAAAATAGCACTGGAAGAGGTCTTTCCCTCAAAGGAAGGTTGGGAATTAGCTAATCAGATGAGTTCAGATTCTACTACTTCTTCCAATGCCATTTTCTCACAGGTTCATAGATTGCATTGGGTTGGAAGGAATCCCCAAAGGTCATCTTGTCCAACCCCACTACAGTAAACCAAGACACCTCCCACTAGATGAGGATGCCCAGGGCCACATCAAGTCTGATCTTGAATGTCTCCAGGAATCAGGCCATTCCTGGCCAGCTTGTTCCAGTATTTTACCACTCGTGTTGTAAAGATCTTTCTCCTATGTCCAACCTAAACATACTCTGCTCTGATTTAAAATGCTCCTGCTCCAAGAGGTCCATGTCTCTCTTGTATTGCAGAGCTGGTCACAAAAGTCCAGGTGCAGTCTCACCAGAGCAGAGTGGCAGAATCACCTCCTTAACTTGTTGGCCACACTTCTTTCCATGCAGACCAGGATGCAATTTACCTTCTGGGCTGCAAGTGCACATTGTTCACTCTGTTCAGCTTCTCACCCACCAGTAGCCCCAGGCTCTTTTCTGCAGGGCTGCTGTCAATTTCATCATCACCCATCCTGTATTGACATCAAGCATTGTCCCAAGATAGGTGTAGGACCTTTCACTTAAGCTTATTGAAGCTCAATGAACTTTGTTGAACCTCTCCTGCTTTTTCCTTCCACTCCATGCACTGCAGCTTGCCTCTGAGGTGACATTGCCACTGCATGGCAAAAAAGCATCCCTCCAAGTCACAGAAACACTCATTCTCTAGCTCTGATGCAGAATGCTGGTGTAAATATATAATTTAGAAGATCAAAAACTTAGCAAGCATGAAGCAATTTACCTGAGGCATTCAAAGTAGGAATGGCACAGGCAGTGAGAATCTGTAATTGTAAACAAACGGTAGAGTATGATGCAAGCAGTCCCCAAAGAGGGAAGGAAAAGGCACTTTTCCCCAAAAACATGAATGTTTATACTTCACAGCCATTTTGAAAATACTTTGGAAAACATTTCATATTGAGAGCAAGCAAGGTTGATTCAGTGTTATTTATTGTGTCTAGCAGAAGTCCACAACTATTTCCCCAAATTCTTAAGCATCCCTGGGATCTCCAGCATTGTTTTTATCACTGTTAAATGGTGGAAGAGCATGGAAAGGTCCTTTTCACCCTTCCCATTTTCTGCTGAAAAAAAGGAAAAAAAAAAAAACTGAATTAAACCCAAGAAAATTAAAAAGTGCATTTCACCATGGCTGTATGGCATGGGGCCAGAAATCCCTGGAAGCCAGTCACAAGTGATGTCCCTGGGGCTCAGTGCTGGGGCCTGTTCTGTTCAGTATCTTTATCAGTGGTCTGGAGCAGAGGATCAAGGGCACCCTCAGTCACTTTGTAGATAACACTAAGGTAGGTATGTTGACCTGCTTGGGGATGGGGAGGCTCTACAGAAGGATCTGGACAGACTGGATCAATGGGCCAAGACTATTGGTATGAGGGTCAGCAAAATCAAGTGCTGGGTCCAGCACTTGAATCACAACAGCCCCACACAAGCTCGGGGAAGAGCATTTAAAAAGGACCTGGAGGTGCTGATTGACAGCCAACTGAACATGAGCCAGCAGGGTGCTTAGGTAGCCACAAAGGCCAACAACATCCTCACCCATATCAAGAATGTTGTGGGCAGCAGGTGTAGAGAAGCAATTTTCCTCCTCTACTTGGCACTGATGAGACCTCACCTTGAACACTGAGTTCAGTTTTAGACCCCTCACTATAAGAAGGACATTGAGGTGCTGAAGCACATCCAAAGAATAACAACAAAGCTGGTGACAGGTCTAGAGCAGAAGTCTTCTGAGGAGCAGCTGATGGAACTACAGTTGTTCAGCCTGGAGAAAGGGAGGCTGAGGGAAGAGCCTCTCTCACTCTCACTACAGCTCCCTGGAAGAAAGTTATAGTGAGGTTGTACTCAATCTCTTCCGCTCAGCAAGAGGCAATAGGAAATGGCCCCAAGCTGTGTCAGGGGACGTTTAGGAAAAACATCTTCACGGAAAGGACTGCAAATCATTGTCACAGGCTGCCTAGGGAAGTGGTGGAGTCATCACCCTGGAGGTATTTAAAAGACACGGCATTTAGCGACATGGTTTAGTGGTAGACTTTGCAATGCTGAGATTAACATTTGGACTTCTTAAAAGTCTCCTCTGACCTACATGTTTCTGTGATCATATTGCAACCTGAGTAATTAGCACAGTGCAGTTATATAACTCAAGTTGGGGACAAGTCTCCGTTATTCTGCTCTGCTTTAGTGTTGTATGAAAACAGCCACCTGCACTCAACGCAGGCACAGGTTTTATTTTCACCACTTAGAAACAGCACCTGTGGAAAGCCAGTGTTCATCAAACACTTTGAAGAGCATGTGGGTGCTATAAGGAAACAGGAATGCTCCCTCTCAGAGCTGGCCAAGTGCTCAGCACATCAAACAGAGATGGCATCCTTGTTCCACAGAGTCTATTCCAAAGGCAGGGCTCCCTGCAGATAAAGAAGAATGGTGGGCTATACACTCTCTGCAAAACATAAACCCAGTGCAAACAGATGAAATCTCATGTCAGGCCTCCCAAGACAGCACTGAATGCATTTGCATGCCATCTGAGAATCATGTAATAGTGCAACTCAGGCACAAACCTGAAAACCTAGTACATGGTCTGGCCACTTGGTTACACTTCACATGGACTCCACAGGTTTCTGAGCTTTTGCACACCTTATCACCTTTCACAGAACCCCACCACAGGTATTTGGGATTCTCAGCCCAGAGAAATAACAAATCCCTTTTCCTTTGAAACCAAATGGTGTATCATCTCTTCGTGTCTCAACTACCATCACAATCACTGTCTCAAATTCTGTCTGTCCAAGCCCTGCCCTGATCACTGCAGTCTCTCCTATCTTAAATTACTTTTTTAACTTTCCAGGCTGGGGCTGCTGGGCAAACAGAAGCCACAGTGGTGCTCAAGGGATCTGTGAGTATGTGTGTTCTACTGAACCCTAAAACTGGATGTTGTCTGTGCTTTCAGTAGTAACCTCCTGTCACAGCTGGCCCAATGGGAAGGGCTCCATGAAAGGAATATGAAGCACTAGCAGCTTGCCAAGAGCAGTCACACTCACATTTCTTTTCATTACATTTCCAAGACTATTTCAGAGCCAGCAAAGCCTTGTGCTGGGCACCCATGAAGTGAGGACTGTGGACTGGCATTACATATTCACTGACAGGTGCAAGACCAAGCACAGTGATTCTGACTACACAATCTGGTCATACACAGTCTGGCTTAACCTTCTCTGGGTATGGGGCCATTTGTTATCTATCTGTGGGCCTCCCTCACTTTTTACAAACCCTCCAAATGAGTTCAGGGTCCTGGAAGTACCAGCTGCCTCCTCTGTGTGACCCTCACTTCAGAGCAGATCAGGAAAAGCCTGGTAAATATAAGAGTAGTAGCTCTTGCACTGCATTTCCAAACAAGCAAGCAAGACACAAGACAACTCATGTCCCCAAGCACATTTTGCTTAGTGCAAGAATGGTTTCCAGGCACGAGATATAAGCAGAGAAGCAATTATCAAAGCTCCAGCAGCTCCTCTCCTGCAAAAACATGCTGCCAGAGGAATTCAGATGGCTTCAGCCTCAAAGCAGTCACCCTGCTCCTGTGAATTGCTAATTTTGGTAACGACCAAGACAACTACTTAGAATATTGTGCCTAAACCCACCATACTGTTTAAAGTGAAGCAAATACACACACACACCCCTCCTTATGATCTATTTTAATAAGACTGGCAACTGTGCATTGGGAAACATAGTTCTTAACAACCCAGGGAGGCAATCTTATTTTGTATGAGACACAAGTTCCCCTGGGGGAAATACATTTTGGTCAACACATTTATGCAACTTATTTGCTGATGGTGTTTCACTTTACTTGTTGATTTGTTAAAGAAGTTATCATCAGAAAAGTGACTGGAGATAACTGTACGAAGAGAAGATTAAAAGGATACAAACACATTGAATTATTCATTCCAAACACTAAAGGATTTCAAGTTTGCCTCACTGCTTTGTAAATAATTGATAGGTAAGAACATGCTGCAAACAAACTGGGGGGGGTGGGGAGGGAAGTTAGGGAGAGCACAAACAAACTCTAAAAACCTTGGACTAATTTTTAAATATTAGTTTTGAAGAAGTGCATTGATAGCACAGTGTTTAGCTGATATTTGTGAGCAAAGCTCATTAACTCCATGGGTGTTAGTAATAACAGAGCAATTTTACATACTTTAAAAGATGTGACACAGCTGCAGTCTACATAATAGGCAAAAGCAGTTCATTTTCTATCACATTTCCAGCCCATTAAATGCACAGGAAAACATTTTTAAAGCACAGATTAGTACCTTACGGCTGTCTTAAACTAACATATTTTGAGAGTAATAACCATTAGATAAACACAGAATAATCCCCTGAAGTATAAAACTAATACTATGACTTCCACGGCACTTGAAGGATCATATTCCAAGGAAATCTTCAAGCTAGAAGACTAGGAAAAAAAAAAGAAGCATCAAACAAAAAATAACTAGCTCTAAAGAGATTTTAATACATAAGGCCTTTAAAATCTTCCCTGCAACTGAAAAAGCAAGACCAGCTTCCCTTTTCAGAAAGCTTTCAGATAAATCTAACCACTATTTGCATTAACATAATTGTAGCAGCTGGCTGTATATGAAAGCTCTCAAAAAGAAAAGGATATTTCCAAACTTCAGTTGCACAGCTACTTCCATTTCAGCATGTTAAAATAAGTACAGAAAAATCAACTCCTAATTGTGTACCACTGTGGTGGACTTACCAAAGTCTCCAGAATATGCCCCAGCAATCCTACTGAAATCATTACTCAAAGAAGGTTTTGATATACTTCAGCTTGCAAAGCCCCACCTTTTTCATCTGTGTCATACTTTCCTTTTAAGGGAAGGCACAGAGGAAAAGACAATGCACAAGAGCAAGAAATGGCAGGATTACTCACCCATTAATCATCAAGACAGGCATAATTATAGGAAGGTGCAGGAAACAACAGTTGCAAGTTATTTGTAAGAGAACAGCTATGCTTCTGTCCCACCTGCTGCCAGTGTGCTGCAGAAACTGATACCAATATTGCAGCTAATTTGTGCAATCAACAGCACTATTAAAATGCCAGGAGTGTAACAAAATGCTTGTGGGAATAAACAATTCAATTTTAATGAATCAGATGGTAATGAAACAGTTCTAAAATAACACCTATTAATCTAATTCAAGAGAAGGTTGTCGAAACACTGCTGAGTACAAGGAGGATTTTACAACTGCTATTCTGATCCAACAAGACAATCTTACTCCTAAATTTGACACTTACCGGTATAAAGTAATCTAGTTTTATTCTGCCTTTAACTTACTCACTCTGCAAGAGTAACTTCTATTACTATGATATTCACAGCGACTCCTGGGCGATCTGGATTGTTCCCACTCTGGTCTCCTTGCAAAAAGCAGAGATATCCTGTGTGGCGCTGGACAACCTTCTACAATCTTCTAATCACCCACTATAGACATATTTGACCATCCCACCAGTTCAAGCACTCTCCCACAATTCTGTTTTAACTGGCACCACAGTAGAAGAGCATGCAAGTACATCCAGCTCTGGAGGGCAGAAGTGTCTAATCCAGACACAATCTCAGAGCAACAGAGGGAAATTGCAAAGGCCACCATGTTCAGAAGCCCAAGACAAAACAGGTAGATATTGTAGTTAAAGATCTGCTGCTGAAAACACAACCATTAAAACAAGCTGAGATGTTTTGAGTTTCTGTTGATGGCCAAAAGCTCATAGTGCTATTTCCTGGTAATCAGGGGTATCTCTAAACTATTTCAGTGCATTCTGAATCATGACCTCAGAGCACCTAGACTAAAGAACCTGGTGTCATGGACTGGGCTCCCTCTGTTCATCCAGCTCCTGTCTTTTCTCCACTTAGAAACCAAATGGAGGGAATAATGCACATAGGAAACTGTTTCAAGCATGCAGTCAATCAGTGAGTTAAGACATTTAGGTGGACAATCACCAACAAAGCTCAGCAAAATTACTTCTGTAACTTTTGGATGAGCAGGAGTTAGAAGTCTCAGATGCACTTTTCTCTCTAGTCACAGCGAGGCAGAGACTGCTACTCCCCAATTATCAGCAGCAGGAAGAGGCTGAACAGCTCTGAAAAGTTGTTCTGTCAACAGGCATTGGCAGAAGGGGGAACAGAGATGGATTTTTCCAGCCTGCAGCTAGTCTCAGAGCAATCTTTCCTTCTGCAATAGCTTTATTTACCTGAAATCTTGTTTTACATTGGCATACACATATCTGCATTTGCATAAGTGTTCACATAAAGGCTTAAGTTAACACTGCAGCATCTAACCACTGTTACTGGCTTGTGAGCATGCAGCTGCCATGCACTTCATTGCTCCATTTTCCTTCCTTCTTGGCATGGTTATCCAGTTGGTTCAACTAGGAAATAAATAGTAAATGGACTGAAGAATCTTAGACATACAATGTTACTAGGATCACAAAATTGTAAGCCCATAAATTAAGTATTGACTGAAGTCTGTAGTTTCACATACCTCTCCATTCCCCCTACCATGTCAGAGCTACAAAGCCTGCTTTAAGCTGATGACAAAAAACGGCCAAGAGTTTAAAATATAGTGGGCTATTAGAGTTTGCAATTTATTTTCTGTCTGCTGCCAAACTGCCACCAAAATTTTTAGTTCCTCATTCAAGCCAAGTTCAACAATATAGGACACAGGTTCATCACCCATGACAGAAGCTTCTACTAGAGCAGCATAGGCCAGAGACCACCATCCTACCTGCCTCTACCATGTGTATTCAGCACAAAGAACTCATCCAAGTGATCCACTACTCCTAGGAAACATACCAAAGACTTGCAGCTAACTTTTTGAGGGAGCTAAATCACTTCTGTACATCTGTCATCACAAGGACAGTTTTCAGGGACAGAGAGCAGCAATATGGTCATGCATCAATATTACTGAAGACAAATCTTGATTGTGTTGTATAGCTGCAGAAGTGCCTGTGAAATAAACCTGTCTGGTTACTCTCAAGAAGAGAAACTAATGACTATATAAATGGAGAGCTCAATTACCCTTTTAAAAAAGTAGCTGCAGAGCTGGGGAACAAACTTCTCTGCCAGGTCCTATTACGCATAGCAAAGCTGGACAGCAGACAGATTTTTGGGCCACTTTATGGTTCTCAAGTTAGCAAAGCCCCCCATAGCTCCAGGGAAAAATCTGGCACATCAGATGTAAATAAGAGATGCTCTATGAATGTGTCAGAAAAATTTTAGACTACTTGAGCAAAGATGGTCAATATTTTCCAAAGATCTCCTTCACTGGCAGTAATTCACACATTTCAGCCATTCTGCATTCTTGGTCTGAGGATACACATGCAAGTATTACAAATCTACAGTAATTTTAGCCAAGTGACAGCAAAAACACTAATATTTTCTGCATTCCAGCTAAATCAGGTCTGTCTTCACTACAGAGATTTTGGTGAGAATCTAAGAAACTGCACAGAATTTGCTATCTTTCCTAAATCACATCCAGTATATAACTCTTGTTCTGGAACAAAGAGAGGTGAATATTTGAGAGCAATAGAAAAGACAAACGGATCTATGGAGCTATGGATCTTGGCCAAAGAGCTATGCTTCCATGACCAATGAAGAACCCTCATCTTCAGGACCACCATTGTCACTATCTATGCAGGAATCAAAATACAGCAAAATAAATTAAAGCAAACAAAAAACCCCAATACAAGTGTATTACTGAGAAACGGAAATTCACATAAATATGAAACCATATCCTATTGCACTGAGAGCAGAGACCATAGGAAGGAAGAGACTTCCCCAGAGAAGTAAAGCTTGCAGCCATTTTCAAAAAGTATAAAGAAAAACAGCACTTTCAAGGTAAAAGGTCTTGGAATTTCTGAAACCTGCAGCCTTCAGTGTGCAGAAAGCTAGGTATTATGGGATTCATCTCAGTGGTTGCTGTAAATCACTTTCTATCTCAGAGCTGTGAGAGCTCAAGGGACTTTTTCTTGGTGAGGGCAGGATTGACAGTGCACCTGTGAAGTGAAACAATTTATTCATTATCTTGTAAAGTTTGCTTTGTGAGGTTTTTGGCTGTTACCTTCACTTTACTGAATAAACCAAAATTTTGATGTCAAGAAATCTGTCATGGGCTCACAGCATTAAAATCACCACTACTGGCCATGAAATACTTTTTGGGAGCAAAGTTGTTTAAGTTAAGTTTTGAGTCATACATTATTAGCACAATGCCTTACTGAAAGTTCATATATGGGGTTTCACTACGTAGCTACCTCAGAATGCAGCACCTGAAAGTATTCTTGGGTCATTCATTCATTCCAAACTGAAACACAGAGCAGGGCCTGAGTGAAAATACAGAGGAGATTTGCTGCACTGTCAAAGGAAGACGGCTCAAACTGGCAAAAAGTTAAATACTGCTTCTGCTGAGTGCTAATCGCTGTCCTTCCCTTGTCTAAACTCTCCCCATGGATGACTAGAGAGAACAAAATGCCAAACAATGTCATAGAACAGGCAGGGTACTTACTAATTACTGAAACTGAAACAAAGTGTTACAGAGAGATTCACAAAGAACAGTGAAAAATCCCTCTGGATTTATTTCTCACTGGCTACAAGCCGTTAGCGCTGCTCCTGCTCCACAGCAGGAAACAGACACTGATGGAGTTGCACATAAGGTTCACTTACTGCGCACGACCTGCCTTCTGTATCCCTTTATTGCTTGCTACAAAAGACCCACTTTTTCCCTCTTTATTCAAACTGCAGAAATTCACCTTGAGCAGAGGTTACCCTTTGTGTGTTGTGATTCATAACCACTGGGGAGAACAAAACTTTTCTATCATGTTTTCCAGCTTGCTGCATTTCTCAAGTCTTTGGAGGGGCAGAAAGGAGACAAAGTTATTAAATGTGTACTAAATGTGAATTAAATGAGATAATACTTGAGCACTTCTCATCCTCGAAAGTATCTTGCATGTAATTAGTGTGAGTACCACAAACCTGGGGAGAAATAAAGATACTTATCTGTTGTTTCAACTCCAAGCCCTCTGTCTCCCTACCTCAGCTGGCTTCCTAAAATTGTTCTCAACAAAAGTGAGAAGTTCCCTGTTCATGTCTTTTACCATTTCCTAGCTCTGGTTAAGGAGCTGCTAGGGCTGCCTCGTGTATGGCAGGTCAACAGTCTAACAATTCCACAAAAGCATTGAGATAAAGCAGAAGAAACTTCAAGAAAAAGGACAAGGATAGATATACACACCACCTTTTTTTTTTTTAGCAAAGGGAAATCTCTTTGTATGTGGACCACTCTGGTGCACTTATTAGCCATTACAATAGGTCTCTTTTGGATAAAAGAGACTTTGTCGGCTTAAATTCTGAATTATATTAAAGCTCAATAAAAAGAGTAGCTGAAGAAGATATTCCTCACTGTGAGACAGGTCAGCAAAACTATTCAAAGTATACCAGAGCCCTACCTCAAGCATAGGTGTGATAAGCCCCATTACAGTATGTCTCTGGCAACAAAAGCATGGGATAAGCGAGCTTCTTTGGAGTTTGAGTCTTTAAGAAACATGGAAAAGCCTAAAGAGCACTTCTTTGTGGAGACAGCTGCTCAAGAGACAGTTGCTTTGCAAACAGGCAACACTTTGTGGTTATTCATTTATTCCTGTATTCAGGAAGGCAGGTGCACTGCTGGAGATAAACGAAGCTTTGTGAAAGATACCCAGCTCCAGTGATTCTTGCTCATTTTGAATGGAAAACCTTGCAGAATAGCACATTTCTGGCTGGCTGCTCAAGTCACAAGGATTTAGCATTCATTACTGAAAACAATTTTGTTATTTTTAGGCATTTTACTCTCCAAGGTATGTAACAGAGTATTCTATCCAGTCTACAATGCCACACTAAATGGCACAATAAAGAGAACATAATCTAGTGCAAAACAACATTTTGGCAATTGCAGATATTTTTACTGTTCAAAAAGGGATTACTGACAGAGTCCAAATCTATTAGCAGTACCTCTTACTACTCCAGATAGTCTCACTTATAGAGAACAGTCTCCTAGACAATTGTGTGTCCTTGCAAATATACAGAGGCCAGCCTTGAAATCTGGGTTATAACAGAGCTGAAAGCTGAGGTCCTAACCCTCTCTTATTATCTATCCTGCTGCTTCCCAAGCATTTAAAAATCCTTTTGAAAAACTTGGATTCCTAAATGCAGACACTTGTATTGAAGTGTGAGAGTGCAGTGCATTTGGAGAACAATGGGTGAAATCATTCTGATACACATATTAGCCCAGAAAGCTTTAGAAGTGCATTTTGGTGTGAAATATTAATAGCTATGAACAGAACACTGTCAGATTCTTTTTGTAAAAGCCTTTAAAATAAAAGAAATCCACCAAAACTAATTATGTAATTTTCAGCTTATGAATGTTCAGAGTAACTACCAATTGTGCACCTCAGGCTTTTATGCACTTAATGTGATGGAAATGTTCTGAGAAAGTGTTCATCAAACTTCAAAAAAGAGGATAGAGAAGAGAGGACAGAGAAGAGGAAAGAATCGAGAGGAAGCAATGAAAAGCTTAGAACACTTCAGATCGGCTGGGGAAAAAAAAAAAAAAAACTAAAAAATTTTAAAACCCAGAAAAGTCCCCAGGCAAGCCCATCACTTCAGACACATCAGTCAGCTGAGGACTCATTCCTCCCAGTTTTAATGTGGTCAGCTCACAATCTTAGCTTTGCTGCAGCTGCATGGATTTTGATGAGTTTAACTAGGATTAAAATCAAAATTAACCCTGTGATCACAGAATCACAGAATATTTGAGGTTGGAAGGGACTTCCAGAGATCATCAAGTCCAACCCCCTTGCCAAAGCAGGATCACCTAGGGTAGTTTGCACAGGAATGCATCCGGTTGGGTTTTGCACATCACCAGAAGAGACTCCATAACACTCCTGGGCAGCCTACTCCAGTGCTCTGTCACACTCACTGTAAAGAAGATAGATGAATATCACAGGGAAGTCCAGTGCATTTACAGAGCAGTTCTTTAAGATGTGCAGTCAGCAGTGAAAGTTTTCCAGACTAAAAAGAAAAAAACATTGAAAGCAGCAATAAATTCTCTTCACATTTGCAACAAAACTAAGCCTAATCAAAATCACCTTCTTTAAAAGGGAGCACACCACATACTTCAGCAATAAATTACATGTGAATATACTCAGAATGTTTAGGAAAAATATCAAGTTCACTCATTTTTTAAAGGCTTATGGTATTATTGTTGAAAGATTAAAAAAATTATCCTTAGTAACTACTGGTACCACTCACCATTGTAAAGTTCATAACTGAGACATACTAAACAATGTAGTTTTCTATTTTGAGCAGTTTTAATACATAATATCCATATAACCCATCCCTGGAACTGTTTAAGGCCAGGTTGGATGGGGCTTAGAGTATCCTGGTCTGGCGGAAGATGTCCCTGCCCATGGCAGAGGTGTTGGAACTAGATGACCTTTGAAGTCCCTTCCAAGACAAGCTATTCCGTGATTCTGTGTCTGTTTTGCGCACAGTGAGTGTATATGAATAAATCAAAGCTATATGGCACTAAGACAAGTGGTAACACCGGAGAAAAAGATTCCACAAGCTTTAATTAAGTCAAAAGAAACTGCTCCAGTAAAGAAGTACATCTGTTTTCACAGAGGCATACTACTAGAATATGTTCTCAAACTCATCTAATCATATTCAGTCAAAATGAACATATGCTTGTGATTATTTCAGTCTCTGTGCTCTGGAAACTGGCAGTAACATGCAAACCTTGTACCACTATTTGAATTTCACACCATTACATGGATAATGATGTTCTGTCAGCAGTAGGGATTCAATTATCCTGCCCTTTTAAAGGTGTATTTAACCAATTAAATGCCTTTAATCCATGGAAATTATAGAATCAGAGTTATGTAAGTAGGAAGGTACCTCTAGAGGTCCAGGCAAGTCACTTGGCTGGAGTTGCTGGTAATACTCTTGCCACTAAAGCTCATAGTGTCACTGAGCTTCCTTGCTGCCAGGGATCGCTGATAACTCTTACTCAGCTTTTTGGCCTGCACATTCTTTTCCCCCATCCTAACTGAGGTAGAGGTCATGACATTTTCTTTAAACTAGGAAAGAATTTACCAGGGAGAAGACCAAAAGCATGCAGTCAGTTGCATACTTGTACAAACTTGGCAGCTTTTGGGGGCACACTTCCTCTTACCAGTCCCTGGTCAGATGATGGATTGATCAGAGAGAACTTGTCCAAGCCCTGTTGCTTTCTGGTTTCCTACTGCCACTGAATAAAAATGGACAACAATCATAATCCCCATGAAGGTAGCATGAAAAGAATGTCAGGAGAATTGGTCATCCGGAAAGCGTCGTCAGAATGATAAATCTAAGGTACCCATACTTCGTGAAAACTGTACTTTGGGTAGCAGGTACTGGACTATTGCTCTAATAGCATAGATGTGGGCACAGGCTAAAATCACTTACCAGTCTGCTGTGTCTTTTGGAACCAGTGCAAGTGCAAGTGCAGAAGTTGTAAAAGAACAGGACTCTCAAAGACACTGATACTTCTTGTTCATTTTTCCTTAGTTCAGCCACTGACTGGAGGAAGAGTAACTTGCATCCTTCTCAAGCCCTTGATGTCCTTTCCATGGTACATGCTGTAGGCACCTGTATCCTGCCCCAGTATGCTCTAGGATTCCCATAATGAGAGGGACAACATGAGCAAGAAGCTAGGTTAATAGGTAACCTGAGGCTGTTATACACAGAAGAGAGAACAACTTCCATGATGCTGGTGGGCTAAGGCTGTCTGTGGACAGCCACCTCTTCACTCTAACAGCCCAGCCTCATCGCACACTCTGCCTATCTCTGTTCCTTTTAGACTCCCCATGACAATTTCCAGACTGCAGATCGAGTACACACAGTAAACACACATCTTTTAAGATATTCTACAGTGACAAGAATTAATTATATATTGACACCTAACTTTGTCAGTGAGACAGCAATGTGCTCTTGAGGTCAAAGAAGGCCAAAGGTATCCTGGGGTAGATTAGTAAGCGTGCCCAGCAGGTCTATAGAAGTTGTTCTCCCTGCCTCCACTCTGCCCTGGTGAGACCACACCTGGAATACTGTAACCAGTTTTGGGCACCCCAATACGAGAAAGACAAGGCTTTACTGAGGGCTTTACAGGAGACAGCCCAACAAAGAGCTATGAGAACAACTAAGGGACTTAAACATCTCTCCTATGAAGACACTGGCACTGTTTAATCTGGAGAAGAGAGGCTGAGAGGGGATCTGTGGTGGTTCAGCAGTTACCTGCCCCCCTCCACACTTTGAAATAACCCAGGCTAGGACTCAGTCAGCTGGAAATTAATAAATAAAGCTTTATATTTACAGTTTTGCACAATATCCAAGCAGATATTTACAACATATAACATATATTTACAGATATATAGAGTAAAATGGTAATACAGTAACACCACACCCCTCCCAGAGATCAGAAATCCCTAGGAGGGGTGACCAACCACCCTACCACCTTCCTCCCCCCCCCCAATCTTATCTCACCATCTGTCATGTAGGAGGTAGGTGGGCCAGGGGGATTAGAAGCAGGAAAGAAGCTAGTGAAATTACTGAGATCCAGCTATGAAAAGAAGGAGAGAGAGAGGACCATGCAACAGCAGCAGCTATGGCCCGAAGTGGTCTGACTTACCTATATTTGGGTTACAATTCTTAAACCACTCATAGGTTCTTTTTCAGTAACCTATGAGTGAAGTAGCATCATCAGTATTTT
>VWZI01023731.1:8071-19835 GCA_013396835.1 Psilopogon haemacephalus | reverse complement strand
TCTGGAGAGAGAGACTGAGAGCCTTGGGGCTGGTTAGTCTGGAGAAGGCTTAGAGTGGATCTGAGCAATGTCTATCAATATCTGAGGGGTGGGGGTCAAGTGGAGGGGGCCAAGCTCTTTTGGGTGGTGCACAGCAATAAGCCAAGAACTGGAACAGAGAAGGTTTCAGCTCCACGTGAGGAGAAACTTCTTCGCAGTCAGGGTGCCAGAGCCTTGGAACAGGGTGCCCAGAGAGGTTGTGGAGTCTCCTTTGGAGACTTTCCAAACTCACCTGGATGCATTCCTGCACTTCCTCTTGGGTGATGCTGCTTTGGCACAGGGGTTGGACTGGATGTTCTCTGGAGGTCCCCTCCAACCTCTAAGGTTCTGTGCTTCTGTAATTTCTCAGACAGTGTACAGGACTCTGGATTTTCAGTAATGGGACTGGATGATTTCTGGAGGTCCCTTCCAACCTCTAAGGTTCTGCCATTCTGATTTCCCTTAAATACTTCTGCTCAAAACTAAATCAGCATTTCAGGCAAAAATTAAAATACGTTCAGATGGGAAATAATGGCACAATGTAGTGTGGAACACCAGGGGCTTGCATTCTCATCTCCAAATTGGGTTTGTAACCCCATGCAACAAAAACATCTCTTGCCTTTTATTATGCCTCTTGTCTCCCTGGCAGAAATTAATGCACAGGTACCATGCAGCACACATCTAACAGAGTCAGAGAATCACACAACGTGAGAGATTGGAAGGGCAGTGGATGTAAGCTGCAGCACAGAAAGTTCCACCTCAACATGAGGAAGAACTTCTTGACTGTAAAGGTCCCAGAGCACTGGCACAAGCTGCTCAAAGAGGTTGTGGAGTCTCCTTGTCTGGAGCCCGTCAAGGCCTGTCTGGATGTGTTCCTGTGTGACCTGAGCTAGATTGTCTGGTCCTGCTGTTGCAGGGGGGTTGGACTCGATGATCTCCTTGGGTCCCCTCCAACCCCTGACACCCTGTGAGCCTGTAAGGGTGACAGGACTGGCACAGGCTGCCTAGAGAGGTTGTGGAGTCTTCTTCTCTGGAGCCTTTCCAGACCTGTCTGGATGTGTTCCTGTGTGAGATTCTCTGTTCATAGAATCATAGAATGGTTTAGGTTGGAAGGGAGCTCAAAGCTCAGCCAGTTCCAACCCCCCTGTGCCACAGGCAGGGACACCTCCCACTAGAACAGGTCACTCAAGGCCTCATCCAACCCGGCCTTAAACAAATCCAGGGAGGGAGCAGCCACAACCTCCCTGGGTGACCTGTGCCAGTGTCTCACCACCCTCACTGTGGTAAGGCTCTAAAAGTTCTGCTTGGCAATCAAGTCTGGGCTACCAGGGTAAAAATGACCATCAGAGTATGTAATCCCTAAATATGGGATTGTCTAACTTGGCCTTGAATATCTCTAAGGAGGGAGCAGCCACAACCTCCCTGGGCAACCTGTGCCAGTGTCTCACCACCCTCACTGCAAACAACTTCCTCCTGACATCCAGTTTCAATCTCCCCTCTGCCATTTTAAACCCATTCCTCCTCATCCTGTCATTAAAAGTCCTTTTAAATAGTCTCTCCACAGCCTTCCTGTAGGCCCCTTTCAGATACTGGAAGGTTGCTATAAGGTCTCCTGGCAGCCTTCTCTTCTCCAGGCTGCAGAGCCCCAACTCTCACAGCCTGTCCTCATAGCAGAGCTGCTGCAGCCCTCTCAGCATCTTCATGGCTCTGCTGTGGTCCTGTTTCATGGTCCTCCCATGGACTGGAAGATCTTCAGAGGTCCCTACCAACCTCTAGCATCCTGTGATCTTGTCTTTTCAAAAGTCCAGCTGCAGAGGTGAAAGAGAAGCCAACAGAGAAGTGCCAACACAAGAGGCTCTACCACTTCATCCCACAGAACTTGAACAGAAACCAACCAAAACACCAAGAGTTTATTTTCAGCAACACACACACGCTTTAATTGTGTACAAAAAAAAAACCCCAAAAACACAATGTGTACAAAATTTCAGATTGCTCCTGTAGAAAATCTGTTCAGTATTCAAACTTGAAGCCCTAAGAGAAGAACCCAGCTGCCTGCCAGCTGCCTGCTCCCTCTGCTTCGTGTTCAAATCGTTTGCGCTGCTCACGAAGGCCAACTGAGCTGCCAGCATAAATCACAAAGGTTTTCCACCAACAGTCTGTCAGCCTGCCACAAACAGGCAGCTAGGAGGAGAGGTAATCTAAACATCCAAGTGAAGAGAAAAGAAAATGAAACACTCTTCTGAGTTTAAGGGATGAACTACCCCTAAATACCTGAGTTTGAAGTGGGGCTGGGGAGCGCCACTCTTAAAGGTGGCTGAGGTCACATTGTCTCCAGAAGTTGGAATTAGTATCAAGCAGGGACATTGCCCACAGAAGGCCAAATGTTGCTACCAGTACATCTGCAGGGCTGTGCTCACCGAATTCTAACAGCTAAACAACTGTGGACAGTGAACAAAGCCTAACTCTCGGCGTCCTTTTTGCAGGCTCCTGCACCTCGCGCCTTAGCTCTGCAGAGAAACAATGCACTTAACAGCAAGCTAAAAGCAGGAAGTTTTTGTTACAGCACGGTGTGGTGCTGCCAATTCATGCAGCAACAGCAACAACCATCCCACAGCTGCCTTTGCAGAGGGCTGGTTAAAGGCAAGCAAGCTGAGGTGTTTGCTAAATGATGTTGCCGCCCCTTGAACGCTGCCCTAGGTCATGCTGCACGACCCCAAGGGGGTGGCTTGAAAAGCAACAGGCTGGTGGCATGGAAAAAAAATAACCAACTCAGCTGCAAGAGCTGCCACTGTAAAAATAAAACAAAACAAAACTTAAAACCCTACATGGAATCACAGAATGGTTTAGGTTGGAAGAGACCTCAAAGATCATCCAGTTCCAACCCGCCCTGTGCCATAGGCAGGGACACATCCCACTAGATCAGGACACTCAAGGGCTCATCCAGCCTGGCCTTGAACAGAATATTGAACATGAATAATGTGACCTAATTAATTAAGATGCAAAGGATATGAACATCTCAGCTGCAAGAGCTGCCACTGTAAAAATAAAACAAAACTTAAAACCCTACATAGAATCACAGAATGGTTTAGGTTGGAAGAGACCTCAAAGCTCAGCCAGTTTCAACCCCCTGCCATAGGCAGGGACACCTCTCTCTAGATCAGGACACTCAAAGCCTCATCCAGCCTGGCCTTGAACAGAATATTGAACATGAATATTGTGACCTGATAAATTAAGACATAAAGGATATGAACACTGAAACACAGATTAGGATGGCAATGCCCTAAAAGTTTGGCCTGATTAGTGGTAAGTGAATGTTTCAAGGTATCTCCAACCATAACTGCTTCAAACTGCACCCAAGGGGGTGCCTTGAAAAGTAACAGGCTGGTGGCATGGAAAACATAATCACCTGAGCTGCAAGAGCTGCCACTAGAAAAATAAAACAAAACAAAACTCAAGACCCTACATGAATATTGTGACCTAATAAATTAAGACACAAAGGATAAGAACACCTCAGCTGCAAGAGCTGCCACTGTAAAAATAAAACAACACAAAACTTAAAACCCTACATGAATATTGTGACTTAATAAATTAACACATCAAGCATAAGAATACCTCAGCTGCAAGAGCTGCTACTGTAAAAAAAACAAACTAAACATAAAACCCTACAGGAATATTGTGACCTAATAAATTAAGATGTAAAGGATATGAACACTGAAATACAGATTGGGATGGCAATGCCCTAAAAGTTTGGCCTGATCAGTGGCAAGTGAAAGGATGCTGCAAGGTACCTCCAACCATAACTGCTCCAAACTGCACCCAAGGGGGTGCCTTGAAAAGTAACAGGCTGGTGGCATGGAAAACATAATCACCTCAGCTGCAAGAGCTGCCACTAGAAAAATAAAACAAAACAGAAAACCCCTACATGAATATTGTGACCTAATAAATTAAGACATAAAGGATATGAACACTAAAATACAGATTGGGATGGCAATGCCCTAAAAGTTTGGACTGATTAGTGGTAAGTGAAAGGATGTTGCAAGGTATCTCCAACCATAACTGCTTCAAACTGCACCCAAGGGGGTGCCTTGAAAAGTAACAGGCTGGTGGCATGGAAAACATAATCACCTGAGCTGCAAGAGCTGCCACTAGAAAAATAAAACAAAACAAAACTCAAGACCCTACATGAATATTGTGACCTAATAAATTAAGACACAAAGGATAAGAACACCTCAGCTGCAAGAGCTGCCACTGTAAAAATAAAACAACACAAAACTTAAAACCCTACATGAATATTGTGACTTAATAAATTAACACATCAAGCATAAGAATACCTCAGCTGCAAGAGCTGCTACTGTAAAAAAAACAAACTAAACATAAAACCCTACAGGAATATTGTGACCTAATAAATTAAGATGTAAAGGATATGAACACTGAAACACAGATTGGGATGGCAATGCCCTAAAAGTTTGGACTGATTAGTGGTAAGTGAAAGGATGCTGCAAGGTATCTCCAACCACAACTGCTCCAAACTGCATCCAAGGGGGTGCCTTGAAAAGCAACAGGCTGGTGGCATGGAAAAATAATCACCTCAGCTGCAAGAGCTGCCAGTATAAAAAAAAACAAACTAAACATAAAACCCTACATGAATGTTGTGACCTAATAAATTAAGACATAAAGGATATGAACACTAAAATACAGATTGGGATGGCAATGCCCTAAAAGTTTGGACTGATTAGTGGTAAGTGAAAGGATGTTGCAAGGTATCTCCAACCATAACTGGTTCAAATGTACACTGCTACAAACTACAAACCCCCAGATGGTTTCACAGAGCAGCCTGCATCCAGCTGGGTGGGAGCAGCTACGTCTTGCCCCAGAAATCCTTCCTCTTCTGAGCTCGTTCCAGTACCTGAGATGCAAGCGAGCTGGATGCTGCCGAGCGTGCAGAGAGCTCTGACAACCTCTCGTCTGTGGGGAGAGCAAGAAGAGAAGAACTAAGTAGGAGGATTAAACACAGACATATTAAACCACAGCTGGCAGGTTTGGCAGGCTCTGAAAATGCAAATCTTTCTATGCCCTCTTTTCACAGCGGATGCTAAAATCGCTGAGTCACAGGGTGGTAGAGGCTGGAAGGCACCTCCAGAGATCATCCAGGCCAACCCCCCCACACCTTGCCAAAGCAGGATCCCCTAGGGTAGTCCACACAGGAATGCATACAGGTGGGTCTGGAAAGTCTCCAGAGAAGGAGACTCCACAACCTCAAAGATAACCTAGTTCCATTTCACCTTTTCTGAGGTAACTCAGCCAGTGAGCTGTGCAGGTTGTGAGTGGTCCTCAAAGCTTATCACAGAATCATAGAATCATAGAATGGTCTAGGTTGGAAGAGACCTCAAAGATCATCCAGTTCCAACCCCCTGCCACAGGCAGGGACACCTCCCACTAGATCAGGACACTCAAGACCTCATCCAGCCTGGCCTTGAACACATCCAGGGAGGGAGCAGACACAACCTGTTCCAGTGCCTCACCACTGAATCACTGAACCTTAGAGGCTGGAAGGCATCTCCAGAGAACATCCAGTCCAACCCCCCTGCCAAAGCAACATCACCCCTAAGGTAGTCCACACAGGAATGCATCCAGGTGGCTCTGGAAAGTCTCCATAGACGGAGACTCCACAATCTCAAAGATAATCTAGTTCCAACCCCCAGCCATAGGCAGGGACATCTCCCACTAGAAAGTCTCCTGGTTAGCACAAGTCAGCTTTGTAAATGTGACTGGTTCACATTTATACCATTTCACCTTTTCTGAGGTAACTCAGGCAGTGAGCTGTGCAGGTTGTGAGTGGTCCTTAAAGCTTATCACAGAAACACAGAACGTTAGAGGTTGGAAGGGACCTCCAGAGAACATCCAGTCCAACACCCCTGCCAAAGCAGCATCACCCCTAGGGTAGTCCACACAGGAATGCATCCAGGTGGGTTTGGAAAAGTCTCCAGAGAAGGAGACTTCACAACCTCTCTGGGCAGCCTGTGCCAGGGCTCTGGCACCCTCACTCTAAAGAAGTTTCTCCTCGTGGTAGCTGAAACTTTCTCTGTTCCAGTTTGCATCCATTGCTCCTTGGCTTACTGCTATGCACCACCCAAAAGAGCTTGGTCCCCTCCACTTGACCCCCACCCCTCAGCTATTGATAGATATTGCTCAGATCCCCTCTCAGCCTTTTCTTCTCCAGACTAACCAGCCCCAGGGCTCTCAGTTTCTCTCCATAGGGGAGATGCTCAAGTCCCCCACTCATCCTCATGGCTCTCTATTGGATTCTCTCCACCAGGTCCCTGTCTCTGGGATTCTCTCCATCAAGTCCCTGTCTCTGGGATCCTCTCCACCAGGTCCCTGTCTCTGGGATCCTCTCCACCAGGTCCCTGTCTCTGGGATCCTCTCCACCAGGTCCCTGTCTCTGGGATCCTCTCCACCAGGTCCCTGTCTCTGGGATTCTCTCCACCACGTCCCTGTCTCTGGGATTCTCTCCATCAAGTCCCTGTCTCTGGGATTCTCTCCAGCAGGTCCCTGTCTCTCCTGAGCTGGGGAGCCCCAAACTGGACACAGTATTGCAGGTGTGGTCTCAGCAGGGCAGAGCAGAGGAGGGAGAAGAAGAATAGCACCACAATGCACTTTATTTACACTTTAGACCATGAATTCGTAACTGATATGCTGGAGAGGAATCTCACATGGAAAGCTACCAGAATGCTACAAGGAGTCACTGAGGGAACTGGGATTGTTCTGTCTGGAGCCTGAGGGAAGACGTTGCTGTGCTCTGCAACTATCTCCAAGGAGGTCGTAGCGTGATGGAGTTTGGTCTCTTCTCCCAAGAAGCAGGTGGCAGAATGAGAGGATACAGCCTGGAATTGTGCCAGGGGAGATTTACACTGGATGAAGTTAAAAATTCTTTATGGAAAAGTGTGGTCAGGCATTGGGACAGGTTGTCCAGAGAGATGGTGGAGTCACTGCCCCTGGAGAGCTTCTCATCCACCAGCACTCTCAAGTCCTTTCCTTCAAGGCTGCTCTCAAGCCAGTCTCTGCCCAGCCTGTATCAGTGCTTGGGATTGCCCTGACCCAGTGACATTGTCCTTAGAACCACAGAATCAGTCAGGGTTGGAAGGGAGCACAAGGATCAGCCAGTTCCAACCCCCCTGCCATGCCCAGGGACACCCTACCCTAGATCAGGCTGCCCACAGCCTCTGCCAGCCTGGTTGCAAACATCTCCAGGGATGTGGCCCCAAACACCTCCCTGGGCAACCCATTCCAGGCTCTCTCCACTCTCATGCTCAACAACTTCCTCCTCACATCCAGTCTGTGTCCACATGTTCAAAACCATGTGGACATGGCACTTTGGGACATGGATTCCTGGTTAATGGTGGTTTCAGGTTGACTCCCTAAAAAGTTACTCCCCAGCTTTCTTGTAGCCCCCTTCAGATACTGGAAGGCCACAGTAAGGCCACCTTGGAGCCTTCTCCTCTCCAGACTGAACAGCCCCAACTCCCTCAGTCTCTCTTTACAGCAGAGCAGCTCAAGCCCTCAGAGCATCCTCATGGCCCTCCTCTGGACACCTTCCAGCACATCCATAGCCCTCTTGTCCCAGGGGCTCCAGCACTGGATGCAGTACTCCAGGTGGGGTCTCAGCAGAGCACAGTAGAGGGGGAGGATCAGTTCCCTCTCCCTGCTTCCTATACTTCTCTTGCTGCAGCCCAGGCTCTGGTTGGGATTCTGGGCTGCAAGAGCACATTGCTGGCTCACATGAATCTGGAGAATGGCAAGCAAGGCCTGATGATAGTGTGTGCAGCTCACACACCTGTCTTTGTACTGCCACTTTGAGAAAACTTCCACCTGCACTTCTGCACACAGGTAACTGGAAGAGCTCCCAGGTTTGTATATGCATGAAAAAATGATGGGCACACAGAAACATAGAATGGTCTAGGCTGGAAGGGACCTCAAAGCTCATCCAGTTCCAACCCTGCTTTGGGTATGTTTAAAATCATAGAATCATAGAATGGTTTAGGTGGGAAGAGACCTCAAAGATCATCCAGTCCCAACCCCCCTGTGCCACAGGCAGGGACATCTCCCACTAGATCAGGTCGCTCAGGGTCTCATCCAACCTGGCCTTGAATATGTCCAGGGAGGGAGCAGCCACAACCTCCCTGGGCAACCTGTACCAGTGTCTCACCACCCTCTCTGCAAACAACTTTCTCCTAACATCCAGTGTCAATCTCCCCTCTGCCACTTTAAACCCATTCCTCCTCATCCTGTCATTACAAGACCTTGTCAATAGTCCCTCCCCAGCAAAATGCCCACATGAAATGCCTGGGAACTGGTACACTGTAGCTGTTCCTCAAAGGGACATCATCACTCAGCTCACAGGTGGGGAACCAAAAGAAGAGGCAAAAGAAACAACCACAGCACCAGCAGAGAGAGTATTTCATCTGTGTGCAGCAAGGTGCAGAGTGCTGTAGGACTTTGCATGCTCTCTGCAGGCACACAGATGCTTGGCTGAGCCACCTTGCACAACCCACAGACTTCCTAGCCAACTGCAGTGAGTAAGACAGAGAATTGGCCTGAACCTCTGCTAAAACCAAGAAGGAAAAAAGCATAAGGGGGAGAGAGAGGAGGAAAAGAACAAAAAAAAAAGCTTAGGGTTTCTCTGTGGTGCATTTATAAATAAGCTGCAACCAGAAAAAAGCATAAGGGGGAGAGAGAGGAGGCAAAGAACAAAAAAAAAAAGCTTAGGGTTTCTCTGTGTTGCATTTATAAATAAGCTGCAACCAGACAGGGGCTCTGCCCCTGAGCCAAAGGAAGGGGACTGCAGCTAGCACAGCACCACACTGAGCTCAGTCTCATCCCTCTGCTCACAAGCAACATGCAGCAGCTCAACCCAGTGAGGGCTACAGTAATTTGGGCTTACTCCCACTACTAAATGAGTTTGGATCTGTCCACTAAAGGGATAAGAAGATGCAGTGGTGGGTGGTGAACTGCTTGCTCCCCAAGGGGAGACCTAATGGCAGCCTGCCAGTACCTGAAGGGGGCATGGAGCTGATGGAGTGGGTCCAGAAGAGGGGCACGAAAATGACCAGAGGGCCATTAAAGTGACCAGGGAATTGGAGCAGTTCTGCCACAAAGCCAGGCTGAGGGAGCTGGGGGTGTGCAGCCTGGAGAAGAGGAGGCTCTGGGGAGACCTCATAACAGCCTGCCAGCACCTGAACAGGCAAGGAGCTGGTGGAGTGGGTCCAGAGGAGGCCATGAAAATGATGGAGCATCTCTGCCACAAAGCCAGGCTGAGGGAGCTGAGGGTGTGCAGCCTGGAGGAGGCTCTGAGGAGACCTCACAGCAGCCTGCCAGTGCATGAAGGGGATGTGGAGCTGATGGAGCAGTTCCAGAGGAAGAACACAACAATAATCAGAGGATTGGAGCAGCTCTGCTATAAAGCCAGGCTGAGGGAGCTGGAGGTGTGCAGCCTGGAGAAGAGGAGGCTCTGGGGAGACCTCAGAGCAGCCTGCCAGTGCCTGAAGGGGGCTACAAGAAGGCTGCAGAGAGACTGTTTGCAAAGGGCTGCAGGGACAGGATGAGGGCAATGGCTGAAAACTAGAGCAGAGCAGATTGAGAATGGATGTTAGGAACAGGTTCTGCACCAGGAGGGTGCAGACTTTTCAGCACTTAGAATCATAAAATCATAGAATGGTTTAGGTTGGAAGGGACCTCAAAGTTCATCCAGTCCCAACTCCCCAGTGCCATAGGCAGGGACACCTCCCACTAGAACAGGTCTCTCAAGGCCTCATCCAACCTGGCCTTGAACACCTCCAAGGAGGGAACAGCCACAACCTCCCTGGGCAACATGTGCCAGTGTCTCAGATATTGAAGGTGAGGCTAGACAGGGCTGTGGGCAAGCTGATCTAGATGAGGATATCCCTGCTGACTGCAGAGGGGGTTGAAGCTTTGGAGGTCCATTCCAACCCAGCCCATTCTATGACTCTATGTAACTAAAACCATTTTGAAGAGAATCAGCATTATTTAAGGTGGAGTGCATGTGCCCACACACTGCCCACACACCAGCACTTCCACTGAGACTCTGAGCTCAGCATCATCTCCTGAAGTTCTGTCCCTGACTGCTCACTTATGATTAACTTCTCTTTGGCCTGGAGAAGACAAGAGGAACCTCAGGGGAACTGCTGGAGAAAGTCCAGAGGAGGGCCATGAAGATGATCAGTGGCCTGGAGCACCTCTGCTATAAGGACAGGCTGAGAGAGTTGGGGCTTTGCAGCCTGGAGAAGAGAAGGCTGCCAGGAGACCTTGAAGTGGACTTCCAGAATCTGAAGGGGGCTACAGGAGGGCTGGGGAGGGACTACTGACAAGGTCTTGTAATGACAGGATGAGGAGGAATGGGTTTAAAGTGTCAGAAGGGAGATAGAAACTGGATGTTAGGAGGAAGTTGTTTGCAGTGAGGGTGGTGAGACACCGTCACAGGTTACCCAGGGAGATTGTGGCTGCTCCCTCCCTGGAGGTGTTGAAGACCAGGCTGGATGAGTCCTTGATTGACCTGTTCTAGTGGGAGGTGTCCCTGCCTATGGCACAGGGGATTTGGAACTGGCTGAGCTTTGAGGTCCCTTCCAACCTAAACCGTTCTATCATTCTATGATTCTAGGACTCCTGCGTGGAATCCCCTGGATGATGCTGCTTTGGACTTGATCTCTGGAGGTGCCTTCCCACCTCTAACATTCTTTGCCTCTGTGTTATTCATGCAAAGCCATAAGACAGTCTTACTGCATTCAGAGATCCTTCACATCAGTGCAGAAGTTAACATTAACCTAAGTTATGATATCCAGCAACACTCTGGGACAAGAAATACCTTCATCGTTACAGTTTCTCTCCTGAAGGGGTAACTGGAAAGGTCTTGGTTTTGGCTTGCCAAGATTCCCTAAGACAAAAAAGAAGCCAAAAGGTAGAGTTTTGAATCATTTCACAATATAAACCGGGTAATGTTCCATTTTACAGCACTTCTAATATGTTGTTTCCAAAAAACCTAAGTTATACCAACAGCAAACCTACCAAAAACTCCAAGAAAAGCTTCTGAGGTGAAATAAACTTAGCCCAATGTATTCTGCTCAGTGCACCTACCTGTGGCAGATGACAAAAGGCATTCAGTAAACTGCACTCCAGGTGCAGAGCTGGAACACAGCCCAGAGTTTAACCTTCTTCCCAAGGCAACTGGTCTGGATTTTACTATCCCACTTAACCAGACGACTGCTTCACATAATTACAGAATAGTAAGAGTTGGAAGGGACCTCAAGGATCATCCAGTTTCAGCCCCCCTGCCATGGGCAGGGACACCTCACACTAGATCAGGTTGCCCAGAGCATGGAATGGAATGCAATGGAATGCAATGGAATGGAGAGGAGTGGAATTGAATAGAATGGAGTGGAATAGAATGGAATGGAATGGAGTAGAGTGGAATGGAATTGAATAGAATGGAGTGGAATGGAACGGAGTGGAGTGGAGTGGAGTGGAGTGGAGTGGAGTGGAGTGGAGTGGAGTGGAGTGGAGTGGGATGGGATGGAGTAGAGTGGAATGGAGTGAAGTGGGGTGGAATGGAACGGAATGGAGTAGAGTGGAGTGGAGTGGGATGGGATGGGATGGGATGCGATGCGATGCGATGCGATGGGATGGGATGCGATGAGATGGGATGCAATGGGATGGGATGGGATGTGATGGGATG
>VWZI01023727.1:248144-258810 GCA_013396835.1 Psilopogon haemacephalus | reverse complement strand
TTTCCCCCACACACACCAGGAATATTTTGCTGTGGCTTTTGACTCTTCTAAATAAATAATATCAGCAAGTTGCAGTTAAGTCAGATCCATGCCCCCTGAGCGACCATATGAATCATGTTCTTAAATCTATCTTTTTCAATAAAGCCACAACTAGTGACTGGTCTTTAAAATGTCCTGGTCTTTAAAATGTCCTAATCTTTAAAATGTCCTAATCTTTAAATTGTCCTTTTGTCTTCAGTTTACCTACACCCCCCACAAAATAGCAATGCTTTCCAGCTGACTGTTGATGCTTTCTTTAAACTGTATTTCCTTCCTCTTCTCCTATCTTAACCTCGTAGCATGAGCAAGTTAACTTGCAGTAAATAACAAAGTGTGCATCAAGCTTTATTTAAGGTACCTGGATGTTGGTCTTTGCTGGGCATTTTAGCCTTGATCAGGGGCATTTCTAACGTGAGACATCTCTTTATTCCAACGTGCATTAAAAAATAAGCACAAGTAAAATGTCAGGGAATGCAGAAAGTACAGGCCTGCAGGTGGGCATCCTCAGAAACTGTGTTGTCCTGTATATTTTAATTTTCTGCTGGTGTTAAAGATTTCACTGAATTCATTTGCGGTTGTCACCATTGTTTTTGCATATCAAGCAAAGGCCAGTGACATAGACCAGGTTTACATTATGTGCACCCAGGCAGCATGACATTAGGAACCCTGGGGCATCCAGAAGTTCTATGGAGTCTGATTAGGGGATATCTTAAACTTCAGGCAGAGGTCTTGATTCAGTCAAAAGTGCAAGAGATCAGAACCTGCTTGCTGAAAGTGGTAGTGTAAATATAAACCATGTGAATGCTTCCTCCTTCTTAGCTGTATGAAGAGCAGGAGCAAGGACTTTTTAGGCTAGCAGGTAGTGACAGGACTAGGGGGAATGGAGCAAAGCTGGAGGTGGGGAGATTCAGACTGGATGTGAGGAGGAAGTTCTTCAGCGTGAGAGTGGTGAGAGGCTGGAATGGGTTGCCCCTGCAGGGAGGTGTTTGGGGCCAGATCCCTGGAGGTGTTTGCAGCCAGGCTGGCAGAGGCTGTGGGCAGCCTGATCTAGGGTAGGATGTCCCTGGGCATGGCAGGGGGGTTGGAACTAGATGATCCTTGTGGTCCCTTCCAACCCTGACTGATTCTATGATTCTGTTTGTTTGTGCCATGGCTGTGTATGGAGAAGGCTGATACTCATTAACAAGACCCATTCCATCATCAGTGTTTGTGCCTGGCACTCTCAGGCAGTTGGCACCATCACTGCAGTCTCTCAGAGACTCCTCTCAGAGCAGTTAATAGCAGCAGGAGGAGGCCAGGGCTCCACTCTACCAACAGCAGTGCTCTCCTTTGGCGTTTCCTTCATCATGTCTTGGTGCACTGTGTTTTGTGCATTGGTTCCTGTCAAGTGAAATGCCATGGATCCAAACTCAGCAGACTGTCCTCTGTCTTGGTTCCTTGCTTTTGTTGTTTGAAAAAGAAATAGGCTCTAAAAATCACTAGGTTGGTGGCAGTCTATCACTAAAGTCATTAGAAATTTTTGTCCACCTGGTTTTCCTTTCTTGAGTTGGGCTGGCGGATACTTAGCCCGTGCTGCCTGACCATGGGAACCAAATAACTTTGGAGGAAAAGACCTCTGTCATCTGCAGGCAGTTTTATTAACCTCTGAAGCACACAATTGTGCCATGTAGGACCCAAGTCCACGCTAGGGCCCTTTCATTACCCTGCCGCGTGGCTGGATTTATGCTGGTGGAAGTCCTAGCTAAAAAAAAAAAAAAAAAAAAANTCTGGGAAAAAAAAAAAAAAAAAAAAAAAAAAAAAGCTTTTGTACAATGATTAATTGACCTTAACAAGTTTAAGGATGCTTATTTGCACACAGTTATGAAGTGTTGCAATATGTCACAAATGAGAGCGGCTTCTATTATAAACATAATGGCATAAACAGTGAAAGCTGGCTATATTTCCTTAAAAGTTCATTGCGGGGAAATGGGGAAGCTTGAGAAGCTAAACAAATCCAGGCAATAATGGAAATGTAGCATGAAATTACTTCTGTAAACAACAGCCATTCATTATTTGAACATTTTTCATAAGAGAGTAAGCAGACGAGTGTTGATGTGAAAGGGGGTGTGTGTGTGGGCAGGGGGAGGAGGGTGGAGCGGGGGGGGCATTTTGAAAGAAATCTTCCAGGGTTATATAGACAGGAGTACATCTGTTTTTTTTTAAAAAAAAAAAAAAGAAAAAAAAAAGAAGAAAAAAAAGAGGTATGTAAAGCACTGATTGATCCCCGAATATTAACAATCGATGCCATTTCCTTCATTAACTTCTGAGCGGAGCACAAAGAAAGGTATATTTGATTTAAGGGGAAGAGAAGGGAGCACTATTTAATGTTGATTTGGTGTAGTGAATAACCCCAGAGAGAAATGTAAATACCAGGCTGCAATAACATGACAGCACACTAATCATATTTACAAACGATATTAAATCTGTCCATTGTGCTTGCCTGGCTGCGGATTGGCCCGGCTGTAATTGTCACTGTAACCAGCCCTGGCTTGTGGGAGAATTTAACTGCAGTGATATAAGGTGAGTGCTGGGCTTATTATTACTTTATTATTACCCGGTTTATGTTTATTAAAACAATTTGTCATGCAGAACAGGAATGGGAGAAAGGGAACATTAAATCGTGCTGTACTCAACCTGAAGAAATGAGTTACAATAAAATTAATGGCAGGCAGGCCACAGCTGACACTTGTAGCCGTGTGGAGCAGCTACACACTGGTTCGTTTCATTTGCTGATCGTTTCTTGTTAGGGTCACGCCATTAAACTTACATATTGAGAACTACTGAAAATCCGAGGCAATGAAGGCAAAGTTTATGAAGCAAAAGTGGGGATTTTTTATTTTATTATATATATATATTGTTTTTTTTTTTCCTCCTCCCCCGGCTGCTAATGCATTCCTTTCAATTATTACAGAAATCAGGAATGCAGATTGAAAGTTTAAATCATACTGAGTTATTAAAGACGCGCGTCGGAGTGAATGTCCTTCAATTTTACAGAGGCTTAGGGAGCTGAGAAAGAGCTGAGTTTAGGCTAAAGTGAGACCATTCTCTAAAGGCTTTGAGCAAAGAGAACAGCGAGAATAGTGGTCATGAAAGGTCTCATAACAAGTTTAATAAAAGCTGCTTTATTTTCTTTCCCTGGAACTCAAGGGGTCCTTATTTGATATCCTCAAATTTATTTCAGCCCAAATCTTCATTATTTTAAAAGTAGAGGCAGGAGGCAATGGCCATGGGAATAGCGTTGAGCCTCTTGGAATTCAGCAAAGAGGCATAGTGACATAACCCCCTCTCGTGACACAATTACGGAAGAAATTAAAAGTGTCAGGCTCTATGTACTTTAGCTGCATAGAAGAAATCTGGCCTCCTGATGAAACATCTTTGTACATGAAAAAGTAATACCCTGCCCTTGTTTCCCATTATACAACAATGTTAAGGAGTCTTCTGGGGTGATTATTAGGGATTTGGTGAGGCACAATAAATGCTGAAGATTAAATCTGAGCGCTAGCAATTAGTATTGGGGGAGGAAGAGCACTTCTTTTCTTTTCTTTTCTTTTTTTTTTTTCTTTTTTCCCCTTTTTCTTTTTTTTTTTTTTTTTCAGAAGTATTTATTAATGAAGCCCTTTAAAGAAAACTGAGCCGACTGCTGAAGTTAGGAAATGTGAACCTTTCATTTCTAGCAGTTTTATACTTGTGTAAGTCCCACAAAGTCCATGGGGTTATTCTTGATTTATAGCAGTGTGAGAAAGTAGATGATTGGGCTGTCTCTGTGGGATTTTTTTCCCTCATTTTCCTTTTTTAAACTAAGGTAGTTTTTTAAGTCCTGGAGAAAGCCTTCTAAGGGGGGGACTTAGCCACATATCCTCAACCTGCATCCCCAGTCCCAAGGGCTGGATGAAGCTTCCAAGAGCTCAGCATCCAACCACTGCAATAGAACACCACTCTCTGGAAAATCCAGATGGGTGAAGTGGTTGAAGATATTTAAAGCATCTTCTTTTAGAAAACTATTTTATCCTTTTGGTTTACCAGTAAGGGAAATGGCAGATAGAATCATAGAATGGTTTAGGTTGGAAGAGACCTCAAAGATCATCCAGTTCCAACCCCCCTGTGCCATAGGCAGGGACACCTCCCACTAGATCAGGATGCTCAAGACCTCATCCAACCTGGCCTTGAACACCTCCAGGGAAGGAGCAGCCACAAGCTCCCTGGGCAACCTGTTCCAGTGTCTCATCACCCTCATTGTAAGAACTTTCTCCTAACATCCCATTTAAATCTCCTCTCTGCCAGTTTAAACCCATTCCCCCTCGTCCTGTTATTACAAGACCTTGTGGACTGTCCCTCCCTAGCCTTCCTGCAGGCCTCCTTCAGATACTGGAAGGTTGCTATAAGGTCTCCTGGAAGCCTTCTCTTCTCCAGGCTGAAAAGTCCCAACTCCCTCAGCCTGTCCTCATAGCAGAGGTGCTCCATCCCTCTGACCATTTTTGAGAGATGTTTCTCTTGGAGAAGTAACTTCGCATTCAGGCTCAGTGGTGGAGCCACTCCAATCACAAAGGGTGCTCCAAAGATGAGGAAAAACTTAAGGAAAAAAAATTTCCCTGTCCTTACTTAGCACTTCCTCCCGAGCTGATCACCTCCTTGAAATAACAACCACTTCTCTCTGAGCACCAGGAGGTTTCTTTGTGAATACAAAAGGAGAGACCAAAGGCCTTGACTCACAGCTTCTTTTCCCTGGTGAGGTCTAACGCAGTAAGTGTCATCCATTGCCATGGCAAGCACTCATGGTGTTCCCATGTCTCCAAGCCTTAGTGATTTGTGGAGTGGCTCCTATCTGCCTTTTTGACGCTGTGCTGCAGTTGCAAATAGAAGAGAAGAGGTTCAGAAAGACAGCAGAATCACGGAGGGAATAATTATTTCTGTGGCAGTGGTCTCTGTGCTTGGTTGGCCTCGTTTGAGAGGTGAAGTGAGGGTGTGAAAGAGGCACAGGTCTGGGTGTCTGGATGGTCTAAGTACGGACAGGCAGCTGCTGTAGTGGTGGATTCAGTGGAAGCATAGCAGGCAGCAGATGCCCACAGATTTCTGCCTTTGAGTCCTTTTTTTTTGTGTGTGTGCCCTCTGTTTAGATTCAATGAAAAGAAAACACTTTTTATTAAAACACATTGACCTGCCTGTCTTGCTAAATAGGCTTTTTAATGTTACAGCAGGGCTTTGACCAGGCATTTTTTAAGCCAAAATTTTAACCTAATCTTCCATCTTCATTTGTATTTTTGTAACACTCAGTAAACTTGGGGAGAAACCACTTACTCCTTACGTGTAAAACTCGTGAGCTCCAAGTAATGCCTACTGCTGAATGGCAGTCCTCATTGCATCCTTTGACACGAAGGACAAGGATAGAGTAAGGAACTTGGAGTCGTATTTAACACTTGGATTATTAATAACAATAACATTTGGCATCTTTATTGCGCTTTACATTCCCAAAATGCTGCATAAACATTAACTAAGTGGTAGTTAAGTGCGCGTAAATGATATTCAGAGCCATTACCCTCTACCATTCCAGCGCAGTCACTGTGGGGTCCACACCGAGATGTGTGTGTGCTGCTGCTTGGTGGAAAATCTTTACTGCTCATGTGAAGTATCAGCCCTCCTGGAAGAAGCAGGCTGACCATTTTTCATCTGGTTCCGCGTGCACCCGAAGGCTTTTGTCCGTATTATGGATTAATGGTCTGCAAAATTTCAGTTTATCGGGCAAAAAGAAGTTGTTGATTTTACTTAGGGGAGCGTAAAAAAAAAAAAAAACCAAAAAAACCAACACAACAAACAAATAAAAATAAAGCAGAGGGCCCAGAAAGCAGAGCACTACTTCGTCTTTTAAAGCATGTTTTAGTTTGCTTCTTGCCACGGCCATGAATTTTGTGCTCTGTTTCCTGGCTGTGGGGCTCACTTTTGCTGAAGCACATACACTTGGGTGCTGGATGCTGCAGGGGCTACGTGCCCAGGGACCAGTCCAACCCTTCAGAGCCTCTTGATGTGCTGATGCATGCATCACTATTGCCAAACAAGGTTCTACTCAGTGTCCATCGAATAGGGATTGCACAGAGTCCTTTCATGACCCACCATTCTGGAGCTCCCAGCACAGGAAGGACATGGAACTGTTGGAGAGAGTCCAGAGGATGGCCACAAAGATGCTGAGAGGACTGGAGCACCTCTGCTATGAGGACAGGCTGAAAGAGTTGGGGCTTTTCAGCCTGGAGAAGAGAAGGCTTCGAGAAGACCTTATAGGAGCCTACCAGTATCTGAGGGGGTCCTACAGGAGGGCTGGGGAGGGTCTGTTCACAAGGTCTTGTAATGACAGGACGAGGGGGAATGGGTTCAAATTGACAGAGGCGAGATTTGAATGGGATGTTAGGAACAAATTCTTCACAGTGATGGTGGTGAGACACTGGAACAGTTGCCCAGGGAGGTTGTGTCTGCTCCCTGTCTGGAGGTGTTCAAGGCCAGGTTGGATGAGGTCTTGAGCAACCTGATCTAGTGGGAGGTGTCCCTGCCTATGGCGGGGGGTTGGAACTGGATGATCTTTGAGGTCTCTTCCAACCTAAACCATTCTATGAGTCTATGATTATCCAGTGATGTGAGATTGCTCATGCATGGCTTTCAAAGGAAAATATCTGTACTTGCGTTATGTTTTTCCCTCACTCCCAATCTGCAGCACCCTTGTCTTGTAACCACACTAGCTTCTAGCACAGCAATGCTTCTTTTTTCTCGCTTTTGTACCTTTCCATCACTTTGGTAAAAGAAAGCATGGGGAAGATTTTGGAAGCACCTTGCACCTCTGATGGTAGCTGCAGCAGCAATTTTCTACCCAAAAACAATTTATTGTGTGGCTCCATCAAAGGGGAGCAGAAATCAAGGGAAATGTCAAATAGCAGTTTTCGTGCTGGATTGCATCAACGTAATCCAGGAGCAAGTGAATAATTCCGCTGTCACTTAATTAAAAGTTTTAAGACCTTATGCCTTTGACCTTGTTCTTTAGCTGAACACATAAAAGCAAAATGGCTTGCTACCTTAATCTCACTTCATGCCGTTGCCTTCTGATGAAAGAATCCTCTTGGTGCCTCTGATTTGTCATTGAAGCGAGGGGAAAGGGCTCCGCGCACTACTTGCTCCTATCTTCTGCAGCAAGTCTACCTTGACAAAGTTTCTCTTGCTATCTTTAGTCTCCTCCCTGGAGCATCTAGCGCATCAGGACAAGAGGGATCTCAGCCCCACAGCTTCATTTGGACCTGTTAACTGTAACTACTGATGTCGTTTACAAGGATAAACCCTTAAAGCCAGACCAAGGTAGACAAAGAAAGAACACTGGAGTAATTCCCTTTGGACACCAGAGATTGGTGTTCAAGTTATTGAAAATCTGTGTAACTCATTTTCTCTTTTGTCATACTTAAAAAATCCATGAAGTTTGGCTGAGTGCAAACAATAAGCTTTTATTGTTGCTGCCCTTCTTCATAAATGTGTAATCTTCTGGGACCATCGGAAAAGCTTTGGTACAACAAATTAAAAGTCTCTAAACTTTCCTATGTCTCCTTGGACATTTTGTAGACCTGCAAATATCAAGCAGTGATCAATACAATGCTGCTTTAATACTTTAAGGCAAACGGGCAGGTTCTGAGCCAGGGAGCACAGAGCAGCTCTTGCACACCCAGACAGGATTCCTGCTGTGGTCACAGAGGAGCCGTGCCCCTGGGATGGCACTGGGAAAACCACGCACAGGAGAACCTGAATGGCAGACTGTGAGGGCAGCTGGATACAGCTATATGCATTAGTGTGGAGGTTTAGCAGTTACCTGCCCCCCACCTTTTGAAACAGCCCAGGCTAGGACTCAGAACGCTGGAGGTTAATAAATGAAGCTTTATACTTACAGCAGCGCTCAATGTACAAGCAGGTATTTGCAATGTATAACAGATATCTACAGATATATACAGTGAAAAGGTAATACAGAGGCACCACAGCCCTCCCAGAGATCAAAATCCCCAAGAGGGGTTTCTAACCACCCCTACCACCTTCCCTCCCTTCTCCAATCTTATCTCACCATCTGTTGATGCAGCAGATAGGCAGAGGTAGATCAGCCAGGGGGGATAGCAGTAGGAAAGAAGTTAGTAGAATTATTGAGAATTAGCTACACAGGCAGAGATGAAGGAACCATGCAAGGAGAGCAGCCACAGCCCTGAGCAGTCTGAAACTGTCTGACTTATCTATATTTGGGTTACAACTATTAAAACATTTCTTTTTTTTTTTTTCTTTCTCAGTAGAGCCCTGGGAGAAGTAGCATTGTCTGTTTTCATTTCTCAGCCTATAGTCTAATTTCTCACTCAAATTCTCCAATTAGTTCAAACCAGCACAATTCATTATCAAGGCTCACAAGCACCCTGACTCTCCCATCATCAGCTCCTGCATTGAGGCAGCAGTGTCTGTCAGCTGGGCCTGAATTCAATCAGTGCTATTATGCAGGTTGTGGTGGTTTATGATCTCCTCTTTCTGTCCACATGTCCCCATTCCCTAACAAGCCAATTATACTGTAGCCAACAGTGTGCCTTGGATTTCCCCTCTCTCCTTGTTGTTTTAGTGTAGTAAGCTGCTTTACTCTGCTCTCTTGGTATATCCTTTGCTTTATCTCTGAGATGACTGTGTAGCTTCTCTTTCTGGTGAGGCTCATGGTATTCAGTTGCAGAATGTTTGCTCTTTCATCTCTTGTCAATGGAATGACCTTGCCAGTGTAACAGCTTCAACAAGAAATATTCAGCATAGACTGGAGAGAGTGAGAATTATGGCTGTCGTATTTGCCTCATCACTAGGGAGCAAACATTTGCATTTTCTTCCCAACTTACTGACAACTGCACCTGAGTCAAAAAACTGCCTTTGCAACCTCTAGAAGACAGCAGCTAAAGGTGGAGTTGAGCAGAGTTTTAGAGGGACCTGGGGGAGCTGGGGGAGGAGAAGCTCAACATGAGGCAGCAGTGTGCACTTGCAGCCCAGAAAGCCAAGCAGAGCCTGGGCTGTATCAGGAGCAGTGTGGACAGCAGGTGGAGGGAGGTGATTCTCCCCCTCTACTCCACCCTGCTGAGACCCCACCTGGAGTACTGCATCCAGTTGTGGAGCCCTTGGGACAAGAGGGATGTGGACATGCTGGAGTGTGCCCAGAGAAGGGCCACAAGGATGCTCAGAGGGCTGCAGCACCTCTGCTGTGAGGACAGACTGAAAGAGTTGGGGCTGTGCAGTTTGGAGAAGAGGAGGCTCCCAGGTGACCTTCTGGTGGCCTTGCAGTATCTGAAGGAGGCCTACAAAAAAGCTGGGGAGGGACTTCTAAAGCTATCAGATAGTGACAGGACTAGAGGGAATGGAGCAAAGCTGGAGGTGGGGAGATTGAGATTGGATGTGAGGAGGAAGTTGCTGAGCATGAGAGTGGTGAGAGCCTGGAATGGGTTGCCCAGGGATGTGGTTGGGGCCATATCTCTGGAGGTGTTTGCAGCCAGGCTGGCAGAGGCTGTGGGCAGCCTGATCTAGGGTAGGGTGTCCCTGGACATGGCAGGGGGGTTGGAGCTAGATGATGCTTGTGGTCTCTTCCAACCTTGGCTGATTCTATGATTCTATGATTCACTACCACCACCCAGCTCCTCTCTCAGTATCTGAACCATCATCACTCCCTGGTGAGCTGGGAATGGATTTCTGCAGTGGCTCATGCCAAATGGATGTATGCAGAGATTGAGACAAGCAGTGCTGCTGGGTGGGAGCCCAGTTTTACTAATGAGCACCTAGAGGTGCAGCTGGTCCAGGTAGTCTGCCCAAGTAACAGCTGCCCAAGCAGCTTGTGCAAGCTGTACCTGTGTGCTAGTATGAATGCCAGGTCCTGGTGCAGGAACCAGACTTCTCACCTCTGGGCACTCAGCTGGGATGAGGTGGGAACCTGGTGCTTGCTCATGTGTGGGGCCAAGTGGCCCAGTCCTTTGTTGAGAAGTTCTTCCTGGAAAAAAAAAATAATCCCTTAATATCTAGTCAAAGCCCATTTACATCAGCATGAAAGCTTGCCACTGACCTAATGGCCTTTGGATCAGGTCCATAGCCTCCTTAGGTCTTTCTGTGGAGCTCTTTAGGTCAAGTTCTATCTCACTGATGTGGTTGAACTTAAATTGATTCAGAGAGAAACTGACTGTTCTTCTAAAGAAGTGGACATTTTTCTTAAGCAGCTTCTGTTTTCAGGTAAAACCCCTTGAGGCAGCCGTGGGGCTTTGTGACAAACCCCTCTGGGGCACACGGCATGGGCAGCTGGAGTGGTACCCAAGGACACCTCAGTGCTTCCGTCAGCCAGTTAGCCATAGCAAAAACCTGAGGCTCTTTCATTCTACTAATGAAGGATGAAACACGAAGGTTCAAACCTGATTTAAAATTTCAAATATGTAGGTGCTAAATAATATTGTCTGGCTTCCTGAAAAAGCTGCTTTCTTTATTTTCCAGTGGAGAGAATTCAGTATCTCTGCTGTTTAACATCTTTGTCAGTGACATGGACAGAGGAATCGAGTGCACTCTCAGCAAGTTTGCAGATGAC
>VWZI01023727.1:218422-239622 GCA_013396835.1 Psilopogon haemacephalus | reverse complement strand
TCTTTTTTTCTTTTCCCCCCATTTTTTTTTTTTTTTTTTTTTTTTTGTTTCCAAGAGCATTCAGCAAGAAGTGGTCTTTTTAACTGCTTTGTTCATGTTTGCATTCTTTGATTGCAAAATTTTGCGAGACAAAAGTGAGCTAAGCTCGTTCCGTGGTGCCCTCCAGTTAACTGTTCAGTTGAAAAATGACCTTCATAACTAAGTCCCTTGCCTTTGCATCCATATCAAGGAGTTACAACTCTAACCTACAGTTGAGGAGAGGTGGCTTCAGTCTAGTAAACCATCAGAAATTGCATGAGCACCCTGTGGAGTGCAGATATTTATAGATATCTAAGAGGAGTACAGATAACTGAATAATTTGAATCTGAATTCTGAAACAGCCTAGGGCTTTTCTGCTGGCTTTCAAGTCCGGCATCCTCTTGCATGACATTTAGTCATTAAAAGCCGGAGTTGATTTCAGTGTCTAAATAACTCTGCCTCAGACACAATACGATATGGCAAGGCAGGGATCACAGGAGGTGCACAGAGCATCCTGCAGCACCAGGCAGGGCAGACGCTTTCTGGATGTCCTCGAAATCGCCGCGCGCTACCTGAGGTTGTGTTCACTGTGAAACGCATTCATGTATTCAGTCTTGAGATTGACTGCAGAGCTCTCTGCTGGTGTGAATCAGGGTGGCCACGAGTCAGTCGTGCTGAGCTATGCTCACAGAGAACCCGACCCCCTAAGGAGTTTTGCACCTAGAGTTCTGTTGCCTGCGTTTTCGCCGCCAACCCAGCTCTGGTGGGGTGGATTTTAACATGCGCCAGCTCCCCGGTGAGCAGAAATAGCTGTAAATAACTTTGCATTCTTGCAGAAATAGCTGTAAATAACTTTACATTCTTACAGAAACGCCACACGAGGCACGTAAAAATAATTTGGAATTGCTCCAAGCACTGGAAAAATATTTAAGTATCAGGGAATCGTTGAAGTGTGTAGGTTGGAAGGGACCTGCAAAGGTCCTACTCTGAGCCTGTTTGGGGGGGAGCAAGTTGCTCATCTGTGTCCAGATAAGTTTTAGTTGTCTCTAGGGGTGGACATTCCTCTCTGTGAATCCTGCTCCTGCATTTTCCAAATCTACAGTGAAAAAGCTTTTTCCTAATATCCCATTGGATTTTGCTAAGTTATAACTTGTGCCTATAGCTACTTGTCTCATCACTGTGCATCTCCAAGAACAGTTTGACTCCATTTCTTTGTATCTTTGTATTAGGTTGCAGTAGACAGCAGTAAAATCTGTCTGTTACTTTCTCTTCTTTGAATTGAACAAACCCAAGTGCTTCAGCTGCTTCTCATTTTATGGTTTTCCAACTCTCTAGTCATATTGCTGGCCTCTGCTTGACTTGCTGCTGTGTGGCAGTGGCTTCATTTTCTGTGCAGTTGGACCCAAAACTGGACACCACACTTCAGTCTTATTGGTGCTGAATGAGAGTGAAGCCATCACCTCCCCATCCTACTGGCTGTGCCCCTGCGAATGCAGCCCAGCATGCAGCTGGCTACCCTGGCTGTGAGTGCAGCCCTGCAGGCACCTGGCCACCTTGGCTGCAAGGGATGCTGCTCACTGACCTTCACCATGTTGTCTACCAGGCCCTCAGCTCCTTTTTCTCCAAAACTGCTTTCTATACTGTTGACTCCTGGCCTGTACTGGTATGTAAGCTTAGTGCATCTGATCTGCAATACTAGTCGAGGGTGTTAAGTATTGATTCCAATGCCATCCAGAGGGACCTGTGTCATCCAGAGAAACCTGGACAGGCTGCAGAGGTGGGCACAAGCCAACCTCAGGAGGTTCAACAAGGCAAAGTGCAAGGTCCTGCAGCTGGTTCAAGGCAATGCCAAGCACAAATGCAGGCTGGGCAGTGAGTGGCTGGAGAGCAGCCCTGAGGAGAGGGACTTGGGGGTGCTGGTGGAGGAGAATCTCAACATGAGGCAGCAGTGTGCACTTGCAGCCCAGAAAGCCAAGCAGAGCCTGGGCTGCATCAGGAGCAGTGTGGCCAGCAGGGCGAGGGAGGTGATTCTCCCCCTCTACTCCACCCTGGTGAGACCCCACCTGGAGTACTGCATCCAGTTGTGGAGCCCCTGGGACAAGAGGGATGTGGAGATGCTGGAGTGTGTCCAGAGAAGGGCCCCGAGGATGCTCAGAGGGCTGCAGCACCTCTGCTATGAGGACAGACTGAAAGAGTTGGGGCTGTTGAGTTTGGAGAAGAGGAGGCTCCCAGGTGACCTTCTTGTGCCCTTCCAGTATCTGAAGGGGCCTACGGAAAAGCTGGGGAGGGACATTTTAGGCTCTGAGGGAGTGACAGGAGTAGGGGGAATGGAGAAAAGCTGGAGGTGGGGAGATTGGATGTGAGGAGGAAGTTGTTGAGCATGAGAGTGGTGAGAGCCTGGAATGGGTTGCCCAGGGGGGTGGTAGGGGCCACATCCCTGGAGGTGTTTGCAGCCAGGCTGGCAGAGGCTGTGGGCAGCCTAACTCTAGGGTAGGGTGTCCCTGGGCATGGCAGGAGGGTTGGAACTAGATGATCCTTGTGGTCCTTTCCAACCCTGACTGATTCTATGAGTCTAAGATTCGATAACACTGTAACCTCTCCTTTGAACTAATTAGGAGCTATTGCTGAAGGTGCCTATGCTAAGGAAAAGTGAAAAGTCCTCTTCAGCCCTTTGCTTTATTGGTGAGGATTTGCTAACATTTGAAGGCGAGCGTCTTTCTGCAACACTTTCTGCTCCGTTATTTGCTTTTCCCTGACACTTTGGCAGTCAGCTTTCACCCACACAAGCGCTTGTAAAAAGTGAGTGCTGAGCTGGCATGCTCAGATATTCAAGCAGGACACAGTGATCAAGCTGTGGGTCAGAGCAACACTGTGTTGTGTGTGCAGCTGCTCACAGCTGACACTCGCAGATAGAATTTCACAAGTGATGTCAGGAAAGCACTGGAGACTCCTCACCATCAGCCTGTGCAGGGGAAGAATCACACTGTAGAACCGAGACTCATTTAAAGTAATGATCAGATCTGAGGAAATGGCAATCTGCACACAGACACTCCAAAATCCTCCAAACCCCCCTCCTCCCGCCCCCCCAAAATCTAAGTTAATTGGGTGAATTATTCGCTTCCAATTATTCTCTCAGTTCTAATACTCAGTTTTAAATATTTAGTTAGATCCACTTTCAACTTAAGAGTTTCAGTTTCCATTTAAGATCATGAGTTGCTATATATATATGTACGTATGTATATGTGACACACTTATTTCCACTCCATCTCTTTTGAATGCACTGGAATAGTGCATTGCCTGGTAGATTTTTGGGCAAGGTGCAAGCCTCTTCTCAGTGGATTTTGGTAGCTGTCTGAGTACCCATTTGATCTGAAAGTGACCCTGCTGTGTTGAAATGTGGACTTGGCTAACTTCATGGCAGGACTCTTGGAGAATTACAAGATGGCTGTAAAGATGCACTAACCCTTTTCAGGGCCTAAATTAAGCTTTAAATCAAAGCTAACTAGAATGCCACCAAAGCTTTTCCATTAAGACTGCCTTACACACCCTTGCACTGTGATGCACAGAAAACATCATAAATTTTGAGCCCAGACTGAAACCCTGGAGCTCTGTCTTTGCTTTCAGAGTTCATGAAATGCTTCTTCACTACCAGTGAGCAATCCAGGATTTGTGTGAATTGGTTTTTGAGTGTGAAGGCAGATGCTGACCTAGAAGGCAGTTGGCACTAGACAATTATCACCAGAAGCTGAATCTCAGTTCTAGTCAATCCTGTTAGCTACTGGCGTGCAGGAAGTGCTGTGCCACCATTTTAAGGGGGGGAAAAAAAAAAGAGATGCAAACATTCAAGGGGTTGCTTTCCATTAGAATAACTGAGGTGTACAGAGCATTGCAGCTTGAGGAAAGGCCATGATTGCCTGCTTCCTTTTTAACACATTGGACTTAAAAGCGAGGATCTTTTTGGTTTGTAAACTAAATGTGTGGAAAAAATAGATTTTTTTTTTTCTTTAGTCTGTTGTATTCCTCACTGAAGGTAGTGGTGGGGAGTTACAAGAGCAACGAAGTAAGACACACCTCTCTCCTGAACCTAAGATTTGCTTAGTCAAAATAATGAGCACTTGAGAAGGGTATGAGAAGAGAAACTTTACAGCTGTTAGTAGCTTGGGGCAGTATTTACGTGCGAGCTTTGGCACTGGATTGCAGTGGCTTTTCAGAATGGAGCTGCACAAGGAGCTGAGAAAAGAGTCTGAGCTGGTATGCAGAGAGGAAGGGAGACTCAGCCAGGCCCCACACAGAGACAGGGTGAATGGGACAACTTAACTGAGCTCCCCCACGTTGGGCGCCAATTAAAAATAATGTGGTGGTTTGGCAGTTATCTGCCCCCCCACACTTTGAAATAACCCAGGCTAGGACTCAGTCCGCTGGAAGTTAAGGAATGAAGCTTTATATTTACAGCTTTGCACAATATTCAAGCAGATATTTACAATGTATAACAGATATTTACAGATATATACAGTTAAAAGGTAATACAGAAACACCACAGCCCTCCCACAGATCAAAATCCCTAAGAGGGGTCTCTAACCACCCCTACCACCTTCCCCCTTTCCCCAGTCTTATCTCACCATCTGTTTCATGCAGCAGATAGGCAAAGGTAGATCAGCCAGGGGGGTTAGCAGCAGGAAAAGAAGTTAGTGGAATTATTCAGATTCAGCTACAAAAGGAGAAAGCCATGCAGGAGCAGCCACAGCCCAGAGCCATCTGAATCCATCTGACCCTCTGACTTACCTATGTTTGGGTTACAACTCTTAACTCTCAGTAACCTATGAGTGAAGCATCATCATCTGTTTTCCTTTCTCAGCCTATAGTGTAATTTCTCGTTCAAACCAGCACCCCTCCTCTCAGAGGACACGAGGGCCTGACTCTTTCAGGAAGATACTTACCAATAACTGCTCAGGTTGAGCTTTGCAGAGTTTCCTGGAGCTCTGTGTGCTCCCACTCCGAAATCCAAGTGCTATAACATCACTGTGAAATACCATGATGAAATTGTCCATCATACTGCCAAAGTTTAGCTTTATAGCTAGGGCAGGAGAGGAAAGAATTCCTAACGCTCCAAGGAACAGCTTGTCAGCTTGAGGGCCTCATGTGTGCCAGATTGATTAATGGATCAAATCCAGATTTGAACTTGAATCCAACATCATCCTCCAAAAAGTACTGGCTGAAGGTGGTAGACCTCTGGAGACCACAGGGTTGATCAAGTAGTTGACTCTTTCTTAACTATATGCTTATGTGTATATCAGTTCTGAAAATGAGTCAGATTTTCAAGTTTCCAACTAAAAGAACCAAAAGAGTCCTTAGGAAAAGCCCTGGCAAAACAGCTCCAGTTTCCTTTGTCCATTGCCACCCCCCTAGTGAAATGGAAACAGTTAATATTAACAGGCTCTAAGTATTTAATCCTGCCTGGCCAATATTTTGCCCCCTGTGTCTCTCGCATTTAGTGAAATGTTTGAGTGGAAGAGTCTGATGCTTTAATAAAAAAAGTGAATGGAATCTGGGAATTTTCTGGGGTGAGTTCCTATGTGATGACAGTTCTGGGCTGAAGCAGACATAATACTTTTGCATTCCAGCTTGGAATAAAGAAGGATTTCCATTGAAGAGACATAGTTCACAATCCATTGCTCTGTCCCTAACATAATACAGAAGCTCAGCAGCAAGCTCATTTCTGAGCTAGGGAACAGAAGAAGAGTTTTTCCCTGGAACCTACAAGGCAGTGGGGGTGAGCAGTACTTGCCTGCAGAAGGTCCCTTGTAGAGCAGCCTTTCCACCCCTGGTTTTACACTCTTTGCAGATAAAAATATTTAAATAATTAATTTTTAGAGGCCTGGGAAAGCTTTGTCAATTGCCTCTATCAGACCCTGAGCAACTTTCTACCATCACAGAAGCTTTCCACCACTTTCTATTTCATTAGCATTCATTTTCTTTAGACCCTTGACACACTACCCACTGGAAATGTAGGCATCTGGGAACATAAAGCTAAAAGCTGAGGTCTGCTTCAGTGCTTGCCAGCCCACAGAATTTTATTACCTAACCTGCCTTTACCTAAATCACAGAAAAATGACAAACCTTTTGATGCATGTAAAAACAAACAAACCCTGAAACAGAGTCAAACTGCAAGCTTGACTGATGCAAACTGACATAAAGCATCACAATGGCACACATCAGAGACAGATGTTTTCTCCAGCTCCAGTTTAGTTGCATTTTTGCAGAGTGCACTACTGGCTCCTCAAATGGACTGCTTGGAAAAAGAGTTGGGTCTGGAGTTCAAATTCAAATCTCCATGAGTAATTGGCGAGCTGATGGTATTATTCTCACAGGTGGAAGTGGGTAATACAAATTTGAGAAGCAGCACATCTGTTCCCTCAGCTAATCGGATATGAGTTCTACAGGAATGACCACGTTAGCAACCTCAGTGTCAGAACTGGGAGGGACACAACTCAACGGCACTGTGGATGCTAATGTCAAGGAGTTTGAGAATCAGAGCCACAGATTCATACATAACCTGGCGGGTGCCAACTTCAGCTCACAGAAAGTCTGTTATGAGATCGTGGCACCAGAAGGTTTATCAGCTGTGTAAAGGGTTAAGCCTCACCTGGAGCCTTCTGACTCCTCCCAGGGGGTGGTCTGACCTTTCCCCAGGTGTCCCACTTCCTGCTAAGTACTTGCTATAAAAGGGGAGATATCTTGACTCTTTCTCTCTTATTCTGCTTGCCTGAGCAACTTCTTACTGTTCTACTACCAGACCACCACATGCTCTCCAGCCAACACGTGGAGGGGTACCACCATTTTACTTGGAACTTTAACTACCTGCTACATCCAACATCAAATCATCCATCCCAGCATTTGGACTCAGTAGCCTTCCACAGGTTGTATTTCTATTTTGTGTGTTTTGTTTCCCTTTCTTCCCCTTTTCCCCAGCTTCTGTAATTTTTTTCCTCATTCCCCATATCCTGCATTCTGGTTCCTCTTTTTTCCCACCTTCTGTTAAAAAAAAACAAAACCAACTTTAACTCCTATTTATTGTTAAAGTTTTATATTTTTTTACTTCCAAATCGAATTGAGTATTTATTGGGATTTTGGACTCAGGGGTGGCTAGCCTAAACCAAATACAAGCTGAAAGACTGAGGTGGATGACAGGTCCTGCCTCACTTCCAGAGAACCTTAAAAAGGAGAGGGTTTGCTCTGTTTTCAGTAGAAAGTGGTTCTAGCAATAGTGAGATGCATTCTTATAGCTAAGGTGACCGAGGCTCCCAAGTGACCTTATTGTGTCCAGTATCTGAAGGGGGCCTACAAAAAAGGTGAGGAGGGACTTTTTAGGCTATCAGGGAGGGACAGGACTAGGCGGAATGGAGCAAAGGTTGAGGTGGGGAAATTCAGATTTGACGTGAGGAGGAAGATGTTTAGCATGAGTGGCAAGACCCTGGAACATGTTGCCCAGGGTAGTTGTTGAGGCCCCATGCCTGGAGGTGTTTGCAGCCAGGCTGGATGAGGCTGTGGGCAGACTGATCTAGGGTAGGGTGTCCCTGGGCATGGCAGGGGGGCTGGGACTAGGTGATCCTTGTGGTCCTTTCCAACCTTGACTGCTTCTATGATTCTAAGTGCCTCAAGTGATTGTTGCTTCCCATGCAAGAAGTCCCTTTGAAAGGAAGTGAAGTCACTAAGTCGCTCTCCTATGACAAGGAACTCCTGAACTGTGCCTGACAAATTCTCATTTCATGTGCTGTTGTACCCTTTTGTCAGGCTGCGGATTCTGCACAAAGCCTTATATTATTTTCAGAATAAGAAGGTGGCTTTTTAATCTCTTAAATTCAGTATCTGGAAAATTGCTTTATTAACCTCTAACTACTAAGCAATAATATATCTGATGTGCTCTGTGGTCCTGCTTATTTTCCGTTGTTGTGCGGTAGCCTCTGGAGAAGGTCGATGTGCTAGATGGGTAGAAGGCTTCCTTTACCTATCCATCTACTTGTTTTCAGCCATCTGTATTTAAATCACTGCTTATGCTGCATTCCTCAGAAGGTGGTTCAGGCATGATGTGGTGTGATACCCTTGTTGAAATTTACCTCTGCAAAGATCAGCCTGCACCCAGAGAGCTGCCCTTCTCCCGGGTCCTAAGCAATGCAGTGAAAGCTGAACACCAAAGGGCCATTGACATCTGTAGGACATGATGGCTGAGAGAGTTGGGGCTCTTCAGCCTGGAGAAGAGAAGGCTTCCAGGAGACCTTTTAGGAGACTTCCAGTATCTGAAGGGGCCTACAGGAAGGCTGGGGAGGGAATATTCACAAGGTCTTGTAATGACAGGATGAGGGGGAATGGGTTTAAACTGGCAGAGGGGAGATTTAAACAGGATGTTAAGAAGAAGTTCCTTACAGTGAGAGTGGTGAGACACTGACACAGGTTGCCCAGGGAGGTTGTGGCTGCTCCCTCCCTGGAGGTGTTCAAGGCCAGGTTGGATGAGGCCTTGAGTGACCTGTTCTAGTGGGAGGTGTCCCTGCCTATGGCAGGGGGTTGGAACTGGATGATCCTTGAGGTCCAGCCTAAACCATTCTATGATTGAAATGGGATGTTAGGAGAAAAGGTGGCTTTGAGGTGACTTACAGTAGCCTTCCAATATCTGAAAAGGGCCTACAAGAAGGCTGGGGTCTTGTAATGACAGGATGAGGGGGAATGGGTTTAAACTGGCAGAGGGGAGATTTAAACGGGATGTTAGGAGGAAGTTCTTTCCAGTGAGGGTGGTGAGACACTGGCACAGGTTGTCCAGGGAGGTTGTGGCTGCTCCCTCCCTGGATGTGTTCAGGGCTAGGTTGGATGAGGCCTTGATCAACCTGTTCTAGTGGGAGGTGTCCCTGCCTATGGCAGGGGAGTTGGAGCTGGATGATGCTTGAGGTCCCTGAGATCTTTGAGCGACTTGACCTAGTGGGAGATGTCCCTGCCTATGGCAGGGTCGTTGGAACTAGATGATCCTTGAGGTCCCTTCAACCTAATCCATTCTATGATCATATAGCAAGAGTGTCAAATACAGAGTAGCCTTCAAGAAAATGTGAAAGGAGGTCCCCTTCCCTAGTGACTGTGGCATTCCCATTGCTTGATAACTCCTATGGTGCAGAAATTTGACAGCTACAGGGTCAAAATGATGCCCACTGCAGTATGAGAGCCTTGACAACAGCCACACAGCAAACTGCCTAAGATTAAGCAAGGGCAAAAGAGTTTTACAACTCCAGAGAAATATCGTGGAGTCACAATGATTAGCTCTCTAAAAATAGCTGCTTATTGCTCAGCAGCTGCTGGGGAAATTAAGAGAATTTTACGAATTATTAAGCAAAGAGTAGAAAACAGAAGAGGAAAAAATATTTATTCCGCCGTGTAGATTGGTGGCATGCTGATATTTCAGGAGCTCTCTGCAGCTTTCATCACCCATCTCAAAGGGATGCAAGCAGAAGTCAGTGGAGCTTGTGTAGCCCTGCATGCTGACTCTTCCATATCTCAGCCAGACCCACATGGGCACATTATTGGCAAATCTCTACCCACCAGTGCCTGCTAATAGCAGTGAGCCCCACTGCTTTGAAGTCATCTGAGATGCCTCCAGCCAACAGTTCAGTAGTAACCTCATTCAGTGAGGGAATGCCCTTGGGCTTTCATGTGAGGACAAACATCCAGCTTCCCCTAGCTTCCTTGGAGTCTCCACCTGGGCTGGATATCTGCTGCTGGGGATGACAGCAGCTCCCACATCTGCACGAGTTCAGTAGGAAATGTAGAGGTTGATCCTTGCACGGAAACACAATACCTTCCAAAGAGATGGTGTCTATCCCTCTGGAGTCAATAGAGTCAGCAGATTAGTTGTGGTCAGCTGGTGCAGGACATTCACTTCTGAGTAGGGCCAAGGCTCTACTCAGGCAATGAGGAGCAAGCAACTGATGTCATTTATCTGGACCTGAGCAAAGCCTTTGACACTGTCCCGCACCACATCCTGATCTCCAAGCTGGTGACACATGGGTTTGATGGGTGGACCATCAGGTGGATAAAGAACTGGCTTGGTGGCCACACCCAAAGAGTGGCTGTCAATGGGTCCATGTCCAAGTGGAGACCAGTGACAAGCACAGTCCCTCAGGGATCAGTCCTGGGACCAGTCTTGTTCAACATCTTTGTGGGAGACATGGACAAAGGCATTGAGTGCAGCCTCAGCAAGTTTGGTGATGACCCCAAGCTGTGTGGTGCAGCAGACAGGCTGGAGGGCAGGGATGGCATCCAGAGGGACCTGGACAGGCTGCAGAGGTGGGCACAAGCCAACCTCAGGAGGTTCAACAAGGCCAAGTGCAAGGTCCTGCAGCTGGTTCAAGGCAGTCCCAGGCACAAATGCAGGCTGGGCAGTGAGTGGCTGGAGAGCAGCCCTGAGGAGAGGCACTTGAGGGTGCTGGTGGAAAAGAAGGTCCACATGAGGCAGCAGTGTGCACTTACAGCCCAGAAAGCCAAGCAGAGCCTGGGCTGCATCAGGAGCAGTGTGGCCAGCAGGTTGAGGGAGGTGATTCTCCCTCTCTACTCCACCCTGCTGAGACCCCACCTGGAGTACTGCATCCAGTTCTGGAGCCCCTGGGACAAGAGGGATGTGGACATGCTGGAGTGTGTCCAGAGAAGGGCCAGGAGGATGTTGAGAGGGCTGCATCACCTCTGCTGTGAGGACAGACTGAAAGAGTTGGGGCTGTTGAGTTTGGAGAAGAGGAGGCTCCCAGGTGACCTTCTTGTGGCCTTCTAGGATCTGAAGGGGACCTACAGAAAAGCTGCAGAAGGACTTTTGAGGCTCTGAGGTAGTGACAGGAGTAGGGGGAATGGAGTAAAGGTGGAGAGGGGGAGATTGAGATTGGATGTGAGGAGGAAGTTGTTCAGCATGAGAATGGTGAGAGCCTGGAACAGATTGCCCAGGAAGGTGGTTGGGGCCCCATCCCTGGAGGTGTTTGCAGCCAGGCTGGCAGAGGCTGTGGGCAGCCTGCTCTAGGGTAGGGTGTCCCTGGGCATGGCAGGGGGGTTAGAAGTGGATGGTCCATGTGGTCCCTTCCAACCCTGACTTGTTCTATGATTCCCTCTTTCTCAGGGAGTCATATCCTGATTTAATTTCCTAAGCTTCCATTTTGAGCAATAACAGAGAAAGACCAGAAGAGGCTGCATACCTCATAAGGTGGGTGCCTGCTCTGGGGGCAAGGTCTGGCTTGTGTTTCAAAGTGTTTTTTCGAGGAGCAGAGATGGTGTAGCATTCTTATATCCTTTGCTAAGAGCTGGCCACTACAAGGGGTGAGATACTGTGTTAATTGAATTTGCTGTTTGATCTAGCATGGCAGTTCTTCTGCCTTCAGCAACAAAGGAGGAATCAGCTCCTTAGGTTTGCAGTGCATGTTTGTACAGCCTGTTGACATTTTCTTCATCAGCCACTATCTCATGATTTTGTTTGAAAAGAAGGCTGAGCTGTGGTTCCCCTGACGCAGGAACCTGTACATCAGGGATCTCTCAGGCGGTTTGTAATGCAGTGTGGCATTATGTGGCTTTGGTTCACTCACCTGTGTCTTGGTCCCACTCCCTTGTAAATTGATGGAGTCTTTTCTGTGATATGAAAAAGTCTAGCCCCTTGGCCTGCTTCAAAACAGTGGCAATTATTTCATTTCCAAAGGATTAGGCCTGCAACCTCAAACTGGGGAATGGTAGCTCTTAAACACTTTGCAGTGATGTTGTGAGGCTTAATTAATTGAAAGGAGTTAATGGAAAGGAATTTTAAATGGGGGTGGAGATGTAAGCGAATATTGTGATTGTATGGAAGAATCTTTTAGTTCAATATTGAGCTAAAAGGTTCTGAAATGTATTCATGCTCCAGATTAAAAAAAAAAAAAAAAAAAAGTGAAGAGTTAAAATGACCTAATTGGACATCAACTAATACCCTCTAATATGCATTAAAGCAGGTAGATTATTTTTTAAACAGTACCATCCTGCTAAGTGATGCACTTGTGCTGTGTGATAGACTGGTTAAAGCTGTAAATGTCACTGTTAAAATGAGTATCTTTAACAGCTAATATCTATTAAAATGAGGCACTTAGGCACCTGAAAAGACAGTTTTAAACCGTTAGGTCCCTAAATTATTTTTGTACAATCAAAACGAGACTCCAAGGGATTAGATGGCAGAGTGGGTTAAGGCATTACTCTTCTGGAAGAGATGGAAGATTTACTGCCATATCTTGCTTAAAAACACGAGGGAGCTGAGACTGCTGTTCTTCAGGTGACCCAGCAAAGGTGTTGCTAGAACATCCTTTCATACAGTTGACTGTGATTTGCAGGGGAAGCAGATGAGGACTTTCCTGCTGCTACCCTGCTTTGACTAAGAGGGTTGGTCAGAACTTAGGTTCACAATTTGGATCGTTCCCTTAATGAGCTGACAAAAGGATCAAGCATCCCTTTTCCATAGTTTCCTTTTCTTCCAGCATCTTGTGATGCTGCTACTGCAGGAGTTGTAAAGAGTTAAACTCAGCCAGGGAGAATAAGGCTCTTCAAGATGACCATGACCATGCAGTCAAAAGTGAGGAATAGAGAGGTGCCTGCCTGCACAGAAGGAAAATGATCTATGAAGTATGTTACACTATAGTTAAATTGAGTCTAACCAACAGGCTTAGTTTCCTTTTCCTCCAACTCTTGTGATGCTGCTGCTGCAGGAGTTGTAAAGAGTTAAATTCAGCCAGGTAGAATAAGGCTTTTCAAGACAACCATGACCACATAGTCAAAAGAGAGGAACAGAGAGGTGCCTGCCTGCACAGAAGTAAAACGAGCTATGGAGTATGTTACACTATAGTTAAATTGAATCTAACCAACTGGCTTTTCAGGGTGTGTTTGCCGTAACTCACCTGAAATTGTTGGCCTGGCTGGATGCAATGGAATATTCCCTTTGCATGGTGAAGATCTAAAATCTCTTGGCACCCAAAATACAATATTCTGAGTCATCTGTACTCCTCAGTTCTACTGAAGCTGTTGCAGAAGACAGTCCTTGTCTTAGTCCATTCTGACCCCTAATTCCTCTTTTTAATGCCACCCAAGGATTTGTAGTGTGGGGACAGCTGATTGTGCTGTTGACCTTTCTTACTGTCATGGGAAAGCTGGAGTGTAGAGTGTATTGAGTTGTGTCTTTTTCCACACACAGAGAAAAAGACAGGTTTGTTTGCAAAATTAAGCTTCAGCCATCCCTTTTCGATAGTTCCCTTTTCTTCCAACTCTTGTGATGCTGTTGCTGCAGGAGTTGCAGAGAGTTAAACTCAGCCAGGGAGAATAAGGCTCTTCAAGATGACCATGACCATGCAGTCAAAAGTGAGGAATAGAGAGGTGCCTGCCTGCACAGAAGGAAAACGAGCTATGGAGTATGTTACACTATAGTTAAATTGAAACTAACCAACTGCCTTTTCAGAGTTCATTTGCTGTAACTCACCTGAAATTGTTGGCCTGGCTGGATGCAAGGGAATATTCCCTTTGCATGGTGAAGATCTAAAATCTCTTGGCACCCAAAATACAATATTCTGAGTCATCTGTACTCCTCAGTTCTACTGAAGCTGTTGCAGAAGACAGTCCTTGTCTTAGTCCATTCTGACCCCTAATTCCTCTTTTTAATGCCACCCAAGGATTTGTAGTGTGGGGACAGCTGATTGTGCTGTTGACCTTTCTTACTGTCATGGGAAAGCTGGAGTGTAGAGTGTATTGAGTTGTGTCTTTTTCCACACACACAGACAGGTTTGTTTGCAAAATTAAGCTTCACTGTCAGCATAGCAGTGGCACTTTTGGGTATCTTCATAGAGATGAACACAGCAAGAGTGGTATTACACTAATTTAAATTGCAGGAATAAATTACTTTCCTATAAATACTGCATCAAGTGCGACACTTAGACACCACTTGGCAGCATTTTAGAGCTCTGAGTAAGTGGCAGCCCCCATCACAGCCCGTTTTAGTATGTCAGAGTAAGTTTTCTGGCTGATAGAAAATTATTTGTGTTTCCCATCCTTAATTGATGGTTTTAATTACTCTTCATATAGTTTAATAGTTTTCATGTAGAAAACTGCTTTCTGTGCAGTAAGCCGGATCTCCAATCTGCAAGCAAAACTTGCTTGAGTAAGGTTTTTGCCAGGCTCTGTGTACCAGCCCCAAACAGTAAATTATGTTGGCACTTTTACAGTAATCAAGGGAATAATTGTGAAGGCAAAGTTTGTTGCAAGGAAACCAAATTAGGAGGGGGTGGGGAAAACATCTTTGCTTAAGAGAAATATTTAGTATGAACGAATCTTTTTTCGGTCTTTGTCCTCTTACGGTAATGACTGCTTAACCACATAGTGTAATTATTTAAAACATACTGCAGTTTATCCTGGGTAGATTAGACTCTTATTTTATTAGAACACTAAAAGGCCAGCCTTCAAAGAATAAGCAAATTAAAGCTCTGTCTTGCTGTTTACAATGCCGGGGTCAGATCACTGATACCTACCAGCTTTAATGGGAAGCAGCCATAAACCCCATTTAGTTAGTTAAGCAGTTAATGGCTATTTAAATCAACAGGGATCTTTTCACTGCCTCTCAGAGCCACTCACCAGGCTATTGCAGAGTCAGGTATCTCCCTGGTTCCAGCTCATGTTAGTCATTAATAAATCCCCCTTGGCCTTCAGCAGGAACAGGGCTGGTCATCTGGAAGTGTCCTACTACTGGGTGGGTGTCTCCTCTCCTCTTTTTTTTTTTTCCTAGAATTGCACTTCCAAGTGGGAATTCAGGTTGCTTTATGCCTTCTGCGTGGAGATGAATCATAGCATCATAGAATGGTTTAGGTTGGAAGAGACCTCAAAGATCATCCAGTTCCAACCCCCCTGTGCCATAGGCAGGGACACCTCCCACTAGATCAGGTTGCTCAAGACCTCATCCAGCCTGGCCTTGAACACATCCAGGGAGGGAGCAGCCACAACCTCCCTGGGCAACCTGTTCCAGTGCCTCACCACCCTCGCTGTGAAGAATTTCTTCCTAACGTCCTGTTCAAATCTCCCCTCTGCCAGTTTGAACCCATTCCCCCTCGTCCTGTCATTACAAGACCTTGTGAACAGTCCCTCCCCAGCCCTCCTGTAGGCCCCCCCCAGATACTGGTAGGCTGCTATAAGGTCTCCCCGAAGTCTTCTCTTCTCCAGCTGAAAAGCCCCAACTCTCTCAGCCTGTCCTCATAGCAGAGGTGCTCCAGTCCTCTGATCATCTTTGTGGCCCTCCTCTGGACTCTCTCCAGCAGTTCCATGTCCTTCTTTTGCTGGGGGCTCCAGAACTGCACACAGTACTCCAGATACTGAAGCTAATACTGCTGTCCAGAAACAGTCAAGTGGAAGGCTTGTAGCGTTTGAGTGCTGCAGAGGGGTCTGACAACCAGAAACCTGTGGGTATTTGTGTGAGTGACTCATCCTTTGTTTCTCCTTCCTCCACGAAAGTTCCTTTTCTCTGGCATATCGTAGGTCTTGCTTCTTCCTATTAACTCTCTGCTCCAAGACACAGATTCAATACACCTCTGTAAGGAAGAACAAGGAGTTTAAAGCCTGTTTTTGCAGTGCAGCTAGGGCTAACCTTAGTTCCTGCTGCTGCAGGTGAGCGTAGAAATCCCACCTCTGACTGCTGAAGCTGGGCTGTCTCACATGGCATTTCTGCCAGCTGCAGCACTCTGAGCTGGGAGGTGTTGCTGTGCTTTGCAATGGTGATCCTGAAGGTATTTTCCAACCTGGATGTCTCTATGACCCTGTGGTCATTCTTTCGTGGCTATGATAGAGATTGGGGAAGGGTCCTGCAACTCCGAGTCTTGGAAAGAGATTTCAGGAAAGCTTTTGCTTGAAGATATAACTAAACAAAAGTGCAATTGAGTGGCAATTCTGGGCCGTGTGTGGTTGGTAATGCTCTATTGTAGCATATACACAAGTATTCAGGTGGTCATGTGGATTCGATTCAACTATTTGGGGAGAAAAAGAAAAATAAATCTCTGCCTGCTCAGGCTTGTTCACAATATTGCTATTACCTCTTAGGTCTTGGCCAGGCCAAATATACAATGAAAATGGCCTTGTTTCTCTATTGCAATGCTTAACTTCCTGTCCCATCCAAAGAAATCATAGAATCATAGAGTCATAGAATGGTTTAGGATGGAAGGGACCTCAAAGATCATCCAGTTCCAACCTCTGCCACAGGCAGGGACACCTCCCACTAGAACAGGTTGCTCAAGACCTCATCGAGCCTGGCCTTGAACACCTCCAGGGAGGGAGCAGCCACAACCTCCCTGGGCAATCCATTCCAGTGTCTCAACACCCTCACTGTAAGGAACTTCTTCTTAACATCCCGTTTAAATCTCCCCTCTGCCAGTTTAAACCCATTCCCCCTCATCCTGTCATTACAAGACCTTGTGAGTAGTCCCTCCCCAGCCCTCCTGTAGGCCCCCTTCAGATACTGGAAAGCTACTCTAAGGTCTCCTTGAAGCTTTCTCTTCTCCAGGCTGAAAAACCCCAACTGTCTCAGCCTGTCCTCATAGCAGAGCTGCTGCAGCCCTCTGAGCATCTTCATGGCCCTCCTCTGGACTCTCTCCAACAGTTCCATGTCCTTCCTGTGCTGGGGGCTCCAGAACGGCACACAGTACTGCAGGTGGGGTGTGAGGAGAGCAGAGTAAAGGGGCAGAATCCTCTCCCTTGCCCTGCTGCCCACAGCTGCTCTTGCTGCAGCCCAGCACACAGTTGCTGTCTGGGCTGCACTCACACTGCAGGCTGATGTTGAGCTTTCCGTCTGCCCAAATAGAAGGAACATAAACAAACAAAATAAGAGGGATCAAATGTAAATGCACAGCCTGCCTGCAGCTTTGGGTCTGTTTTCTCTGTGTTGCAGTTGGAAATGTAAAAAGCTTGGTAATAGCCAAGAGGGGGAAACAAAAAGGGGATGCTCTGCTTTCCATCTCTTGCATGGATTTTTTTTTTTTATTGCGTGTTTGTTCTTTCATTGTTGATTTCTTTAGTCTGAAATAAAGATAAACTAGACAGAGAGCAAAGTGGCCAGGCGCCACTGCACAATTATAATTAATTCACTGTTAATGTTTCAGACGTCCTTACGGCGCACATTGGAATTGCTGGGGCGGGGTGAGATTAGCTCCAGCTATTCACGTACGTGCTACAGGAGAGTCACATGAAATACCCACTCTAATTAAGGCTTGCAAAATGAGCACCAAAGGGAACGGGGTGACTTAACCACTTACAGAAAAATTGGGTTGTGTGCCTGCCTTCCCAAGCTCGCAATGAGCTCTCACCTTGAAAGGTGGAGATCTGTGTGCAGTTCTGGAGCTCCCAGCACAGGAAGGACATGGAACTGCTGGAGAGAGTCCAGAGGAGGGTCACAGAGATGCTCAGGGGGCTGCAGCAGCTCTGCTATGAGGATAGGCTGAGAGAGTTGGGGCTTTTCAGCCTGGAGAAGAGAAGGCTTCCAGGAGACCTTATAGCACCCTACCAGTATCTGAAGGGGGCCTACAGGAGGGCTGGGGAGGGACTGTTCACAAGGTCTTGTAATGACAGGATGAGGGGGAATGGGTTTAAACTGGCAGAGGGGAGATTTAAACGGGATGTTAAGAAGAAGTTCCTTACAGTGAGGGTGTTGAGACACTGGAATGGATTGCCCAGGGAGGTTGTGGCTGCTCCCTCCCTGGAGGTGTTCAAGGCCAGGCTGGATGAGGTCTTGAGCGACCTGATCTAGTGGGAGGTGTCCCTGCCTATGGCACAGGGGGGTTGGAACTGGATGATCTCTGAGGTCTCTTCCAACCTAAACCATTCTACGATTCTGAGCACGTATGGTGCCACAACCTGAGTACCAATGCTCAGCACTGCCTGTTGTAGCCTTCCAGGATCTGAAGGGGGCCCACCCCAGAAAGGTGGTAGAAACCTCAGCCCTGGAGGTCTTTAAGGCCAGACTTCATGTGGCTCTGAGCAACCTGATCTAGTGTGAGGTGTCCCTGCCCATGGCAGGGGGTTAGAACTAGATGATCCTTGAGGTGCCTCCCAGTCCTGACAATTCTATGATTCTATGATTCCTAAACACTCCTTCACCAGCTACATACCTCCAGCTTGGAAACAGGGATGTGACTATATCAAAACTCCAATCTGAGTATCTGCAGACTTAGGAAAAATTCGTGATCCAATCTGCTGTTGCAGAAGCCGTGCAGGTCATTTTATCAGGAGCAAAAGGGTTCAAGGAGCCAACAGACTGAGTTCCACAGTGTTTGAAACCAAAGAGTAGAAAGGAAAGCTGATCTCTGCACAAAGCTTGGAAATAGCCAGGCTATGTTAAATCCAAGAGCACTTAATGCAAAGAAGAGATCTCAGCCTGCAGACTGTTTCAACAGCTAGAGGACTGAAGTAGGTCTTGTACCTCTGAAAAAATCTCTATTTGTAATTTTTCTGCCACCAGTATTTCCTGTGGGAGAGGAAAGCCATGAGAACTGTGATCAGATATATAATGATATGTGCTATTTATCACAAACCTTCTTCATTTTAACTAAGTCTTCCTGTGAGTATTGACTCAGGTTTTTTTTTCAGCCTGAGCCTTCAGTGCTATATATCTGAGCTGTGTTTCTCTCCCATACTACATATTTAAGCCTTGCGTCTGAGGTGTGAAATAGTTCTTTATATGTTCAGGCTGAAGCCTGCTGAAAGAGTGCCTCTGCTGGCTAAGTGTTAGCAGTCAGCTGCTGAGCTCCTTAGTGAGAAGGGAGTGATCAAGGTGTAATTGAAATTCCTTTCAGGTGAGTTTTTAAGGAGAATTTATAACCTGCAAACAAATGTTCTCACTACAAATCCTTTGTTGTCTTCTCTTATAATTGCCTTTAAGCAATGACTTGACCACCATCAGTAAAAGGGTTTGGGCTTTGAAGTAATAGTAGAATAGAATACAATAGGATACTATAGGATATTATAGGGTAGGACAGGACAGGGTAGGATAGAATAGAATAGAAAAAATAGAATAAGCCAGGTTGAAAGAGACCTCCAAGCTCATCCAGTCCAATCTATTACCCAGTCCTAGCCAATGGCACTAAGTGCTCCATCCAGTCTTTCTTGAACACCCCAGGGACAGTGATTCCACCACCTCCCTGGGCAGCCCATTCCAATGCCAATCACTCTCTCTGGCAAGAACTTCTTCCTAACATCCAGCCTATACCTCCGTTGGCACATCTTGAGACTGTCCCCTCGTTCTGTTGCTGGTTGCCTTGGATAGGAGACCAACCCCCATCTGGCTACAACCTCCCTTTAAGTAGTTGTAGACAGCAATGAGGTCACCTCTGAGCCTCCTCCTCTCCAGGCTGCACACCCCCAGCTCCCTCAGCCTCTCCTCACAGGGCTTGTGCAAGCAGAGGTTCCTGCCTTTGGGCAGTTTTTGTGGTGGGGTGGTGGAGATTGTCATTAAGCATATTTCCTACCATGCCATCATTTATGGGAGGCGACAAAGTCCACATGAAATTTCTGGTGAAGCCTGGTCTGTTTGGACAACACTGTTATTGGAGTGCTTATTAGTGCTACATTTTTCATCACGGATGTAACCTGCACATCCTCATTTATGACCATGTGGGCTGCAGAGAAGAGCAGCCCCTGTGATCCAGCTGCAGCATCCCTAGATCAGGTAATACATCCGTGCTGGGAGTTAAAGGAAGTGACACAGGAGTACTCTAAAAAGCCTCCAGCACCTCTAAAGGAAGTTGCAGGAGAGCAGGGATATCCTTCCACCACACACCCAACAGGGCTGGCCCCTGGATCTGCCTGTTCTTTGGGGTTTGTGAAGGCAAACTTTTGTTTCGTTTCAGGTTTGATTTGTTTACGGACTAATAAATATGATTTATAAAAAAAAAAATTGCCTCTGGTTCACTAATTACTGCACATATGGCGTTCTCATTTTATAAAACTGGCATTTGCTTTCTATTATGACTACGTCTCTGCTCACCAGTGCTAATTAGTTTGATTAGACAGATAACTTTAACCGTTATTAGGACGAGACGAGAGGACCTTTTGGCTGGGGGGGGGGATGTAGGGAAAGAAGGGTGCACCACCAGTGAGGAGAGGTCAGCACCACAGAGTTTGTCCCTCATTAAAGATTTTTTTTAATTACTTTTTGCTTTGTTTTCCGCAGAAGACAACTGAGAAGCGTTCGCACTCAGCTACTTACAAAAATCCAATTAAACACAGTTGTTTAGCATGAATTTGTTAATCAGAGTTAATCTTTCCAATGAATGCGTAATTTGGAGTCTGTGTCTAAAATGTTCATTTAAGGATAAGCATATTATAGGCAAATAAAGTGAAAAAAAAAAAATAAAATTAGGTTCTGTTCCTTGGGATTGGGTCTTAATATGGGGAAATATTGACTGCTTTGTGTTGGGCCACGAGGATGCTCAGAGGGCTGCAGCACCTCTGCTATGAGGACAGACTGAAAGAGTTGGGGCTGTGCAGTCTGGAGAAGAGGAGGCTCCCAGGTGACCTTCTTGTGGCCTTCCAGTATCTGAAGGGGCCTACAAAAAAGCTGGGGAGGAACTTTTTAGGCTATCAGGTAGTGACAGGACTGATGGAGCAAAGCTGGAGGTGACGACATTCAGATTGGATATGAGGAGGAAGTTGTTGAGCATGAGAGTGGTGAGAGCCTGGAATGGGTTGCCCAGGGAGGTGGTTGGGGCCACATTGCTGGAGGTGTTTGCAGCCAGGCTGGCAGAGGCTGTGGGCAGCCTGTTCTAGGGTAGGGTGTCCCTGTGCATGGCAGGGAAGTTGGAAGTAGATGATGCTTGTGGTCCCTTCCAACCCTGACTGATTCTATGATTCTCCTGCATGCTGAGGGACAGAAGTGCAACTGGGTAAAGACTAAGAAATGCTACCTGGGGTGAGCTGTGCTCTTCTCAAGAGGCTCTCAAAATTGTTGAAATGTATCATCTGAAACTCTTCAGAAAGAAAATAAAATGAAAAACTCCTATTTATTATCTGTCTTAGGATAAAAATAGCTCTCGAGGGCAGCAGAAGTTTGATATTATTTTTTTGTTGTTGTTCATGTGGACTCTTTTTCCTTACCAAAAAAAAAAAAAAAAAAAAAAAAAGGAGATTTTTTCTTT
>VWZI01023727.1:169115-188080 GCA_013396835.1 Psilopogon haemacephalus | reverse complement strand
AAAAAAAAAAAAAGAGGGTGAGGGAGAGGCCTCAAAGTTCCTTAACTCCTGCAATAGCATGGAAAAACCTTGTGCCAAAAGAAAAAAAAGAGATAAAATTCCTATGTACCCACAGGACAATTTTCCCTTCTATTTGCTAATGGCCTGCTCAGCACAGGCAAGCAAGCAAGGAGCTAAGCAAACCAGCTACATATATGCTGCCTTCTCCCTAGCCAGCTGATGTAGCCAGGGAATCTGGGAAGAGATGGAGTCTTCTGGGACTGCAGAGGCCAGGAAAAATGCTGGGGTTAACAAAGTGGAGCACACCCAGGATCTGTGACAGAAGTGTGTAGGAAAGCAGCGCTTGCATTGAGTTATGTTATTCAAGGAACAATTCCTTGTAGCTGCAAAAGCTGCAGGCCACTTAGGTGTCTGTTCCAGGAGTAATGAGACAAGCAAACAAACAAAAAAAAAAAAAAAAAAAGCAGCTTTTTATTATAGTTTTTGCTTCCATTTACAAATTGTCTGTTTACAAGGCAACTCCAGAAGGTTACTGGGCTTTGAAAAAGTGCTGGGGTGCAAGAGGATGCAATTTGCAAGTAATATATGGGACAAAAACAGTCACTTTGCTCTGCTCCTAACATTTCCATGAGCGGATCAGAATTTGCTTCCATGTTGGCTTTTGTTCAACAGTCTTTCCAAATTATTTCTCCCCCCTCCCCCAACCTCACTGACATTTAATTTTATTTTTTTTTTAAGACACACACACACACACACACACCCTCTGGGAAGCAATTTGATGCAAATAGCCCACACTCAGTATTCACAATTTCAGCTGCCTGACCTCACTGCAGCTGGGCAGATGGGGCACATGTTTGGAAGAACAAAGCAAGTGCATCTAGCTCAGATGTGTGTGTCCCCCCCAGATTTCAAACTCCTTCTCCAATAGCACCCACCATCTATGAGACTCAGTCACTATGAATAACTTCTTGTTGCTCGGTACACTTAATTAAGGAATAGAACCTAATATAGACCTTAAGAGATGCAATGTATTTGAGTTTACAACTGAGACAGGTAAGGGAGAAGGAGGAAATGGAAGTGCAAAGGGGTAAAAAAAGGACTTGGCCAAAGTCACATCTATGTTAGTAAAACTTGATTACTTTGAATGTTCATGGCAAGTTCATGACTCTGTCCCCCATGACGTCCTGGCCACCAAGCTGGAAAAACAGGGACTTGATGGGTGGAGCACTGCTGGGTAAGGAATTGGCTGGATGGTGGCACACAGAGAGTGCTGATCAAGGGCACAATGTCCACCTGGAGAGCAGTGCCAAGTGGCATCCCTCAGGGGTCAGTGCTGGCACCAGTGCTGTGGAACATCTCTGTCAGTGCCATGGGCAGAGGAATCAGTGCAGCCTCAGCAAGTCTGCAGATGGCACCAAGCTGTGTGGCACAGGCAACTTGCTAGAGGGCAGAGATCCATCCAGAGGGACCTGGACAGGCTGCAGAGCTGTGCCCAGGCCAACCTCATGACATTCAACAAGGCCAAGTGTAAGGTCCTGCACCTGGGTGGGCAAAATCCCAAGCACAACTCCAGGTTGTGGCTGCTCCCTCCCTGGAGGTGTTCAAGGCCAGGCTGGATGAGGCCTTGAGCGACCTGTTCTAATGAGAGGTGTCCCTGCCTATGGCACAGGGAGGTTGGAACTGGATGATCTTTGAGGTCTCTTCCAACCTAAACCATTCTATGATTCTATGATAAGTAAATATGAAAGGAAAGCAGTTGGCCAAACATTAAAACCCGAATGAAAATCATCAATAGTATTCACCCTCCATGTTCCAGATGCCTGAACCAATTTGGTACCAAACAATTTGTTCACTTTTTTGAGTTCTTTGTTTAAAAAGTAGCCAGATGAAATTCATATCAAAACCTAAATGAAAATTATCAATAGTATTCACCCTCCACATCCCAAATGCCTCAAACAATTTGGTACCAAACTATTTGTTCAATTTTTGAGTTCTTTGTAATAAAGTAGACAAAGAAAATTCATATTAAAAGCTGAATGAAAATTATCAATAGTATTCACCCTCCACATCCCAAATGCCTCAAACAATTTGGTACCAAACTATTTGTTCAATTTTTGAGTTCTTTGTAATAAAGTAGACAAAGAAAATTCATATTAAAAGCTGAATGAAAATTATCAATAGCATTTACCCTCCATGTCTCAAATGACTTAATCAGTTTGATAATAAACAATTTGTTCACTTTTTTGAGTTCTTTGTTGAAAAAGTAGCCAAAGTAAATTCATATTAAAACCCCAATGAAAATTATCAATAGCATTTACCCTCCATGTCTCAAATGACTTAATCAGTTTGATAATAAACAATTTGTTCACTTTTTTGAGTTCTTTGTTGAAAAAGTAGCCAAAGTAAATTCATATTAAAACCCCAATGAAAATTATCAATAGCATTTACCCTCCATGTCTCAAATGACTTAATCAGTTTGATAATAAACAATTTGTTCACTTTTTTGAGTTCTTTGTTGAAAAAGTAGCCAAAGTAAATTCATATTAAAACCCCAATGAAAATTATCAATAGCATTTACCCTCCATGTCTCAAATGACTTAATCAGTTTGATAATAAACAATTTGTTCACTTTTTTGAGTTCTTTGTTGAAAAAGTAGCCAAAGTAAATTCATATTAAAACCCCAATGAAAATTATCAATAGCATTTACCCTCCATGTCTCAAATGACTTAATCAGTTTGATAATAAACAATTTGTTCACTTTTTTGAGTTCTTTGTTGAAAAAGTAGCCNAAAAAAAGAAAAAATCCTGACTTGATTGTCAGTGTGCCTAATTCCAGCCATATGCCAATTCCCTAGTGGTAATGGAGCTGCACTATCGCCTGCCAAAGACCAAGGCAGATCCTCAGCTCTTTCCTGCTAGATTTCCCCCAGAAGATCTGCAGTCAAATCCCTGTTTAACAACTATCAGGCGAACATATGCGCTGCATCGTGGATCCACTTTCTGCTTGGTGTAAACATGTTGTAGCGGTAGCTTGGCTCCTGAGCCACGGTCATGGGCCTGTTTCTAAGCTCAGTCTTCAGTCTGGGTGCCTGCAGCACACAAATTCAGTGGCAGTGGGGGTTTTGCTGGGTCTTTGGCTTGCATGGGTATCTTTATCAATTGGAAGCTCAAAGGCAGTTGTCTCTTTCTATGCTCTGCTGTCTGCTCTGCTGCTGGGCATGAACAACCTCTTCCTTGCTCCATTCACAGCTGTAGCTATCACTGCTGTCACTGTTTCCCGTCAGAAAGAATGAGACTGCATTTGGAATATTTATCTTCTAATCAAAGGAATGGTCTTTGAGGTCCCTTCCAATCTAGTGTGGCCAGCAGGTCGAGGGAGGTGATTCTCCCCCTCTGTTGTGCTCTGCTGGGACCCCACCTGGAGTACTGCATCCAGTGCTGGAGCCTCTATTATAAGAGGGATGTGGACATGCTGGAGCGTGTCCAGAGAAGGGCCACGAGGATGCTCAGAGGGCTGCAGCACCTCTGCTATGAAGACAGGCTGAAAGAGTTGGGGCTGTGCAGGCTGGAGAAGAGGAGGCTCCCAGGTGACCTTCTTGTGGCCTTCCAGTATCTGAAGGGGACCTACAGAAAAGCTGGAGAGGGACTTTTTAGGCTATCAGGTAGTGACAGGACTAGGGGGAGTGGAGCAAAGCTGGAGGTGGGGAGATTCAGATTGGATGTAGGAGGAAGTTGTTGATCATGAGAGTGGTGAGAGCCTGGAATGGGTTGCCCAGGGGGGTGGTTGGGGCCACTTCCCTGGAGGTGTTTGCAGCCAGGCTGGATGAGGCTGTGGGCAGCCTGATCTAGGGTAGGGTGTCCCTGGGCATGTCAGGGGGGTTGGAACTAGATGACCCTTGTGGTCCCCTCCAACTCTAACTTATTCTATGATTCTAAACCATTCTATGATACAAAATACTGCCATTATAAGCATCCTCCCTGTTAAACCTGCATGGTCATAGAAGTATTAAGGGAAGCTAGACCAATCTACTGAAGACACTGACATGCAAAAGTGTTTCTGTAGGTCACAGCAATTTATAAAAGAACTTGTTGCATATTATAGAGCTCTGAGCTGCATGACCATGTAGCAGCCCTGTGGATATGACAGAAGCCTGCTCATCAACTTGCTGACACACAACTGAATCTTTACACAGAAGAGTAAAACTCGGTATTAAATATTGCCTAAAATCAAATATAAAGTACCTTGTCTCCTTCAAATTGCATCCTCCCAGGAAATGCAAAATTAAAAAAAAAAAAAATCAAAAATCAATATATTACAGTAGCCTGTGAGCTCATTTAAGTGATTCAACATGTGCTGGTTTGAACTAATTGGAGGATTTGAATCAGAAATTAGACTATAGGCTGAGAGAGGAAAGCACTGATGGTGCTGCTTCACTCAGAGCTTTACTGAGAAAGAAAAAAAATCCTTTGAGAGTTTAAGCCAAACATAGGTAAGTCAGACAGCTTGAGATGGTTTCAGACCACTCTGGCTGTGGCTGCTCCTGCATGGCTTTCTTCTTTCATAGCTGAATCTGAATAATTCCACCAACTTCTTTTCCTGCTGCTAGTCCCCCCGGCCGATCTACCTTTGCCTATTTGCTGCATAAACAGATGGTGAGATAAGATGGAGGAAAGGGGGAAGGTAGTAGGGGTGGTTAGAAACCCCTCTTAGGGATTTTGATCTCTGGGAGGGCTGTGGTGTTTCTGTATTACCTTTTCACTGTATGTATCTGTACACATCTGTTATACATTGTAAATATCTGCTTCTATATCGTGCATTGCTGTAAATGTAAAGCTTCATTTATTAACTTCCAGCCGACTGAGTCCTAGCCTGGGTTATTTCAAAGTGTGTGGGCGGGCAGCTAACTGCTAAACTACCACGTACATCAGTGGCAACATTCCTTTCTTCTGTGTCTGTGGAATCCTCTTGCCTTTCTCTCTGAATGGCAGCACTAGGTCTGGGGGTTCTATTTCTTCTTTTCCTTAGCACCATGTTCTGGCAGGAAGTCTGTCCTGAGTAGAAAGCATACAGTGTGTTATGCTGTTAAGATTATGAGGACAGGCTGAGAGAGTTGGGGCTTTTCAGCCTGGAGAAGAGAAGGCTTTGGGGAGACCTTATAGTAGCCTTCCAGTATCTGAAGGGGGCCTACAGGAAGGCTGGGGAGGGACTATTCACAAAGCCTTGTAATGACAGGACAAGGAAGAATAGGTTTAAACTGGCGAAGGGTAGATGGAAACAGGATGTTAGGAAGAAATTCTTCACAGTGAGGGTGGAGAGGCACTGGAACAGGTTGCCCAGGGAGGTTGTGGCTGCTCCCTTCCTGGATGTGTTCAAGGCCAGGCTGAATGAGGTCTTGAGCGACCTGATCTAGTGGGAGGTGTCCCTGCCTATGGTGGTGGGGGGTTGGAACTGGGTGATCTTTAAGGTCTCTTCCAACATAAACCATTCTATGATGCTATGATTAACAAAGGCCAAGACTTTGGTGAACGCAATGAACTCTACAGCTCTGCTCTGGGAAGGGCAAAGACAAATGCTGTGTTGGGCTGGCTGGTTGTCCTCTGGGACTCACACAAGACTGCTTCCTGCTACAGGTACCTGTGGTTTTGTCTGGCTGATCTCTTGGTGATTTTTCACAGAACAAAGCTTGCACCTCTCCTCTTAAATTACCTTTCGGCTACCTTATCCAGGAAGTGTAGCCGGCTTGTTCTTCCCAGCCATATCAATTTTTATGTCTGTCTGAATGGGATTATAGCTTCGGCCTCCAGAAGATGTTGTACTTATTTACATTTGAGTTAAGCGCTGATCATCACCTCCTTATTGCTTGGCTGCAGAAAGAAGGTGGTGGCGGCGAGCAGATAAATCACAAAAAGACACGCTTCATCTGCCTGATCTCTGGTCTCACTCCTGCCTTTAGAAATGGTGCAATAGTTCAAGTTTATAGCCTTTGGAGATTAGAAAAGCACCCTTACCTTGTCGGAAAGAGAAAATGTCCATAAACAGTATTATTGACAGTTATTACTGTTATATCGCTGAAGACCAGGGCTCATTGTGCTAAGTGCTGTGCAAATGTATTGGAGAGGGCTTCCCTGCCAGAAACGGGAATATTTTTTTTTGTTAGAAGTAGGTCTTGTTATTCCTATGACCCTCTTTGCTGTATTTCACAGCTCAAATAGCACGTGGGCAATCATGCCCTAGTAACAGTTGGAAGAACCAACTTTAAAGGACGGCAGACTTTTGTCAGGTGAATACTTCTTTTTATCTTCTGCCTCCACCATGTTTGGAGTTTTGCTGTCTTCACTACAGAAGAAATTCACAATTCATGGTTCCAGGGCCCCTTTTTTTTAGTCCTTTCCAGCGGTACCACAGCCCAGCCAATTATTTTATTGTGTTGATACATCTTTTTCTTTCCCCTTTGACCAACCCTTATCTCACAACAGTCTGCATTTTCTTTGGTGTGTCCTCTTCGAAACGGAGAGTTCATACGTAGGTCAGCATCAAGAGGAAAGGTGAGTGAGAGAGTGAGCGAAGCGCTAGTCTGTGCTCAGGAGCCTTCTTGCCCTTTGCAGAGAATGCCACATTTGCTCAAAATTGAGTTAGCTTTTTAATGGCCTTATTTATTACTTGCTAAGATGTTTACTTCCAGAGAGCTAGAAAAGAGAGCTCGTGTAGTAAGCTGTTAGTATTATGTGGTTAGACACAACTTCAGAACGTCTGGGTTTGCATCTCGCTCTTTTTTGACGGATTAGGACCACACAAAACTTACTCAGTAAGTTTAAGAAGTGGATGAGATTTCTGGCTCTAGAGCAGATTTTTCTGAGTGCCCTTGAGTGACTCAGTTTCTTGTCTCTGTTTCAGCTCTTTCTCTCTGCCAGACTGATGTAATTTTACATGCCCAATATAGGTGCTGAGAAAATAATTTAATGGATGTCTGCAAAGCATGCAGATCATTGATGTAGGGATCAGTATTTCTGAGAGATACTTAGCAAAAAAAGCTTGTTATGAACAGAGGTTGACTTGCCAGGTTGGAGAGCGAGAAAACTGTCCAAAAAGTGGACAGAAGGCTGGTAAAAAGAAGCAGGAGAAAGCCTGGCGAAATTAGGGCTGATATAGCAAAGGCATTCATAAGCTCTTGTGGAAACTATAAAGAAATCTGAAGGCTGGATGTCCCCTTTGGATCTGGACACTTAGAGCTGTCGGAGAATCCCAACAGAGATGAGTAGGCAGAGTCTAAAGCAAGACTTTCTGAAAGTCACCAAAGCACACGGTAAAAATCTACACATATATATCCACATTAAACAAGCCCTGTAAAATGCACACAAACATAATCCAGTGAAAAGCTGCACTATAATCCTTCCTCTATGAATTATTGTACATAGAGAACGACTGCAATGAATTCCACAGGGAATGTGAGAATGTAGATAGCTATTCAGACTGGAAGCCATGAAAAAAAAAAAAAAAGGAACCTCTAATAACAAGTGGATCCTGACATTTTAATTATTTTTTTTTTTCTTAAATAAGTAAAATAAGAAAAGGAGGAGAGGGAGTGGAAAATCCTGAACCCATGGTGGCCCAAAAGCAGTGCCAGTAAGAAAGAGCTCCTTTAACTAAAAACACCCCCAAATTAGGCCTTTGTCTGACCAGTTCAATAAGAAAGGAACAGGGAATAAGGAAAGTCGTTCAATCGTATTCATTAAGTTGCCAGAGAAATGCTTATTAAAGAAACCCTCATCTTGATTCCTTTTTTTTTTTTTTCCCCCAGATGCAGCAAGTCAAAATAGGAGCAATAAGAGGAAGAATGCCTCTGAAGAATCAATTTGAAATACCCGTAAAAAAAAAAAAAGTTGTCCTTTAAATAGATTTATTCCTTTTAACAGCTCTTGCCACACTTTGTCAGAAGTTCCTTCATTTTTCCATTTTATTTCTTTACTGTATCTGTTTAGGTTGCTTCCCCTGTATTAATTGATGTGTTTGTGTCTGTTCGGAGCAAATGCATTCCCCTCACAGGGATTTTAACAGGCATTTGTTTAAGTGGGTTTTGCTTTTCTGTGTCTATTTCTGCTTGTTTTTCTGGTGGAGAAGGAGACATTACCAACATGCAGCCGACATAATGAGTCCCATTAACTCCCAATTCGGCTCGCTTTTTGACCACCTCTCTTTTAATGACTGTACTTTTCTTGACTGCAAAGTTTGGGGAATAGCAAAAAAACTGTTCGCTCTGCTGGATTTTAATACATGTTTACATCCTTCTTGCAGAACAGCACCACCTCTCAATTAATGTTACTCTTAGCCTTCGTAGGAGCACTCGGTAATAAATAAATAAATGTGAGCGTGAGTGCACACTGGGGGGAGCGTGGTGCAAACCAGAATTTTGTGCAGGCTGCTGAGCCTTTTTTAAGAGACTAAGCAGCATTTGTGTTCTAATATTTTAAAGCTTTTTTTTTTTTTTTTTCCCATTGATCTCCTGTTAACTGAGAAGCAAGAATTAACCTCAATGACAGCGCTAGTAGCTCTGCAGTCTATTTTGGCCTGTTCTTTAAGTAAAAAGAGCAACCTAGATGAGAATTTTGTGCTTCACTGGATATTGAAAGATGAGGCAATAAACTGCTAAACTTGAGTAATCACACACTCCCAGAGGAATGCCTCAAATGGGGTTGGTCAAAAACCTTGAAATTCTAGCCTTCTGCACACTGCCTGGGCTTTAACATTTGATGAGAGTCATTATAGTGGGGGACTGAATACAAGTGTCTTCTGATTACAGACCTTCCATTAAAATTTCCCACCAGTGTGCCTTTCCATAGAGAAGCGTCAATGGGATTAAAATCTCAATTCACCCCAGTCAATTCTCCAGTAACACGATTTCATTAGAGGCAGGCAGGGAGGAAAATGGACTAGAAAGCATTGAAACAGCTGGTGTATAAATTATAAAGTGTACTTTCTACTAAGTGAACACACCTTCCGCTCAGCCACATTACTAATTAATGTGTAGGGTAGCCGATTTTATGTAAATTGTATTCTTCCTCTCTCCTGTGCTTTGGTTAACAACAGGTTCTTCTAAATCTTGGGGAGAGAAGAGAAGAAAAAAAAAAAAAAAAAAGAAAGAAAGATTATGCAAAGCTATCATCATATGAAAATAACGTATTAACATACTGCCTGTGAACTGTATCCAATCAGTTCCTTTTCACTGGCGTGTGTACAAAACAATTAAAATCAAATTTATAGTGCGCTCCTTTAATATATTCTGGCATTAATATAATCAACGAACAAGTGTTAAAAAGTCTTACAGGCCCGTTCTGCTTCAAAATGATATGTTTGTTCTCAGGGTTGGTGGGTATTTTTTCAGCCCCTTTGAAAGGACAGCGAGAAAGGAAAGTTCTAGCGGCAAGAAGGTGGCTCTGGCAGGCGCCGGTTCGTGTGGAGTGTGCTGGTTTGAACTAATCGGAGAACTTGAGTGAGAAATTAGACTGTAGGCTGAGAGAGGAAAACAGATGATGCTACTCCACTCACAGCTTTACTGAGAAAGAAAAAAAAAAAATGTTTTAAGAGTTGCAACCCAAATATAGATAAGTCAGAGTGCTTCAGGCATCTCTGGGCTGTGGCTGCTCTCCTTGCATGGTTCCGTTTCCCTGCCTGTTGTAGCTGATTTTCAGTAATATCACTAACTTCTTTCCTACTGCTAACCCCCCTGGCCAATCTACCTACACCTATCTGCTGCATCAACAGATGGTGAGATAAGATTGGGGAAGGGAGGAAAGGTGGTAGGGGTGGTTAGAAAACTCCTCTTAGGGATTTTGATCTCTGGGAGGGCTGTGGTGTTTCTGTATTACCTTTTCATTGTATATATCTGTAAATATCTGCTTGTATATTGAGCATTGCTGTAAACATAAAGCTTCATTTATCAACTTCCAGCCGTTCTGAGTTCTACCCTGGGTTATATCGAAGTGGGGAGGGGGAGGGCAGGTAACTGCTAAACCACCACATGGAGTCTGCCTCATTTTAATGGCAGCCTGTTGTGTTGATTTTTTTGGGTTTTTTTTTTTTTTTTTTTTTTCTTTACATGGTGTCTTTACTCCCAGGCTGTCTGTCAGCTGTTCTCCACGTTACCTGCAGCATATTTGTTTTTAATTATGGGATGTTGCTGAATAATTGCTCGTAAAGGTTACGAGACCACTGAATTAGTGGGATGACCTGCAGGCTGGCTGCGCTGCCAGCTGCTCTAGCGTCAGGCAGGCACACGCCCCTGCACACCCAGGAGCAGGCTCTGCCTGCCTGCCAAGCCCAGTATTTTGCCAGGAGGCTGAGGGATGGCTCACATGCCATCAGCAGGTCCTTGGTAGCTGCATTTCATTCTCAGGCTATGTTTCCCCACTCTCTTTTCCTTGCTGCTTTTGGTGTACTCTCATGTGAGATGGCCAGCAGGACAAGGGAGGTTATCCCTCCCCTGTACTCAGCACTGGTCAGGCCACATCTTGAGTACTGTGTCCAGTTCTGGGCCACTCAATTCAAGAGAGATGTTGAGGTACAGGAATATGTCCAGAGAAGGACAACAAAGCTGGTGAGGGGCCTGGAGCACAGCCCTGTGAGGAGAGGGTGAGGGAGCTAGGGGTGTTTAGCCTGGAGAGGAGGAGGTTCAGGTTTGACGTCAGTGTTGTCTACAACTACCTAAAGGGAGATTGTAGCCAGGTAGGCTTGGTCTCTTCTCCCAGGCAACCAGCAACAGAACGAGGGGACACAGTCTCAAGTTGTGCCAGGGGAGGTATAGGCTGGATGTTAGGAGGAAGTTCTTGCCAGAGAGAGTGATTGGCATTGGAATGGGCTGCCCAGGGAGGTGGTGGAGTCACCATCCCTGGAGGTGTTCAAGAGAAGACTGGATGGAGCACTTAGTGCCATTGGCTTAGGGCTGGGTAATAGGCTAGACTGGATGATCTTGGAGGTCTCTTCCAACCTGGCTTATTCTATTCTTTCTATTCTATTCTATTCTATTCTATTCTATTCTATTCTATTCTATTCTATTCTATTCTATTCTATTCTATTCTATTCTATNNNNTCCTATCCTATCCTATCCTATCCTATCCTATCCTATCCTATCCTATCCTATCCTATCCTATCCTATCCTATCCTATCCTATCCTATCCTATCCTATCCTATCCTATCCTATCCTATCCTATCCTATCCTATCCTATCCTATCCTATCCTATCCTGTTCTATTCTGTTTTGCCATTGCTTTCCATAGAGCAGGCTACAAGACCTCAGAAATCAGCAAATCGGTAGAAGGGAGCAAAATGCTTTCATCAGTCACAGGACTGAAATGTCTATCAAGGAGGTTATTTATTCTGTCCTCATCTGTATCTCCATCTTCTCAGGAATAGTTCCCTTTCAAGCACCTCCACAATCAGGGGCTCCAAACCTCCTTGGGCAGCCTTTCTCAGTGCTTCTCTAACTTCAGAGTTTCTTAACATCTCTAGCTGCAGATAGGTCCATTTCTTACCCTGTGCACCAAGGACAGAAAAGATTAAGGTCTTCCTTGAATCTACCTTTTACTTATTTTGAGGTACCTACACAAATAGACTAATGCTGGTTCCCAGCCAAGAATTTTCTTGAAACCACGATCATGAATGTGCAAATGATGGAGCAAAGCTGGAGGTGGGGAGATTTAGATTGGATGTGAGAAGGAAGTTCTTCACCATGAGTGGTGAGGTCCTGGAATGGGTTGCCCAGGGGGGATGGCTGGGGTCACCTCCCTGGAGGTGTTTGCAGCCAGGCTGGATGAGGCTGTGGGCAGCCTAATCTAAGGTAGGGTGTCCCTCCCCATGGCAGGGGGGTGGGAGCTTGGTGATCCTTGTGGTCCCTTCCAACCCTGACTGATTCTATGAGTTCTTTTCCCCTCTCCAGGCCATGCTGGCCCTGTCTACAAAGACATGTCTCTGAGGAGACCAGAAAAGAAAATATTTCCTAGGAGAAATAAATGAGTGAGATTCTCATACCAGTTCTGAGACTTTTTTTTTCTAAATCAAAATTCCTCTTTATGCCAAGAGGCAACTCAAATGAGACTCTGTGTGCACATGGATGTGAGCAGGGTATCTGAGTCCTTGAGTGTTACAGCCTTGTGACCTACTCTTGCTTTTATGATGAGAGATCTTTAACTCAGTGCTGAATTTTATGATTTTGTAAGTGAAAGGGCAAGGGTCTGTGCATGCTCTCTCCTTGACCATTGCACTTGCACAGAATTAATGTCTGTGGTGTCTTTCCAGATGTGGGAAATGCGCTGTTGAAGCCAGAGAGCACGCTGCTGGGCTACGGGCCCTGGAACTGAGTCTGTAAAATCCCTTCTGCATCCCTTTTTGTCAGAGACAGTCTGTCCACTGAAAACTAAGCTGAGACCATAAGTTCACTTTGGTTTGGACCAGAGGATAGTAATAAACCACGGATGAAATGTCAGTGCCTTTCCATTACGTGACCCCCATGTCATCTTTATTTACGACTTCCTAACATCGAATTTGGCCAGATGGCCTACGTGATTGGCATCGTTCCACTTTGGAACTGCAGATCTCAATTCTTGAAAGTGTAAGTGCTGCACTTAAATACCCAACCTGTCAGGACGAAAAGCTGTAGGATATTTCTAGGTTGTGGGGAGCGTGACGAAAACAAGCGGCCTGGAAAAGCATCGGTTGGGAATTTGGTACCAAAAATGGAATTTTAGACTTGCACTGGTTTTTTTTTGTTTGGGTTTTTGGTTTTGTTTTGCTGTTTTGTTTTTTGTTTTGGTTTATTTGGTTGGTTTTTTTTTTTTAGACTACTCAGCCTTTGGCACCAAAGCTATGGAACAAAATTGGGTGAGGAACACTGAGGAGACAACCAAAAAGAAAGAAGGGGGGAAAAAAACAGGCTAGGATTCATTGTGAAGTACTTTCTTTCTGTCCCTCATTTCTCACTAGATGATTTGGAATGCAACCAAATCATGCAGCCAACTGATGGTGTACTTCATACTAAGCACTAGGTCAGACCTGCTGCAACATTTTCCTCCTTGGTGGTGTAGATGGTATAAGTGGCATCAGCAGACTGTCCCTCAGCCATGATGCTGAGGACAGGATCTCTGTAGTTGTTTGTATAAAAGAAAGAAAGAAAACAAAAACAGGAGAAGAGGAGCTTCAAATTCTGTCCTTGGTTGCTGTGGTGGAAGCCCATTAACTGGGACCACTTTAGTGGCAGTGAGAGCTGCGTGCAGCCAAGGAGGTCACTATGCAGAGCCACAAATTGCAGTAGTTATCTTCCCTGATTGCTCAGCACTTCAGGCAAATGTTCTCTATCTCACTCCCTCCAGCTCTGACTTGCTGTCAGACCCTTCACCACTGGCTAATGGACAGCTTGGTGCTGCTCTCTCCAAGTCTTTTAGGACTTGGTAGTGCTGTCACAGTGCTCTCGCTACTTACTAAAGAGGACAGATAGAGCACACTGGTACCTGGGTTTGTGTTCTCTTTTTCAGCACCAGAACAAGTGCTCTGTTGTCCTTTTTAGAAATGCTTTGCTGATGAACCACAGCCAAATAGGGCTGCTCAATGTACTGAAAGAGATAGGCTGACCCATGTCCTCTGCCCTCTGGCACTGCTGGCAAACAGACCTCAAGGGTGAGCAAAAATAAAAACTCTCAGGAGCCTCTGAAGGTGATTCCCTAATTGGCCTTACCAGGGCTTAACAGTGGTGTGTCTGGTAATTTGCTGTGCTACTTTATTTTTGGTGGGGCCATGTGTTTGGAAGGGTAAGTTGTAGTTACGCTTTTCCAGGCTGCACAAAATATGGTTAGAAAGGAAAAAAAAAAAGAAGCTTCTTTGTGTGGCATTATCAGGAAGGTTGAAAGCTGATGAAATCAGTGACTGGGAGGTTGCACATCTTTAGGCAAGGAGATTCTTGTATTGCTCTAATTTTTACAGGGTTGTTTTTTAGTGAGTAGGCTTTTGCTGCTGTATTATCGGTATTGGTGTGTGGTGGTTTGCGAGTTCCCCACCCCCCTACACTGTGAAATTCAGCAGGCTAGACTCAGTCAGCTAGAAGTTAAGGAATGAAGCTTTATATTTACAGCTTTGCACAATATACAAGCAGATATTTACAATATATTACAGACATTTACAGATATGTACAGTGAAAAGGTAATACGGAAACACCACAGCCCTCCCAGAGATCAGAGTCCCTAAGACGGGTTTCCAACCACCCCTACCACCTTCCCCCCACTTCCTAATCTTATCTCACTACCTGTCTTAAATGCCAGGTAAGCAACAGTAGATTGGCCAGGGGGGTTAGCAGCAGGAAAGTTGTTAGTGAAGTTACACAGATCCAGCTAAAAAGGCAGGGAGAGATCTGCAGGAACCAGCATGGCTCAAACAGCTCTGTCTTATCTATGTTTTGGTTCTATCTTTTATGCACTTTTTGGTAACCTATGAGTGAAGTAGAGTCATCAGTGTTTTCCTTTCTCAGCCTATAATCTAATTTCTCATTCAAATCTTCCAGTTAGTTCAAACCAGCACACAGCATCTGCTGGACTCATGGGACATTATCCTGTTCATCTCCAGTGGATGCTGCATAAGATTCAAAATGAGAAACATGTCCAGAGAAACACATTTGTGAGGATTCTGTGTATTCATTTTTGGTTTGTGAAAAGGAAAATGGGAAAGATGCTTGTAGCTACATATTATTTAGGTGAATTGAATATCCAAAATATCTAGGACCTATGACTGTATACAGATATATACAATGAAAATAATACAATGAAAGTAATACGGAAATATACAATGAAATACAGATATATACAATGAAAGTAATACGGAAACACCACAGCCCTCCCAGAGATCAGAGTCCCTAAGAGGGGTTTCCAACCACCTTCCCCACGCTTCCCAATATTGTTTCACTAGATGAATTCAGTATCCACATTGTCTAGGACCTGGAGTACCTCTAGCATGACAGAAGACAGCAAGAGAATGGTATTAGAGCAGACACAAAGAAAAGATCTCAGGCCTAAATAGTGACACAGAGAGGATAACCAATCATAACATGTGCTGGTTTGAACTAACTGGAGAATTTGAATGAGAAATTAGGCTATTGGCTGAGAGAGGAAAACACAGTATGGCACTTCACCCAGAGCTTTACTGAGAAAGAAAAAAAATGTTTTAAAAAAGTGTAACCCAAACATAGCTAGTCAGATGGTTTCAGGGCACTCTGGCTGAGGCTGCTCCTTGCATAGTTCCTTTGTCTCTCTGCCTTTTGTAGCTGATTCTTAATAATTCTACTAACTTTTTTCCCACTACTAACCCCCCTGGCTGACCTACCTCAGCTTATCTGCAGCATCAACAGGTGGTGAGATAAGATTGGGGAAGGGGGGAAAGGTGGTAGGGGGTGGTTGGTTACCCCTCTTGGGGATTTTGATCTCTGGGAGGGCTGTGGTGTTTCTGTATTACCTTTTTCACTGCATATATTTGTAAATATCTGTTACGCATTGTAAATATTTGCTTGTATGTTGTGCATTGCTGTAAATAGAAAGCTTNGTGGGGGGGGGAGGTAACTGCTAAACCACCACGTAACAAAACTGAACCAAAATGGTTGAAGCTGTCTAGCTTTAGGGGATGTTTAGTTCCTTAGCACAAATTGCCTGCAATAAATTTTAATTTCTGCCTGCGTTCTGTAATTATTTTTTGTTTCAATGTAACTGTGAAATTGAGTGTTTTGCTTCTGCTGTTATCAAGTCACTTCTGAAAATAAAGTGTATCTCAGAGAACAGCAATATTATTACTATTCAAAGGCTACGTGTTTGGGCAATTATGCACACAGATTCTTACTGTCAGTCAGCAGAAACCTTTCCCAGAATACCTGAGACCCTTGAATTAATTAGACTGCTCATCTCCTCCTTTGAATGCCACTCTGCAATGGGGCCACCTCCTGCCCAAACTCATGCCAAAAGTCATCCACCACTGTACATCCAGGTCCAGCTGAGTGGTGTTCTGCACTGAACAGTGTTGCTCCTCTACTTACCAAGTACAAGCTTATGTATGTAGTTATAGAATCATAGAATGATTTAGGTTGGAAGGGACCTCATAGATCATCCAGTCCCTAACTTCCTCCTCAGTAGATTTGTGAAAGGGAGCTTGCAAGACCTGACCTAGCTTTCCTGTACTCTAATTCATGGAATCACAGAATGATTTAGGTTGGAAGAGACCTTAAAGATCATCCAGTTCCAACCTCCCCCGTGCCATAGGCAGGGACACCTCCCACTAGAACAGGTTACTCAAGGCCTCATCCAACCTGGTCTTGAACACCTCCAGGGAGGAAGCAGCCACAACCTCCCTGGGCAACCTGTTCCAGTGTCTCACCACCCTCACTGGAAAGAACTTCCTCCTAACATCCCATTTCAATCTCCCCTCTGCCAGTTTAAACCCAATCCCCCTCATCCTGTCATTACAAGACCTTGTGAATAGTCCCTTCCCAGTCCTCCTGTAGGCCCCCTTCAGATACTGGAAGGCTACTCTAAGGTCTCCTTGAAGCTTTCTCTTCTCCAGGCTGCAGAGCCCCAACTCTTTCAGCCTGTCTTCTTAGCAGAGGTGCTGCAGCCCTCTGAGCATCTTTGTGGCCCTCCTCTGGACTCTCTCCAACTGTTCCATGTCCTTCTTGTGTTGGGGGCTCCAGAACTGCACACAGTGCTGCAGGTGGGGTCTGAGGAGAGCAGAGTTCTACAACTCTGTGTGCTGCTGCATAGCAGAAGTTACCTAAGTTACTCATATGTTGTGAGAAGTGGAGAAAACAGGCCTGGGGAGAAAAAAAAAATGTAATTATACTAAATTTAAACAAGACCAAGTATGTCAGGAGGAAAAAAAAAACCAACACAAAACTAACAAACTCTTTACAGTACTAAATGCTTTGTCTTTCCAGACCTGTATATTGCTGCAGACATACACCATCAGAAAAAGGCTACACAAATCCTGGCCACCAATGAAGTCCCCACACCGAAGATTTGCTTGGGAAGAAGAAAAGGCACAAAATTTTGTGCTGGACCTCTACGTGAAGGTGAGTGCTGACCTACATATTCACTGAGGAAAGCAAAGCTAAATGGTGGCCAAATTTAATTGTAAAAGCAAACCAATGTTACGTCAGCCAAAGCCTTCTTGATTTCTATGAAGGCGGAGACCTTTTCTCTCTGCATCTCTCCTCACTTCTTGGTAAACAGGCACATATAAAAATGGAAGGGGTGGCATTAAAATCCTCTGCCTTTGTGACCCCCCCTGGCTACACCCTGTGTGCCTGGTACGCAAAAGGGCAAGTGTGTCCCACAGGGAGGAGGAATATTCAGCGTTTACAAATGGCTTTGAACCTGCTGCAGATCACACAACCACCCTGCTGAGGCCCTGGATCTAGGTACTCTTGCTGGGACAAGTTCATCCACGACTGTATGGGGAGCTGCTTAATTGAGCCTCATTACTTCAATTTCCTACTGACACTATGCACCCTGTGAGGTACTGCTCAGGCATGTGTCAGGGGCAGGGGGCTGAGCAGCTGCTGCTTTTTACGTGGAAGCAGTAGAGGATGAGTGATAACAGTGCCCTAGCCCAGCACTACTGCCTCTGCAGATGGTGCTGCTTCAGAGGAGGAGCAAGCTGCTGGTTTGACCTCCTCAGACAGGAGGACACACCTGTACTGGCCACTGCAATCTTGTTCTCTGCTGGGCACTTAGCTGTAGATGATGGTGCACTCCTAACATGCTGCCACTGGCAGGCATTGTCTTCTCTGGGTCCCTGGTAATCTGTACATTTGTTCCCTTTTGTAAGAAGCACTCATGTCTGGCAGCATCTCAGTAAAGATCTCCCAAAGAGGAGGGTTTTTTTTTTCCTTCTTTGAACAGGTAACATAAGCCATCTATTTTTTTTCCTTATTTGGATTGTGTAATCTGCACCTTCGAGGTCAGTCAAGCATCCCTCCAGCTCTGATTCTATTTCCTCAAGCATGCAAGCTCAGAGGTAGACGTAGCTTTCCTGTTCATCCCTGCTACCTGTAAACTGAACTACTCTTCAGAGCTCTGTTTCTCTCAATAGTCTTATTCCCTTACAGACATCCTTCCAGTTGATGTATTGTCCTCAGTTTTCACTCTTAAATGAGCCCCATTATGAACTTCTGCTCCTGTAGGTAAATGAGCAGTGCCTGCCACTTTAGTGTCACTGTTTCCAGAGTACCACAAAAGCTGCTAGGAGAATTAACCACTTTTTTTTTTTATTTCCACGGGACAGTGGACAACGTGTGAGAGAGAACTTAGGCAATGATCTCCGTTATTATCACCGTTCTGAAACTCACCACTGCTGAGTGAAAATGAGCTCTGTGAAGGTAATCAATCGCTGGTCACCCCATGTGTTCCCTCAGTATAACATTAAGGGGTAAAACTCATCACTTTGAACAGCATCAATGAAGCCTTGTGTAACACCAATTCTCACTCACCCACTTCCACAGGGGAGATGAAAGAGGTATCTGTTTACCCCAGGATACTCTGGCTTTGCATTTCACCACTCCCAGTGCAAGTAATGACTTGCTGGACAACCATCAGCCTAGCCAGACAAGGGCTTTCTCTGTGTTGCAAGGTGGTGTGGAGCTATTGTAGCTCCATGCGTTGAGTGAAAACTCAAATTATGACACCCAGTGTCACTGCAGTAAAAATGACATCAATAAAATACCACAGGGTTACAGTGAGCTTCTTCCTCTGCTGCTACCTTTAGTCAGGTAGCATGCAGTCAATTCATAGGAGAAGAAATTATTTTAGGACACCCATGAACCCAGGAGGCTGTGCTAACTTCTCCAACCCCCAGTGTAAGCTCCTCTGGAGGGAGGTTTGGAATTGGTGAGTGTAGTGGGTTTGCAGTGACCTGCCCCCCCCCCCCCCTTTTAAATCACCGCTAAAACTCA
>VWZI01023727.1:143080-155580 GCA_013396835.1 Psilopogon haemacephalus | reverse complement strand
TTTAAGGTAGCCATCAACAGAAATGGCTGAAGAAGTCTGAGGCTGACCTCCTAGCTGGTAGAGAAGTGCAGCATACAGCATAGGAAGCAACATGCTGCTAACTAACAGCCTCCACTTTAAGGTAGCCATCAACAGAAACAGCTGAAGAAGTCTGAGGCTAACCTCCTAACTGGTAAAGAAGTGCAGCATACTGCATACGAAGCAATGTGCTGCTAACTAACAGCCTCCACTTTAAGGTAGCCATCGACAGAAATCACTGAGGAAGTCTGAGGCTAACCTCCTAACTGGTAGAGAAGTGCAGCATACAGCATAGGAAGCAACATGCTGCTAACTAACAGCCTCCACTTTAGCAGACAAGACGAGAGGTGGGTGGACACGGAAAGTTGTGTGTATGTGAGTGCAGGCACACATGTGCACACAAACTGTTTCTCAGGATTGAGTGTTTGCCAGATGCTCTTTGGCTACGACACCCCCTCACTAGCAACGCATGTAACGGCGCTGGCATGGACTCCAGAGGGCCACTCATATGTTCTGCCAGGTGGTGACAATGCGCCGAAGCAGGGACCAAGCCAGCGAGTGGAGGAGGTGATTATAATGGGAATTATGAAACTTCCTTCTTCATAATGTCAGTCCCGGCGGTTAACATTTGGAGGTGTATGGGAGGGTTGGGTGCTGGAGGATGGAGCACTTAGTGCCACTGAATAGGGCTGGGTGGTAGGTTAGACTGGATGATCTTGGAGGTCTCTTCCAACCTGGCTTATTCTGTCTTCTGTACAGGCAAGAACTTCCAGCTCACCAGCAGAATTTTATTTTCACTGTCAGTCCACAGTACTCCACCCAGGAACGGTGCTTTGTAGATTAACCACAACTGGACAGCAAACAGGGACTGGATGTTGCAGTGTCACTCCTAGGTGCTGTCTTCAGGTACGTTATTCCCAGCCGTGCTGGCACACAGTGCTGGCACCAAAGCCCATTTGCACTGGCATCTGCATTCTGCCTCATCCCTGTGGCCTGGTCTTTTTGACATGCTTTTCCTTGCCAAATAGATTTCAGTGGGAGCCCAGCTTACCCTGTGGTCTGATCACAAGCAATGCCTCCTGGGTGTAAGAGGGGATATATATCTCAAAAAAAAAAAAAAAAAAAATTCCTCCTGAATATTTTTAATGGTTTCATGGATTGAAACATGTGCAGTTGCATCTTTTATACAAAGAATATGTAATACAGCAGAGTGGAATAATTTATCCCCAGTAGCAAGAGTGGAGGCCCTGTGATTCATGAAAGCCACAATAAGTATTCAGAGCTTAACCTTATGTGTAGACTGAGTGAAATGTTCTACTCCTTCCATTTGATAAATTATACATATACCTTATGTATATAAATATACATTTCCTGCATACTGCCTTTCTGCAGATATTTCTTGTTTGTAATTGAGTGTATTAAACAAAGGCAGCATAAAAAAATGAAGAGGGAATCAGCACTGCCTACTGCAGAAAGCACTTGCTGATTTCAAGCAATTTTAAAATAAAAACAGTGGCCTAGGTTTGTGAGGCAACTTAATGGTGTTCTCTAATGATAAAACTAAGTATGTATTAGTGCATAAAAGCAAGGGGGAAGACTTCTGTCAGAACAGCCAAGAATCATAGAATGGTTTAGGTTGGAAGAGACCTGAAATATCATCCTGTTCCAACCCCCCACCTGGAGGGAGAACTGAGAATGAGTCTCTTTGCTTGACATTGGCACTGGCTCAGTGGGCAGAGATTCACACAAGCAGGATGTGATCTGTGCTCCAATGCTTCCTCCTGAGCTACCCAACCCCCTCCCCCACTCCCAGGACAGACTCTCCTCCCTGAGCTACTAAGCGCCCTAGGTGGAAGGACTTTCTCCATCGTAGTCCTGAATGGTGCTCTCTCTCTTTCAACTACCCCGGATGCAAACACAGAGAAGGGAAGTGAAAGGTTTCGTTTTTTAGGCATCTGAGAGCGATGTGAGGTTGAATCTCTATGCCAGCAGCGACAGATTAGCCAAAGACTGTTTAATGCAGAGCGCAAACAGGGAGTGAAAACCAGGATGAGTAACCTATTCCATCACCTGGAGTAATGCTTTCTCCTCCAGCCCAATGGTTTATTAATGGTTACACATAAATTAAACAGGAGAAGCTGCAAGAGCACACCCTAAACCAGAAAAGACTATTTGGTCAGGTAGCTAGTCCAAATGACACCTTCTCAGGCACACGAAACAATGATGCCAGCTCTCCCATCTGCTGGGGACTGATCTCAGGGGTCACGCTGATGGATTTTGTTACAAGAAAGAGAAGTCAAGCCACTTGCCCACAATTTGAAGACAGCCATTGCTACATTTTCTGCCAAACATATGCTTGCTTGTAGTGTGGGCTAGGCAGGTAAGAAGAGCTACACCTTGGTCAGATGCAATCAGCAAAGCCAGCCCATTCCTACTCCTTCCCCCAACGTGCTAAAGGCTATCCCTGAAGCTGTGCTCCAGTTATTGTACCACTGCTTAGCAATCATCACTAATATAATCCATGTAAATAGACACATAAATAAATAATGATAATAGCAACAACAACTCTCCCAAAAGAGAGTGTGAGAATGGGTGGCCAGGGTTGAGTTAGCCCAGGATTATGCTCATAGTTTTTAATCTATTTAGCTATCTGGCCTCTACTTTCTAAATAAATATTTGTGCCAAGAGCCACCTAAACACTGTAGGCACTGGAACAGGTTGCCCAGGGAGGTTGTGACTGCTCCCTCCCTGGATGTGTTCAAGGCCAGGCTGGATGAGGTCTTGAGCGACCTGATCTAGTGGGAGGTGTCCCTGCCGATGGCACAGGGGGATTGGAACTGGATGATCTTTGAGGTCTCTTCCAACCTAAACCATTCTATGATTCTATGATTTGTGCAACATTTTATCAGCCACCTGATTCTTGTTTTGGTGCCCCAAGAGACTTGCTACAAGTTGGATGGAAAAAACATACAACAGACCTGGAAGAAATTCCAAGTCTCCCTAGTTCCGCTGTAGTGCTTTAGCTCCAAGACCTCCTACCTCATTCCCAAAAGTTCCATTAGTATACTCCCTATTCCCCCAAATTTGTCAAAGTCATATTTGCTTGCAAAGAGCATTCATCAAAGGAAGGGCGTGTGAATTATTTTGTCGTGTCATTACTTGTGGCAAATTAACTTGTCCCGTGTTGGAGAAAGCCAAACCTGGGGCTTATCGCTTCTGCCTGAAAACGGAACAAACTCACTCAATGTCCTGGCAGACTGAGACTCTCTTGACTGAGACCCCCTCATGTGATGCCCCCTGCATTACTTCGGGCTTCGTTGCAACACTTTTCTTGTTGTTTGCACCTAGTTGCCCATGGGCTGCCCCTGCATTATTCTGGGCTTCACTGCAACACTTTTGTTGTTGTTGTTGGCACCTACTTGCTCAACCATGTCGCGTTTCCCTCACGTGTTGTCTTTTCCAGGCTTCTGCAGTGCTCCCGAAGCCAACTTAACAGAGACTGCTCTGCTGAAAGCTTTCTGAAATCATTCTTAAATTACGATGCAGGCTCTCTTAAAATTAAGTGGAAAGCAAAATTCAAATGCAAGTTTAATTTAGCACTTTCCACTTAACCGGATCCTAGTGCATAAAACCCACTTTGCTTAAGTGCTTAAGACAAGATTCAATTGGTCCTGAGCCTCATGCTAGTCTGTGTAAAAATCTCTTTAAAAACTTTAATCAGTGTCTTTCAGACAGGGCTAGACTTCTTAGGTATAGAAAAAGCTTTAAAGTGGGACTGATCAAGAAATTTGTTCCAACTACGCAGCTGTCCTTAGTGCTTCTTCAGATCATTTCATAATTATCATAGAATCAGTCAGGGTTCACAAGGATCATCAAGTTCCAAGCCCCCTGCCATGGGCAGGGACACCCTACCCTAGATCAGGCTGGACAGAGCCTCATTCAGCCTGCCCTTAAACACCTTAGGGCCATGAGGATGCTCAGAGGGCTGCAGCACCTCTCCTATGAGGGCAGACTGAAAGAGTTGGGGCTGTGCAGTTTGGAGAAGAGGAGGCTCAAAGGTGACCTTCTTGTGGCCTTCCAGGATCTGAAGGAGGCCTACAGAAAAGCTGGGGAGGGACTTTTTAGGCTATCAGGTAGTGACAGGACTAGGGGGAATGGAGCAAAGCTGGAGGTGGGGAGATTCAGGTTGGATGTGAGGAGGAAGTTGTGCAGCATGAAAGTGGTGAGAGCCTGGAATGGGTTGCCCAGGTGGGTATTTGGGGCCACATCCCTGGAGGTGTTTGCAGCCAGGCTGGATGAGGCTGTGGGCAGCCTGCTCTAGGATGGAGCGTCCCTGCCCATGGCAGAAGGGTTGGAACTAGATGATCCTTGTGATGCCTTCCAACCCTGACTGATTCTATGATTCTATGACCTCCAGGGATGTGGCCCCAATCACCCTCCTGGGCAACCCATTCCAGGCTCTCATCACTGTCATGGTGAAGAACTTCCTCCTCACATCCAATCTGACTCTCCCCACCTCCAGCTTTGAATTAAAAGAATTCATAGTTGGAAAAGAAGTATTAGAAACTATCAGGGACAGTTGTTGCTGGTAGGGTTTTTAGCTCTAATTAAATCAGGGCAGGGAAGCACCAGTAAATAAGCATCTGGAGGAAATAAGGGATTGTCCTTGCTCCTGAGAAGACCTTGTTTTTTTTTTTTTTTAAATGTGTGAGAGGGTTAGCAAGCTCTTTGGCTGCTTTCTGCTTATCCTGCACAGTTGTAGCTCGCTGGACTGAAACTGGAGCAGCAGGCAAAGAAGTGGAAAGTTATCCAAAATTGCTCACTTACTTAAAAGTGCTGTGTACATTATCTTTAGTCATTCCAGGGCATTAGATCTTATAACTGTGGTTCAGTTAAGTGCTCTTCCATGAGCACGTTCTCTCCCTGTTGTGTTTTTTTGGCAGTAGTGTTCCTTTCCAACCGTATTTTAGTGCTTGGAATTGATGGCGAGCTGTATTTTACCTGTATAATGTTTTATTTAATAAGGCAAAACCCGATTATTTGAATTAATTAGAGTGTGTTAGAACTCTGGGTGTAATGCACTTTTGATACTTTTAACTGCATGCTCATATCTGCTGATTTATGCACAGCTGAGGTATATTTATGCACATTTGATCTACAAGCAGTGCAAGGTGCTGTAGATCATCTGCAAGAGTGGTGTAGTGTGAATTCACATTTAAGCAGTGTGTGGTGTTCATTAAATGCCTGTGCTTCAGTTGGGTGTTTGCATGGTGGCATTTTCTTCTTTTAGGGCTTAGCTATTAAAGCCATTGTAAAATACTGCAGAGTTGTATCTCAGCCTTTTTAAGTGATTGCTTCACTCCACTGACTGTTTGGTATGGAAGCTATAGTCAAAAAGTTGTCTATTTGAAACAGACGGAGTCATTAACAGGACCTCTCAACTGTGCTTCCCAGCTTCTCCTCCTAAGCAGGTTAGGAGCCCCATGATTATCACTGCATCCTCATGTATAGTGATTCTGATTCACGAAGATGACCAGAGGGATGGAGCACCTCTGCTATGAGGACAGGCTGAGGGAGTTGGGACTTTTCAGCCTGGAGAAGAGAAGGCTTCAAGGAGACCTTATAGCAACTTTCCAGTATCTGAAGGGGCCTACAGGAAGGCTGGGGAGGGACTGTTCACAACATCTTGTAATGACAGGATGAGGGGGAATGGGTTTAAACTGCCAGAGGGGAGATTTAAACGGGAAGTTAGGAGGAAGTTCTTCACAGTGAAGGTGGTGAGACACTTGAATGGGTTGCCCAGGGAGGTTGTGGCTGCTCCCTCACTGGATGTGTTGAAGGCCAGGCTGGATGAGGTCTTGAGCATCCTGTTCTAGTGGGAGGTGTCCCTGCCTGTGGCACAGGGGGGTTGGAACTGGATGATCTTTGAGGTCCCTTTCAACCTAAACCATTCTATGATTCTATGTATCAAGAGTGGCTGCACTCCTGCAGTGGCAAGGGGCTAGCTCCAGAGGAACAGGACTTCTTTACTGCTTGGACATACAAATTTGCTGCCCTCCACCTTCCTCATTCTGTCTCATTGATGCCTGTAAAGAGTTAAGCCCACCTGGAAGCCTTCTGACTCCTTCCTGGGGGTGGTCTGACCTTCCTCCAGGTATCAAAAAAAGAGGGGGACATCTTGTTCTTTCTCTCTCTCTCTTATCCTGCCTGCCTGACCAACTCCTCGCTGTTCTGCTGCCAGACCACCACCAGCTCTCCAGCCAACACACGAGGATAGCAACCATTTTCTTTGGAACTCCAACTAACTGCATCTCATCATCAAAATCCTGCATCCTGTTTCATCCACCATCAAATCATCCATCCCAGTGTTTGGACTCAACTCCCATTCCAGGGGTTGTATTCTGTTATTGTGCATTTTGTTCCTTTTTTTTTTTTTCCCCTTTATCCTCTAATACCTCTCATTTTCCCTACCCTGGATTTTTGGTTCCCTTTTCCCTGTTATCTGTAACTCCCCTTACCTCCTATTTTATTGTTAAAGTTTATATATCTTTTTTTTTCCTGTTATCTGTAACTCCTCTTACCTCCTATTTATTGTTAAAGTTGTTTTTTGGTTTTTTTTTTTCTTACAAATCTAATCGAGTATTTATTGAGCCTTTTTGAGCTTAGGGAGGGGCTAACCTAAACCCAATACAGCACCATTTAAAAATGAAGCTAAAAATACAAATTAGTGATTGCTTCTCAATAGGCAAGGCAAGGAATTTTACACACCTGGATGCTGCTCAGGGTTAGCTTTGGTTGGCTGCTTGCTGCCTTACGTTGCAACGCTCCAGAGTGCTACTGGGAAGGTCTGTTGGGCCTCTGTGATCCCAGAGAAGCTGCATGGCAGTGTCTAGGGTGAATTTAACCACAGAATGATGAGCAGGAGGAGCAGGCTCTAATAATCTGTTGCAGAGAGCGAAACAGCAGAGCCTGAGCAAGGCCTTACCAGTAACAGAAAAGATTGTTTTTCAGACTGCCCTACCCATGACCTTGGGATAGAGATTTCTGACTGACCTGGAGTCATGAAGCATTAAAAACCCAACAAATGATCCACTGGGCTCTCACTTCTTGACCTCCCTGTGAGCAGAGAAGCTTTTCTAGTTCTCACGGAGAGAATGATATCATTTCTGTAGTTAGCTTTACATCTTTCAGACTGCCTCTCACCTGCTTAAAGAGAGCTGTGTCAACTGCTACCGTTTCACTCCCATTATTTTCCTGGTTTAGGACAGCAGTTCTTGCACTTCTGCCATTCACTGGTGGACTGAAGAATTGGAACCTGCCCATATGGTTTAGAATAGAATAGAATGGAATGGAATGGAATGGAATGGAATAGAATAGAATAGAATAGAATAGAATAGAATAGAATAGAATAGAATAGAATAGAATAGAATAGAATAGAATAGAATAATAGGTGTGAAGAGTTAAGCCTCACCTGGAGCCCTCTGACTCCTCCCAAGAAATGGTCTGAACTTTTCCCAGGTGTCATGGTTAGCCCTTCCCATTTCCTGCTAAGGATTTGCTATAAAAGGAGAGACATCTTAGCTCTCTCTCTGCCTTGACTGCCTGAGCAACTCCTCGCTGTTCTGCTGCCAAAGCACCATGTGCTCCTCAGCCAATACATGGAGATAGCAACCATCTTTACCCTTTTGGAACTTTTAACTACCTGCATTTCATCAAAATCCTACATCCTGCCTTCATCCAACATCAAAATCATCCATCTCAGCATTTGGACTCAATTGCCTTCCACGGGTTGTATTTCCTTCTCCCCAGCCTCTCTGTAATTTTTCCTCATCTCTCCATACCCTGCATTCCAGTGTCCCTTTTCCTCCACCTTCTGTAAAAACCCCTTTACCTCCTATTTATTTGACATCTTTTTACTTCCAAACCAAATTGAGTATTTATTGGGCTTTAGGGCTCAGAGGTAGCTAGCTTAAACCCAATAAGAATAGAATAGAATAGAATAGAATAGAATAGAATAGAATAGAATAGAATAGAATAGAATAGAATAGAATAGAATAGAATAGAATAGAATAGAATAGAATAGAATAGAATAGAATAGAATAGAATAGAATAGAATAGGCCAGGTTGAAAGAGACCTCCAAGATCATCCAGTCCAACCTGTCACCCAGCCCCATCCAATGGCACTAAGTGCTCCACCCAGTCTTGTAGTCTTTTCCTACTTTGGTAAGGTAATTTGTCATTTTGTTAAGATGTCTAACACATAGCCCTTTTTTGTTGTTGTTGTTTTTCAGGATTTGTGGAGTTGTCACCATTGGAGACAGGAATTGGGTAAAAAGTGGGACAGTTTTTCATGGAGAATGCGTTCAGTGGTCAACAACCACAACATCTTCCAGTCTCTGAGCTGTGAGCCCATTCTAGCAGCTGCACAGACCCCCTCACCAGGGCCTGCAAAGGCAGTAGAGGTGAATTTACCTTGGCCTGGAGAGAGGAGTTTGGTAACCCTCCCAAAGTGTCTGTATGGGTAATGTCCTGTGTGACACAACAGACATTACCACCTGCCAATGGGCATTACAGGTCCCCATCTAATGTGCATCCTCCCTCACTAAGCAAAGGGTGTGCCCTGAAGCCAAACATAGCACTGCAGCAGGCTTTCAGTGGTTATCCTCTTTGTGTTGCATCCATATATATGAAGCTAGAGCTTGTCAACACCATTCTGCTGGGCTGCATGCTGCCCAGTATATTATGGTTATTCCATGCTGTTGAAGTATAGGCCATTGTAATCAGCCTCTGGATGCTCCTAAATTAAGGCAGATCATTCTTCACTCCTAAGAAACCTCCAGAACCCAGCTGCAGCCATAAAGCTGCTCTCAAACGCAAGCTGGCAGCCATTCAGAATTGAGGCCAATATTTTTAACAGCATGAAATTTTGTTTTAGGCCCTCTGGAAGGATTCTGCATACGAAATGTTGATCTGGAGCAAAATCAAAACTGAAGTCCCCCGTGTGGAGAAGCAGGTGAAGAAAAGGTTGGCTGTGTTTGAGGAGAGAGATGCATCTCTCAGATGCACTAGAGATAGTGCCTGATAACATTAATTTGGGGTAAGGTGTATCTTTCTTTGCTCTTGGCTTATGTTGACAAATGCATCACTGTGCCATGACCTCTTGCGTTCGAGCTGGTGTCTTGTAGAATATAGTGGCCATACTAATCTGACAAACACAACCAGAAAGCAACTTGATGTTTTATGCTAGGAACTAAATCATGAGCTCTGCCCATTCTCTGAGCCCGCCCCTCTATGTGCATGCTCCTATTCGCCACCGGTGGCATTTTGTTTGCATTACAGCAACCTGAGGGTAAACGCCAGGCAAGATCCAAGACAGGAAGGCAAATTGTTTTTGCAAACATGGCAAAGAAATTGTGTGGAATCAAATGCCAATATTAATGCATGACATCTGCTCTCTGCTCCAGTTCCGAGTAAAGTAATCCAGTCCTAATTACACACTGCTGTGCCCTCTACCAGCTAAGGAGAATGGTGCAGCCATTCTTAGCACTGGTGTATAAATTTCTTTCTGGATCTGATAGATACATTAGATGCAGGGCAGGCTTTTCATTTTTTGGTTGTCAGTTGCTTTGGGCAGCACAAAGAGAGGGGAGGAGAAAGGCTGAAGCATGAAAAGACCAGAATCTTCCAAAAAAGCACTCTGCACCTAGAATAAAATAGTTTCCTAGAGAAACTTCCCCTGCAGATCTCAGTCAATATTATTTTCATCTAAGTGCACGTATTGCTCATTAAGAAATGTTGGGAAGATATGCACCAGGGTCTATGCCTTAATTGGAGCCTCTACCTGCCTGCTTTTATCAGAAGACCTTCAAATCATAGAATTAGTCAGGGTTGGAAGGGACCACAAGGATCACCTAGTTCCAACCTCCCTGTCATGCCCAGGGACACCCTACCCTAGAACAGGCTGCCCACAGCCTCTGCCAGCCTGGCCAAAAACACCTCCAGGGATGTGGCCCCAACCACCTCCCTGGACAACCCGTTCCAGGACCTCACCATTCTCATGCTGAACAACTTCCTCCTCACATTCAATCTGAATCTCCCCACCTCCAGCTTTGCTCCGTTCCCCCTAGTCCTGTCACTACCTGGTAGCCTAAAATCATAGAATCAGTCAGGGTTGGAAGGAACAACAAGGATCATCTACTTCCAACCCCCTGCCATGGGCAGGGACACCCTACCCTTGATTAGGCTGGGCAGAGCCTCATCCAGCCTGGCCTTAATCTTGTCATTTCACAGGATAGATTTAGTTGGAAAAAAAAGCCAGCCCAACCCAAAGTAAAATCTTCATCTCTTTATTTTGTGGATGTGTTTTCTGCCCTTGCACATCAATGGATCAAGGAGATTATCACCATTATAGTCAGACTGAACTGGGTGCTGATGAAATCATGTGCAAAACATTGTCCAGTGCGAGAGACTTTCAGTGGCTGTGTGAGGTGGGAACAGCTGGAATTGCTCCGTTGTGTGCTCATTAGCAGTGCCACATCCTCTGTGTGCTGGCACCTACTGCTATTGTGCCAGTCACCATTTTCCTACAGAATCAACGTTTTTAGATGATATGTTGTTAGAACACTGCTATGAACACCTGGCAAATGTCATCCATGCCAAGCAGGGTAAAACTGAGCCAGAAAACTCAGGGAACACTGGCAGCATCTTGAAATGTGAGCCTGACAGTGCGTTTTACCTTTCCAGCTGTATATTTCCATCTCCAACCATTCTGTGTCACTTCTGTCTGGTCTCTTCACCATCAATGCAGTGAATAAAGGATTTTGAAGAAAGGCACTTGGCTCTTTGGACACTTAGAGTATGGTCTGGTTGCACGACTGGGACCCCTGTGTGCTGCTGCAGTATGAAGAAGAACTGATAGTAACAGACTATGAAGAGCCATCTCCATGGGTCTGCCATTGTTCACCCATCTCATCTTTGATTAGTCTCTGCTTCACATCAGTCTGGGAGCAATAAGCTCTGATTGTAATAGTGGATGTGACAAGAAGCCCAAGAGCTCCATGTGTCACTCTAGAATCAGACCCTGTCTCCATTCCTCCATAACACAACTGAAGCAGATGAGAGGATGCTGGATTTACATGGAACTGCTGCAGAGAGTCCAGAGGAGGGCCATGAAGATGATCAGAGGGCTGGAGCACCTCTGCTATGAGGACAGGCTGAGAGAGTTGGGGCTTTTCAGCCTGGAGAAGAGAAGGCTTCCAGGAGACCTTAGAGTAGCCTTCCAGTATCTGAAGAGGGCCTACAGGAGGGCTGGGGAGGGACTATTCACAAGGTCTTGTAATGACAGGATGAGGAGAAATGGGTTTAAACTGGCAGAGAGGAGATTGAGATTGGATGTTAGGAGGAAGTTCTCCGCAGTGAGGGTGGTGAGACACGGGCACAGCTTGCCCAGGGAGGTTGTGGCTGCTCCCTCCCTGGATGCATTCAAAGCCAGGCTGGATGAGGTCTTGAGCGACCTGATCTAGTGGGAGGTGTCCCTGCCTATGGCAGGGCATTGGAACTGAATGATCTTTGAGGTCTCTTCCAACCTAGACCATTCTATGATCCTATGATTTGCCTTTCAGGTCTACCTACTGCACTCACCAAAGTAAGGAACAAAATGCAGGACTATCTGCAGGAAAACATGGCAGTAACAATGAATTTTGACACAGAGAAGTTAATTACTGGTCCAGATGAAAGTGGGAGACACAGAAATGCTGTCACCAGAATTTAATCACCAGGTCTGGGGTGGCCTTTGAGTTTTGGGTTGGTTTTGAGTTCTGTTAAGGAATCTTTCCCACTTACTTTTAAAGTGTTCTAGAAGCTACTGTCATGTGAAGAGGTGGCAGAGTCACAGTCCATGTGTTGACTTGCTTAGAGAGGTTGGACTAAAGGTGCATTCCTGAAATTTTTGCCCAGCTTCAGTAAGAACTGCAATTTTACATCATGGTTGAGAGTTGATTGAGCATACAAGTGGAAGAACATATTTCAGATGAGCCTAGGAAAGTTCTGAGAAGTAGGCGAAAGGAGGCATCTCCTGGAAAAGATGCATCTCCTCTAAGTATAGTTTCCCTGGAGCCCAGGGAAGGAGAGTCTCTTCCAGCTCCTAGTCTGGGCCACAAGATATTGACTTGTGCCATAGGTTACTCTGCCTTAGACTTGCCCTTCTCCCAAGTTGTACTGGTGCCAGAATGACACTGACAGATTTGCAGTGAGTCAAACCCAACCTGATCTTCCAATACTTCAGACTCACTCAAAAAAAACCCCAAACTCCTTTCTGATGCTGGTTTCTCGTGTAGAAAGAAGCATTCCTGGAGCTCACTGCAGCTGAGCAGTTTGGGGATAGGGGGTAAGGAGGGTTAGAATCTGTCCTTTAAACTTCATATGAAACAAGAAGCAAACCAAAAATCTTGTTACCTTTTTTTTTTTTTTTTTTTTCCCTTTTT
>VWZI01023727.1:92866-104790 GCA_013396835.1 Psilopogon haemacephalus | reverse complement strand
CCCTTTTCTTTTCCTTCTCCCCTCAACCACTTTCAGTCCAGCATCTGGTTCAATATAATGGCTGTTTGCATGAATGGCTTAGTTAGCCAGGGTGGCAGTAAAACACTTTAAATTTATTGTGACATTTGGATTTAATTAAAAAGTACACACTTAGAAAAGTACAGCATAATGTGTGGAGGGAGTCAGGAAGGTTTCTCTCCTTTTCTTCCAAAAAGCTAATTAGAGTTGTGTTTTAAATTGTTTATGTGCCGCTAATCATTGCAATAAATCATTTATACTGAGAAAGACACACTCTAATGTGCTCGTGTAACTGTTTATGCTCTCAAGTTTCTATCATGAACAAATTGATCTGGAAGTGAATTTATTAACCACTGGGGAAGAAATCATTAGTGCTTTCTCTAAATATTCCCCAGGTACACTTTTATGATGGTAGTTTGCTGTTTTAACTAAAAGAAACTTTACGGGGGGCCTGGGTTGTAATTATGATGCAAATCGACTTCCCGACATTTAAAAGGAGGGGAAACTGCTTTTTTTGCTGCTAATGTATATCTGTGTCGGGCGTGCCACAGAGCCTCACCACCTCCAAAGGGCTTTATTTTTGCTGAAAACAAAACGTGAACTTGTGCTTAGTTGTGGGGACTTTGTAGAAGTTGCGAAATAATCCAGTGGAAGGTTCAATGTCGTTAAACTGAGTCCTAGCCGATCTTTTGCTAAAGGATCTTTTGCTAAAGGATCTTAGGACAAGGTAAGTAGAGCTTCTCACGTTCAATCTTTGGCATCTGACAGCACACCTGCGCCTGCAAAGCAGCTTTCAGAGTGCTTGGGCATCTCTTGAAATCTCTTGGAGATAAGTGCCGTTGCTGTTTCCCTGTCACAGAGATTCTGATGTGGAAAATCAGTAGCAGAACTGCAGTGATAATCTAGATTTTCTTGTTCATAGTGCAACTCTTAATCCAGACCAGAGAGCTGGTGACATCCCTGCTCTTCCTAAGGGTTTTTAAGGTGAGCTTGTGTGATGGTTTGGGAGATACCCATCCCCCTTTACATGTTTGAATGCACCCAGACTAGACTCAGATGGCTAGAGGTTAATGAATGAAGCTTTATATTCACAGCTTAGCACAAATTGCAAGCAGATATTTACAATGTATTACAAATATTTACAGCTATATACATTTAAAAGGTAGTACAGAAAACATGATGCCCCTCCCAGAGATCAGGATCCCCAAGAGGGGTTCCCAACCACCTTTCCACCTTCTCTCCCAGAGATCAGGGTTCCCAAGAGGGGTTCAAAACCACCCTACCACCTTCTCTTCACCCCCCCAACCTTATCCCAGAATCTGCCTTAGGTGCAAGGTGAGTCAGAGAGATTGGTGAATGGGAGTTAGAAGTAGAATTGATTCATTTGGTTACACAGATCCTGCTAGAAGCCAAGGAGAGAGAGAGAGAGACCAACAGCCAGAGCTCAGACCAGAGTGATGCTGTCTTATCTATGTTTGTGTCCTTGCTTTAGTACATCTCAGTAAATCTGTGAGTGAAGTAGTCATCACCATTTGCTTTCTTTTCACAGCCTGTAATCTAATTTCCCTCATTAAAATATTCCAATTAGCCTCAAACCAGCACAGCTTTTCATGTGAGTCTGGAGGGGGTTGCGGAGCTGTGCGTGAGGGTGTTGGGAGCCGCAGTCCACAGCAGCTTTGCAGGCGCTGGCTGGGACTGAGGAACAACTTTCATATTTGGAAGTGTTGCTGAATTAGTTTTCAACACCAGTACTTTCCCTAAGGCAGTAAATTGCATTTCCCAACCAAGAAACCAGATCTGAGTACCAAAAGCTGTGGTTAACGCCAGTAGGCTTTGTGGGTGCTTTTTCAATTCGGCCGCTATTATTTGAGCACTGAGTTATTTATTTACAGGTCTAGCACAGGGCCACCAGGTGGGAATACCCACAGTACCTAGATTAATATAGTTGAATAGGTGGCTAGGGAATTTTATTTGGAGTCCTCAGAACTGTAAAATACAGCGTAACTTGACGGCAAGGTCTCATTCTCCATGAGAGAGTCTTAATTTAAATAAAAAAAAAAAAAAAAGAAGCAAAAATCAAACAAACAGAACCCAAACAAAAGAAACAACAAAAAAAAAAAAACCAAAAAACCACAACCCCAACCTTCTGTAAAGGGTTAAACCCACCTGGAGTCTCCTGACTCCTCCTTGGGGGTGGTCTGACCTTTCCCCAGGTATCATGTTTAGCCCCCTCCCACATCCCCGCCAAGCGCTGCTATAAAAGGGGGTGGGCATCTTGTCCTCTCTCTCTGCTCCTGCCTGCCTGACCAACTCGTGGCTGCCTTGCTGCTGAACACCACATGCTCCCCAGCAAACACGTGGAGGAATGCCACCATTTTACCTTTGGAACTCTAACTAACTGCATTTCATCACAAAAATCCTGCATCCCGTTTCACCTACCGTCAAATCATCCATCCCAGCATTTGGACTCAACTCCTTTCCCACGGGTTGTATTTTTACTTTGTGTATTTTGCTCCCTTTCCCCCTTTACCATCTGTAACCCCTCTCATTCTCCGTACTCTTGTTCCCCTTTTTTTTTTTCTTCCTTTCTGTAAAACCCCCTTATCTCCTATTTATTGTTAAAGTTTTGTTTTGGTTTTTTTTTTTTAACTTCCAAATTGAATCAAGTATTTATTGGATTTTTGGGCTCAGGAGGGTCTAGCCTAAACCCAGTACACCTCCCAAACAAACAAAAAACCCCCAAACCCAAACAACCCAAACAAACAAACAAATGGAAAAATCCAACCCTAAACCAATGAACAAAACCAACGACCCAAGCAAACAGAAGAACGCAATGAGCAGCTCACCAAGCTAGACAGTGTTCTGATTTCTGGTGAAGCAAGCAGTCTGCAGCTCTTCCCAGCAGAAACAGTACAGGTGAAAATGTTCTTTTTAATTCATATGTTCTTTGCAGAAGGTGACTTCAAAACGGAGAGCTAGGAGGGTATCTGTGGAGTCCACAGAGGCAGCTGTGGAACGCAGTGGCGCTGGGACGGTAGCAGAAACAGAGTCAAGCTGGAACCAGAAACAAAAGCTTCTTGCAGCTTCACGTGGGAGCTTTCCAGAGTCACTTGCTGTGGGAGCTGCAAATGTGCCCAAGTGCCTCTGGGATTTGAGCTGCTTTCTCTCACCCTTCCCTTGTGAAAGCTCAGTCAATCTGCCTGTGTGCTGTCTCCATGCACAGGAGGTGGAGGCGCATTGACTGCTGAGCAATTCGTATCAGCCTCCTCGCGGTGGAGAGCGTTGGAAGGATTTGATGGCTGAGGTGTGTGAGAAAGACCTTCTCTTACCTCAGGGACCTAAGCACTGCAGCAGCTTTGGGCCCTAAGTTTCAGCACTTCTGCTGCTTAGCTGCTCATGGTTGCATTAATGTTTGGGTTAGTTGTTGGGGGTTTTTTTTTGTGAGCCTTCAGGAGGTTCCAAAGTGACAAACACCTGAGTGTCAGCCTTGGCCACACGTATGCTGTGCCACCAGCAATCTGTGAGCACCTGTGCCTACATGTGCAGAATTTATTGGTGCTTCAGTTACACAAATGTCACTGAAGAGGCTTCCCATTTCTAGGTTTTCTGCTAAGCAAACAGCTTTCCTCTCACGAGGTCAAGATGTCTATTCTCTGTCTTTTTTTAGACCGTCTTTCTGATGTGTCGGTTTCAAATCCAATCACATTATACACATCTTGTTTGCAAAGTGTGGTGGTTGGGTTTTTTGGTTTTTTTGGGTTTTTTATTTTAAGACTTCCAGCTATTCATTTTTCCAGAAACCTGCTATGGAGCGTTCTGCCACATTAGGTTTCCCTAACAATCCGTGGGAGGATGTGATCAAGATCTATTACTGCCTCTCCATGTGGATGTCGCCAAATTCTGTGAAGGAGCTGCAGTGGTGATTTGCTTTGATTTCTGTTTGTGTGCTGGTTTGAGGCTAATTGGAGGGTTTTAATGAGAAATTAGATTACAGGCTGAGAAAGGAAAACAAAATCATGTCTACTCCATTCATAGGTTTGCTGAGATGTACAAAAGTAAGAACCCAAAACATAGACAAGGCAGAGCTGTTTGGGCTGCTCCAGCTGCTGATCTCTCTCCTTGCTTTCTAGCTGCATCTGTGTAACTCTACTAACCAATTTTCTGCTTTTAACCCCCCTGGCCAATCCTTCCTTGTTATCTGGCATGTAAGACAGATCCTGGGATGAGATTGGGTGGGAGGGAAAGTGGAAGGGTGGTTAGGAGCCCCTTTTAGGGACTCTGATCTCCTGGAGGGCTGTGGTGTTTCTGTATTATCTTTTTACTGTATATATATGTAAATATCTGCTTGTATATTGTGCAAAGCTGTAAATATAAAGCTTCATTCATTAACTTCCAGACAGCTGAGTCTAGTCTGGGTTATTTCAAAAGTGGGAGGTGGGGGGAGAGGGGAGAACTCCCAAACTACCACAGTACAGAAAGCCTTGCAGAGCCAGCCAGGCTTCAGAACTGTAAAGAATCAAAATGATATCTTGTGTCTTCTAGGAAATGTGGATTAAAAAAATAAAAATTAATAATGTCTTTAGCTCCTTTTATGGCCATTTTCAGAGTGAAATAAGAGACCCTCAGTCGTTCCATTTTCTGCTGGATCTGACACTTAGAAATGTAAACATGTCTGCCAGAATGCCATTAATTGAGAGTGATAAATGGCTTTTTATATGCAAAGTCTTTATGTAAAGGTGACTCCTGAAGGCATTTTTCCCTCAAAGCACGCAAATATGTCAGCACCTATAGAAGCATTTGATATCATAGAATCACAGAATCAGTCAGGGTTAGAAGGGACTAGAAGGTTCCAACCCCCCTGCCATGCCCAGGGACATCCTACCCTAGAGCAGGCTGCCCACAGCCTCTGCCAGCCTGGCTGCTAACACCTCCAGGGATCTGGTCCAAACCACCTCCCTGGGCAACCCATTCCAGGCTCTCACCACTCTCATGCTCAACAACTTCCTCCTCACATCCAATCTGAATCTCCCCACCTCCAGCTTTGCTCCATTCCCCCTACTCCTCTCACTACCTGATAGCCTAAAAGGCCTAAAAGGATGTTGTCTGTGGAGGTTTGCATATTGTACTGCAAGTGTATTTTGACACTAGAAACTGAAGAAATGGGAAACTAGATATGTCTGGGCAGTCTACTAATCTAAGTGTCAGGTTTGATGCTGGCAGACTCTGTGGAACCAGTAGCTGAAATCTCCAGAGGACTGGCAGAGCCCTTGACCTCTGCAGCAGCAGATGAACTGTTAGTATTACTGAGGGCTGACTTCAGAGAAAGGGATGGGCAGTTCTTAAACATGGAGTTGCTGCCTGCTTTGCATAGATACAGGATGTCAGAGAGCACTCATACAGAGGAAGGGGCTCCCCTGCTTTTCTTGGCCTTTTTTTTTTATTTTTTAGGTCCTGTAGACAATAATGTACACATGCTGCCTGTTGGCTTGCTCTCTCTCTCTCTGGAGATGGCCATGTTTCATCCCTTTGGTTGTCTGTGGTTGCACTATGGAGGTCCCTAGGCAAAAGACATTTTACTATCAGCACTGGGAGCATTTTTAACTTTTTTTTTTAATGGAGTTTTCTGATTGCTCAGGCTGTAGGAATAATTTTTCCTGGAGTTCATTAAAGTAAAAAGTAAATATTTTGGGGGCATTGAGCCATTGGTGCTATCAGGCAGAAGTGACAAGATTTTGCTCTGCAGAGGTCAGCGTGTCAATTGTGGAATCAGCTGTAGGTCTTTGAACACAGGTGTCGGGAGGAGCACTGTGGAGAAATGAGGGACATCGATGTGATCAGGTCATAACTCAGTTTATTTGGGATTCTACAGCTCCTTTTATAGCTAACAAGGGCTTAGGGCAGGGGGTGGGGGGGTCTGCTAATACTGCAAGCTAATTGGTAAAGGGGATTATATGTGGAAGACAATAATTGGCTATTGTCCAAGTAATAACAATAACAATCAACTCCTCTTTAGCCAGAAACTTCTAGCTAACTTTCCCAGAAGCAGGAACTGTCTCAGTCTGTATCTCTGTTTTCCTTCCCTCTGTTCTGGGTCCACTTTCTCCTCACAGGCGTTCCCCTGTGCTTCTGTTCAAAGGCATTCCTCACAGTGGTGGCTGCTTACCACTATTAGGCTATCCCTTCTTAGAAATTGCTCCACACACAGGGTATGCATCCATCACTTGAAGTTGGCCAGGTGTCCTGTGGACAGGCCACAGAGAACCTAGCAAGCACCCTCTTGGTGGTGGTACATACAGGGAGAGGCTAAGTGAGGGCAATAGGTTCTCTGGCTTGGAGAGGAGAAGGCAACAGGGAGGTGTCACTGCCAGGTTGTTCAGAGGCAACAAAACTCTCGGAAGGGAGCAGAGGCTTTCACCTGCAAGAGGAATTAATGCCAGAGAGTTCCACAGGAAAGCAGACCCTGTCCCATGCAGCTGTGGGCAGGGGCAGTGGAGGATACAGCTCTGGTCCCACTGCAATGCTGCGAGGAGAAGCATCCTTGGCTGTGTTGGCTTCCAGTGCAGATCTGCCTCTTCTCTTGTGTGGTCTGATGGACCTGTTTGAGACTGGGGCTGGGTTTCAACTGCAGTAGGTTTGGGGATAAAGTGAAAATAAGGCTGAACCTGTGTAAAAGGTGAGAAGTCTCAGGAGAAGTCTTCTGCTGCTTAATTCTCCGAATCAGAGTGGCAATTGCACACTTGGCAGTTGCTGTGAAATTGCTGCTATGGATAACCAAAAATGGGAGAGATTTTTTTTTTTTTCCTTTTTTTACTTGAACTTTGGGGTGTCTGAAATGCTGATATCTATTCTTTTTAACCCAAATCAGACTCTGCAGAGAGAGAGACACGCAGCAACTCTGTCTGAGCTATGTTTATGTCCTTGCTTTAGTACATCTCAGTAAACCTCTGAGTGAAGTGGACATCACCCCATTGTTTTCTTTTCACAGCCTATAATCTGATTTTTTTTCTCATTAAAATACTCTAATTAGCCTCAAGCCAGCACAATGTAGTCACAATGTTCAGGAGCTCTCCAGAGTAAACAGATAAATGTTTGTAGCTGTTTCCTCACTGGAAAATGTGCTGAGAGTGAGCTGGGCTTGTTGCCTTGACGTATGTAGCAGAGGAGAAGAGGGCATGGCAAGGCTGGAGATGTGTGCTGGGAAACCAAAGCTTGCTGCTTCCATCCCAGCTGGATATCCAACTGTATTCTTTGAGCACTGCATTCACTTTGTAAGAAGGCAGGGAAGAAGGAATGCAATATGATTTAGAAGTAGTAAGGTGGACTTTGCAGCAACCCTTCCCTTAATGACTTTTATTCTCACACACCTGGTTTACAGATATCTATAGTGAACTTTCTCTTGATACATCAAAATATTTATGGTTTTGGGTTTTTTTCTTTAAAGGGTGAATAAATCACTTAGTGTCATTTGACACCAGTAGATACATTTCTTTCTTTGATGCAGGGCAAATTGTCTTTAGGTGGTGTTCCTTGAACTCAGAGGAAAATTGCACAGCATTGAAATGCTTGGAATTAATCTGAACCACCAGTGTGAGGTGAAAATGCTCCCTCTGCTCTAATTGGCATGGCCCAGTGAAAGACAGCTCTTGGGCTGCCTCTCTTGCTAACTGCCCAGCTCATAGCAGATTGACATAATTCCCTGTCCCTGGGGAACCATAATAGAGCACTCCCTGAAGTGCTTGAAATCCTAAAGGGAAATTAGGAATTTTTTTTTCTTCTTTTTTTATTTTTTAATATAGGTTTTTTTAAAAAACTATTTTTATGGGGTTTCTGGAGTGCTGATGTTCCTCCAAAGGACTATGGGCTATTAAACAGAGGGAGTTTTAAAGGTTTGTCTAATTGCCACACTTCCTCCCTCTCCCCTCTTTTAAGTGGCTTTGGACAGTTGCAGAACTTTGATTTTAAATTTGTCTAATCTCTTGAGATATCTGCAGAGGGAAAACTATTGTAACTGAAATGGCTCTGAATTTTTTTCCCTCCCCCTTTCTTCCATTTTAATAGATGTGTTTAGTCTACTTTAAAAGCTTTCTGGAGCACCTTTTTCTAAACGGCTAATTTAAGCTTGTCAGGTTTTAATTATAATCTCTCTATGCACAAGTTAAGATGCTTAATGCTAGTGAAAAGTTCTGAACACAAAGCAAACCTGTGTCAGGTTGCAGAGCACTCTTTCCTGTCTTAATTGCTTCTGCTCTGAACTTTAACCTTAACTCTCCCATCTGTCTTATACGTTCCCTTCTCTCATCACAACCACTTTCTTTCTGTAGAGTGCTGAGGATCTGTCTTAATTCTGCAGGATTTTCAGTCTGGCAAAAACCTACCATCAGGCTGTGGATGTTCAGCTCCTTCTTTATCCCACTGCAGTGTGATAACACACCCGGAGTGCAGCATTTCTGCCCCATGTAGCCCAGAGCATGCCCTTGCCCCTGCTGGACTGGGACTGGTTGGTGGAGGATGGGGTACTTAAGCAGTAGAAGGAGCGCCTTGGATCCCAAATGTTATGAGAGCTTCTGGTCTCAGTTAAAATCTCTTCCCGACGGCATCAGCCATGCTGTTTGTTTGCAGTTTCACAGATTCTTTCTTAGGTAGTTTATTCCTTTTTAGGACTGTCCTCTGCCTGATTTTCTGGTGGTGGCAAAGGTCAGCTCCATCTCTTTTTGTTTTTTTTTGTTTTTCTTAGATAAGAACGAGTTTCATTCAAGCTTAGAAAATTAGCCTTGAAAATACTCAGTCGGTGCAGCTTCTTTCTGGAGAGTGCATTTAAAAGTTTGAATCCAAAATTGATTTGGGAGTGCTCTAATCTAAAATAACCCTGATGTTAGCATTGTTGTCTGCAGCTCCGGCTAGCCCTGGCGTTCTGGTTCAGCGCATTGGCACACAGTTCCCTGATGCTGTGAAATTGAGACTCATCTGGAGATACAGACTTTTCTAAAAAGGATTGCAGGGCACTTAAGACTCCTGATTTCATTACTTCGGTGAAGGAGTTCTTTTCAACGGGCAGGAATCGCATGATGAGGTGGGTGAAAACTGAGCAAATCAAGCAGCAGGAGACCGCCATGGAAATGGAGTGGAGGAGAAGCTGCTCAGTAAGATTTTTGGCCCAGAAGCATAGCATTTTTGGAGCTGAAGGTCAGTGGTTTCAAAAGTCTTTTTCGGTCCGAGGTTTCAGGCAGCGCATTAGCAGTTACATATCCAGGCCAGACTTCAGGAGATACGTTTCAGGAGCCTTTCAGCTCTGCACACTGGGACAGGTCATAGGAGCGTTTCTTTTTTTCATTGTTTTTAACCAAGTGTAGCCATCGGCGTCTTCATGTGTGTTGGTGAGAATTAAATGGAGCATAAATAGTGGCATCGAAGAGCAGACTGCCACTTTAAGGGGGTCAGTTGCTGCACAAAGCAGTGGTAATGATCCAGAGGAGCAGGGTGCAGTGAGGAGAAAGAGTAAAGTGTGAGCACCATCCAAAGTGCAGGCAGCAGATCATAAATTCTCGTAGTGGTGGTGGTCTGAAATTCAAGGAATAGGATTAGGGAGCTACTGTAGGTTAATGAAAATGGCTCCCTTAGGATCAGCCTGAATTCAACTCAGTGGTCAACCATCAGAAGAGGAATGTCTCGTGCAATTCCAGCTCCTCATCCATATTCTGAATATTGCAGTGCTCCCAAATGCTTTAATAGAGTAGAATATGCTCTGTTACGGTGTATTTCATATGACTTCTCAGATGCTTTTAATGCAAACTAAATGTCATGCTAACTTGCCCCCGGACCGTTACTGCTCACTTTATCCTGGAATATGTGGGGAATCACAGCAGAGTTTTCACAGCCTTTCTTGGGCGTTTCACACACAGGAGGAAAAAAAAAAAAAAAAAAAAAAAAGAAAAAAAAAAAGGGGGGGGGGTGGGGGGGAAGAGTCTTGCAATTTTACTTGGGCCTTTCCCCTGTTGTCCAGGCTAATAGAGCTCAAATCCCGTCTCTATACGTCACCTCAAAGGAACTCATTATAGAATGAGTATACAACAGCTAATGCCAAGAAACCACTTTTAGTTCTTATCAGCATAATTTCTTGTAAAGAAGGGTGCCATTAATGGCCAGCTGTGGCTTGGGAGCCCTGACTTAATCAGTTGTGAATAACAAAAATTAGTTTGAGGCATATAGTTACTAGCCAACTGCAGCTATAACAAATGGCTAATGAACAGTCTTGCACTGGGGTCTGCATACCTTTCCCTGTGAATGAAAGGGGAAATGGCCAAGAGCAGGACTTTCTCACTCCTAATTGCAGTGGCAAAATGGGGTAGAGTAAAATCTGTCTCTGGAAGCAAACTGTTGCTAAGTAAGCCTTAAGACAGACTTGAGTAAACGAAAGAGCAGAAGCAATGGAAGTATTTATCCTCTGCTTCCTCAGTCTTCTCTATCTTTGTGGCATTAAGAGAATGACAACTTCAGTTATTTGCAAGGTACAGCAAGTACTTTCTGACAAACTTCATCCTGTCCTTTTTCCAGTCTTGAAACATTAAACTGCCTTTGCTGGAGCAGTCGAGTGTGCAGGCTGCTGTGCTGTCTGGTGTCAGTGAAGGGATGGGAAGGATCATTCCAATTGTGGTGGCTATACTTTGTACAAACATACAGGGTCTGTTAAACCACGTGCAAGGCCTGGATATATCCAGGGACCTCCTGCAGTCTGAGCATCTGCATTACAGAAATCAAATCTGGTCACTCTCAGACAGGAGCTGCAACTGAGCAAAATGCACCTTTGTCCAAATTCTGCTCGGAAGGGCAAGGCAGTGCTGGCTGCTCTAAATCCCCTCTGCCTTCCAGCCACTCCTGGCTGGGCAGAGGATTTTGGAAAGGAGCAAGGCAAACCCTTTAGGATTTTCAAGGTAACTTCAGGCCTGTGAAGTATGGCTGAGCACTGCCATCTTGACTGCAGGCACAAAATCCAGTAAAGTTGCACTGGGCATGCATTATTTTTTGCCAGCTCTTCTGAGGCTTGTTCAGGTACAGCCAAAGCTTACTGTGGTGGTTTAGCAGTTAGCTGCCCCCCTCACCCTTTGATATAACCCAGGCTAGAACTCAGTCAGCTGGAAGTTGATAAATGAAGCTTTATATTTACAGCTATGCACAATATACAAGCAGATATTTACTATATATTACAGATATTTACAGATATATACAGTGAAAAGGTAATACAGAAACACCACAGCCCTCCCAGAGATCAGAGTCCCTAAGAGGGGTTTCTAACCACCCCTACCACCTTTCCCCCCTTCCCCAGTCTTATCTCACCATCTGTTGATGCAGCAGATAGGCAAAGGTAGATAGGCCAGGGGGGCTTAGCAGTAGGAAAGAAGTTAGTGGAATTATTGAAAATCAGCTACAAAAACAGGTAGGGAAAAAGGAGCCATGCAAGAGGCAGCCACAGCCCATTGAGGTCTGAAACCGTCTGACTTATCTATATTTGGGTTACAACTCTTAAAACATTTTTTTTTTTCTTTCTCAGTAGAGCTCTGAGTGGAGTAGCATCATCTGTTTTCCTCTCTGAGCCTATAGCCTAATTTCTAATCCAAATCCTCCAATTAGTTCAAATCATCACACTTACTAAAGCAGCTCCCCAGATTCCATGGCTTGCCTGTGCTGTCAGCTTTTTGGGAGGTTGTATAGTATCACTCAAAACTTCAGGGCATGCAAAAGGTTGGAGTATTGTTTTTCTCCACAATGATGCAAGTTCCACATCCCGAATCAGTCATTATTTATTGGCTACCTGCACAGTGTTCACCAGTGCGGAACTGAGACTGAGAGCCTCCTCACCCAGACCACCTCAGCCCCTCTCTTGCACAAAAAAAAAAAAAAAAAAACCCCCA
>VWZI01023727.1:67308-85927 GCA_013396835.1 Psilopogon haemacephalus | reverse complement strand
AACCAACTCCAAAAAAAACAACAAAAAAAAACCCCAAATTAAAAAAAAAAAAACCAAAACTAAAAAAACTAAAATTGCAGAGGGAAAGAGTTAAAGCCATCTGCCTGGGAGCATTGTGTAAAACACACACACAATGTTGGGGAAATAAGCCAATTATGTGTGCTTCACAGGAGGTGGGGGACTGACCTTTGTGTATAATTAGTTCTTTTATTTAAAGCAAAGATTTTGAATAGAATAACTAATTAGCTGTCATAAATGGCAAATTGAAGATTTTGGCCAGATTCCTTGGGGAGTGTGGGAGGACGTCTCTCCTCCCAGCCCGCGCTCTAGGCTCTGGCTCTCCTCATTAGGGTTGTTTTTAGTTCTCTGCCGTGGTAATGAGGATTGCAGTGGTGGCACTTCTCGAAGCCCCCCTCTAACAAGGCATGAAATGCAGGTGGAGGAGAACTGCCTCCAGCTCCCAGCCGCGGCACAGGCTCGGGTGGGAGAGGGCGAGGCTGCGGAGGGGGCTGTGGGGGGAGTTGGAAGGAGGTCTGAGAAGTCCTCTCGATACCAACTTTGTTTTTCAGCTCTGGACCCGGCGGTATAAAATAGAGGCAAGCTGCAAAGCCTGGAGGCATATATCATTAGCTAGCAGCCCCGCATTACTCTTTCAGACCAATTAACCTTTAGAGTTGCATTAAAGAAATGAGGTGGTGAACTCGCCTTGCTTTCAGAGGGTTGGGGGGGGGGACACCAGCAGCTCTCCTGCAGACCGCAGTGCCGTGGAGCCCTGCACCACAGGAACGTTGCAGATAACTTATTTGAAAAGGCTACCATTTGTAAAAAAAAAAACAACAAAAAAAAAAGTTCCCAGGCTCTTCTGGAAATGAGGCTTGAGGAAACTGCAACGGGTTGATAGGTAGATGAGAAGATCAACATGAGCCAGCAGGGCAAGGGAGGGAATTCTGTCCCTTTACTCTGCTCTCCTCAGACCCTACCTGCAGTACTGTGTGCAGTTCTGGAGCCCCCAGCACAAGAAGGACATGGAACTGCTGGAGAGAGTCCAGAGGAGGGCCACAAAGATGCTCAGAGGGCTGCAGCAGCTCTGCTATGAGGACAGGCTGAAAGAGTTGGGACTTTTCAGCCTGGAGAAGAGAAGGCTTCCAGGAGACCTTATAGCAACCTTCCAGTATCTGAAAGGGCCTACAGGAGAGTTGGGGAGGGACTATTCACAACATCTTGTAAAGACAGGATGAGGGGGAATGGGTTCAAAGTGGCAGAGGGGAGATTTAAATTAGATGTTAGGAGAAAGTTCTTCACATTGAGGGTGGTGAGATGCTGGAATGGGTTGCCAAGGGAGGTTGTGGCTGCTCCCTCCCTGGAGGGGTTCAAGGCCAGGCTGGATGAGGTCCTGAGCATCCTGATCTAGTGGGAGGTGTCCCTGCCTATGGCACAGGGGGGTTGGAACTGGATGATCTTTGAGGTCTCTTCTAACCTAAACCATTCTATGATCCTATGATTGCCATGTGAGTGGAAATATCAGTAAAATGGCTTAGGAAAAAAAAAAAAATATACATATATATAAAAGAGAGGTGTACTTAGTGGACACTCGTGTTGTAAAATAATAATTTCACAGAAAGACCCCAACTGAGAAGGTGCAGGCTGATTAAAGCTGGTTTGTCTGCCTGTGAATAAAGTTTAGATTACTCTCTAGCATAACAGCCTCTTTAGACACAGCCATAAATTTCAGTATGTCCAGAGGTGGTGCCTATAATTTTTTAATGTGCACTGGAGCTCTGAGCACTCAGAGCAGGTTTTGTTTTGTATTTACCAGCAGCAAGTCTATTAAGTTGTAAGGGGCGAGGAAGGGGAGTGGAGGTAGCCGAAAATAGAAAGGCTTCATCTGCTGCTTCTAAGAAAAGATAGCAGTGGACAAGCTAGCAACAGGAGAGGAGTGAGCAACTTGATGGTACTTTCAGAATTAAGTAATCAATCAGCATTCCTTTTGTGATCATCTATTTCAGTGAGTGAGTGTCCAGCTGTTAATTTTTCCACTTCTGCAGCACCACTTCTCATTTTCTAATCCTCACCCACATGCCTCTGATCACACTGAGCTGGGTGTCTGGGTGGGGTTTTTTGGTAAGTACTGGGGGGGGAAATCTACGCAGAGGAACGAAGCAGCATCTCCTTCTCGCGGTGTGGAAATTCCCAGAAATGGAAGAGCATCTCCTCAGGTGGTTTCTACCTGCATAGAATCATAGAATCAGTCAGGGTTGGAAAGGACCACAAGGATCATCTAGTTCCGACCCCTCTGCCATGCCCAGGGACACCCTACCCTAGAGCAGCCTGGCCACAGCCTCTGCCAGCCTGGCTGCAAACACCTCCAGGGATGTGGCCCCAACCACCCCCCTGGGCAACCCATTCCAGGCTCTCACCACTCTCATACTCAACAACTTCCTCCTAACATCCAGTCTGAATCTCCCCACCTCCAGCTTTGCTCCATTCCCCCTAGTCCTGTCACTACCTGATAGCTTAAGAAGTCTCTCCCCAGCTTTTCTGTAGGACCCCTTCAAATCCTGGAAGGCCACAAGAAGGTCACCTGGGAGCCTCCTCTTCTCCAGACACAACAGCCCCAACTCTTTCAGTCTGTCCTCATAGCAGAGCTGCTGCAGCCCTCTGAGCATCCTCCTGGCCCTTCTCTGGACACACTCCAGCATGTCCACATCTCTCTTGTCCCAGGGCCTCCACAACTGGGCACAGTACTCCAGGTGGGGTCTCAGCAGAGTGATGTAGAGGGGGAGAATCACCTCCCTGGCCTTGCTGGCCACACTTCTCCTGCTGCAGCCGAGGCTCTGCTTGGCTTTCTGGGCTGCAAGTGCACACTGCTGCCTCATGTTGAGCTTCTCCTCCACCAGCACCCCCAAGTCCCTCTCCTCAGGGCTGCTCTCCAGCCAGTCACTGCCCAACCTGTATTTGTGTTTGGGATTGCCTTGACCCAGCTGCAGGACCTTGCACTTGGCAAAGCCTGGACTGCTCAGGACTTGCTGGAAGAGCTGCAGGAGGAGGAACGTGGGGCTTGGCGCTGGCTCTGTCCTCCCTCTGCAAGCCTCTGACCGTGAAAGGGGTTAAGCTTCCGAGATGCTGTTCTCTCGTTGCTTAGAAATGAGATGGCAAAGCGTTTGAGGAACCCTTGCTGATCAAGTTTGGCAGTTTTTGAGATTTTGTTTCACGCCTTGCCTGCTGTGTCAACTCACCAGCTAATTGCAGCTGCAACTTTTCCGTGGTGGCCTGTGTGTGCTGTGTGCAGACCCCCTCGGCTGGGGTGGCTGAGGGAAGCCTCACAGACCAAAATGTAATTTCAAAACCCTGAACCTGACCAGCAGAGGCTGACCTTGCTCGTTATTATCTGAGTGGGAATAGCAGCTTTTGAACATCATATGATCTCTGAAATGGTACCTTTTTTTTTTTTTTTCTTTTTTTCATTTTTTCATTAGAAAGCCCCCTGCTGAACACTGACCAAACACATGGCTTTTTTCACTTCCTTAAGGTACTGCTTAAAAATATATCCCTCTGTTCCTTGGCTAGTTATTAGAGAAAAATCAGAGTGCTGCATTCCTCTTACTCGTAGAAGCCTCTCATAAGACAATGGTGGGCGTGCAGGAGTGGGGAACTGGGATGCCTGCGGTGAGCCAGGGTCTGCCAGGGCCACAGACAGAACAAGAACCATAGTTAGAGCCAGTCCACAGCCAGCCAGCTCTGCTTGCCACCTCGGGGGACCCTCCTAACCCACCAACCTGCCTTCACTGATCAAACCAGCCTCTCCTAATGGTCCAGCCAGCATTTCAGCCCTGTACAACTGTCCTTGCGCTTGACTATGCTGCTGTCAGGGTGGACCTCTTCTCTGGGTGAGCACAGCTGTCACCCCTAAAGGGCTCAAGGGTCTTGAGATATCCTGTCTGGCTGGCTGGCTGGTATTTCTCAGCCTTGGAGATGAGCTCAGCCTCCATAGAATATCATGGAATCATATCATAGAATGGTTTAGGTTGGAAGGGACCTCAAAGATCATCCAGTTCCAAGCCCCTGTGCCACAGGCAGGGACACCTCCCACTAGATCAGGATGCTCAAGACCTCATCCAGTCTGGCCTTGAACACCTCCAGGGAGGGAGCAGCCACAACCTCCCTGGGCAACCTGTGCCAGTGTCTCACCACCCTCGCTGTCAAGAACTTCCTCCTAACATCCCGTTTAAATCTCCCTTCTGCCAGTTTAAACCCATTCCTCTTTGTCCTGTCATTACAAGACCTTGTGAATAGTCCCTCCCCAGCCCTCCTGTAGGCACCCTTCAGATACTGGGAGGCTACTCTAAGGTCTCCTGGAAGCCTTCTCTTCTCCAGGCTGAACAGCCCCAACTCTCTCAGCCTGTCCTCATAACAGAGCTGCTGCAGCCCTCTGAGCATCTTTGTGGCCCTCCTCTGGACTCTCTCCAACAGTTCCATGTCCTTCTTGTGCTGGGGGCTCCAGAACTGCACACAGTACTCCATGTTGCCCATGTTTCAGTTAAAAACAGATTTAAGTTTTCACTTGATTATTGCATATCTGTCCCTGGCATCGAAAGTTTGCTCGCATTGACTTTGCAAGTGGTTTCAAGTGTGCTGCAGCAAGAGCAAGAGGACTCTTTAAGCCTTAAGAGTTTCTGAATGTTACTTGACCTGTCTCGGTGCTGCTGAGACCACTTTGGTAACAGATGGATCAATACCTCCCTGTTTGTGTAGAGGTGTCTTAAGTGCTATTGTCATCTGCTGGCGGCTCCGACAAAGCAATTCTTACTGTAGGAGTGGTGGGTTTTACATGCGCTGAGCATTAGCCACTGTCAGGTCACCCTGGCTTTTAAGGCAGGCAGCAAATGTCACTTATTACAGTGGCACTGACTCCGTCCTCTCTGCTTAAGGGACTGTTAATAATTCCATTTTCGAGCTGCTATTTTCTGGGGCATGTGGCGCTTCCTGCGGAAATGGTGGTTGAACTTTGGGGAAGAGTGTATGACCAGTGGCACCTGCTACTGCAGCCAGCATCCCCCCCATCACCTCTGCCTTGGTTAAGCCCATGGCACACTTGTTACAGGCCCAGCATTGTCATTTTTTAGTGATTGACACTAGTGAAAATAAAAAAGCAGTAGCACAGTCAAACCAAAGCTCCAGAGAAAATGGGATTCTGGCGTCTCGGGGAGTTCGTTTCTTCTTTCATTATCTCCTGTCCCCTTCCTCCTCCACTGTACAGTCCTTGTTTATTTTTCCACCTCGCCTGTTGATTCCATAAAATCCTCTCCTGCCTTACTGTTAAAGTGAGAAGGGTGGCAGCTGTCACACCTGTGTCAGTGCTCACCATGGGAGGCACTAGCTGTTGGGGGGAGACAGCAGCCTGAGGGCCATGGCCACAGCAAGTCTCCACAGGTCTAGTGACTTGACTGTCCTGTCACCACCTCATGCCCAGCTAGCTCATGCTTGCATTGCAGTCCCAGTAGAGGTTTCTAGGGCTGAAAATAATCTTGCCTCTTTATTATCTTCTCCAGCAGTACAAAAGGATGAGTAAAGCTCTGCTTCAGCTGAAGAGCATGGCCTCACTAGTGGTAGAGGGGCACTGGTTGGGTTGTTCTCAAAAGTCCTTAAGGGTTTTGAGTGGCTTTCATTTTGGAGCAGTCCCTGGGCTTGCTCTACCTTTCACTGGGGCCTCTGTGGCCAGCGAAGTAGAGGGGCACTGATTGGGTTGTCCTCAGAAGTTCTCAAGGGTTTTGATTTGCTTTCATTTTAGAGCAGTCCCTGGGCTTGCTCTACCTTTCACTGGGGCCTGTGTGGCCAGCAAAGTAGAAGGGCACTGGTTGGGTTGTTCTCAGAAGTCCTTAAGGGTTTTGAGTGGCTTTCATTTTGGAGCAGTCCTTGGGCTTGCTCTACCTTTCACTGGGGCCTGTGTGGCCAGCAAAGTAGAAGGGCACTGGTTGGGTTGTTCTCAGAAGTCCTTAAGGGTTTTGAGTGGCTTTCATTTTGGAGCAGTCCTTGGGCTCGCTCCACCTTTAACTCGGGCCTCTGTGGCCAGCAAAGCTCACAAAAGAGGAGGAGCAGTAAGGTGCCACATCTTTTTATACCTGCCTCTTTCCTTTCCCCATCAAGCTTGATCCAGCCAAGATGTTGGGATGGGGGTACCTACAGCGGCGGCCCTTCTGATATTCATAATTGCCTGTGGCAGGTAATTAACAACACAAGGGTACCGGTAATGAGGGGGAAAACCAAATGTTGAAATGGCAGCCAGTTGATTCTGCTGCAAGATGTTAATTAAAAAGTCTGTGGCTTTGTGTCAGCCCTACCCTTAGGAAAAAACAAAAAGGGCTGTGCTCCTGCAAGTGTCACACTCCCACTTAACCCGTGACAGCATGAAGTTTAAATTCCTTTGACTATCGGCTTCTGGCAGTGTGAACTCCCTGTAATGAAAGCAGCATTTGCTCACAGGTCTGCCCGTAGCTCGCAGTGCTACCCTAAACTCAAGCTGTTTGGATGCCTTCTGAAGGAAATGCTTTGTTTGCGCTGCAGGTGTGCCGATGCTATCTGTGCAACCCAAGGGGAAGCAGAAGGGCTGCGCTGGCTGCAACCGCAAGATCAAGGACCGCTACCTGCTGAAGGCTCTGGATAAGTATTGGCATGAAGACTGCCTAAAGTGTGCCTGCTGTGACTGTCGTCTTGGAGAGGTTGGATCAACTCTTTACACAAAAGCAAATCTCATTCTTTGCCGCAGAGATTACCTGAGGTAAATACGGGGACGTACTGCGGGCTCTTCCCAAAGCCACTCCGTCTGCTGCTGCCTGTTTGTCTTCCTAAACCTCCCCTATCTAAACATGTACTTGTGCGTGGGCAGCCCTGCCCAGAAGAGCCTGGAGTTTCTCCCTCTGTCTAAGAATGGCTTTTTATTTGCACCTAATGCATTTTGTTGTCAGGGAGGTGGAATCCTATTTTTCGGGTCGAGGTAGAAGGGGGAGGATGTGACTTAACTCCTTGCTGTTATGAACCTACAAGAACAAACAGTACTCGCTGAGAAAATCAGGAAAGGACTGTTAATTCCTTCTGCATATCTTTGATGTTATGATGCTGCATATTGACTAAGACCTGACCAAACCTTTCAGCTTTTCTTTTTTTTCGGTGATAGCTTTTAGATAGACTCCTGGTGCTTGTTTTGAGCAAGGTTCCTCCCTGGGGGCTCTTGTCTCTTCCCTCAGTAAACAGAGCAAAGCACTCCAAAATTACAGATCAACTTGAAAAAAAAAATGTTTCTTCTTAAGGAAGGCTGCAGAGACCATGACTAACTCTGAGTTAGAACTAAGCTGTCAGTGTGCCTGTAATCCATAACAACACATGAGACTTTTTGCCTAAGGTGTAAGGAGATTTTGTACAAGATACTTTAGATAGACACAAAAGACTTCTAATAAGACAGTAGAGCCTAATGCAGACATACTTATGAGGGGCACATAACAATCCTCTAAGACTAACCTAACTCTGAGTTAGAACTAACTCAGAACTAAGCTGTCAGCATGTCTGTAATCCATAACAACACATGGGACTTTCTGCTTAACGTGTAAGAAGATTTTGTGCAAGATACTTTAGATAGACACAAAAGACTTCTAATAAGACAGTAGAGCCTAATGCAGACATACTTATGAGGGGCACATAACAATCCTCAGTTAGAACTAACCTAACTAAGTTAGAACTAACTCTGAGTTAGAACTAACCTAACTAAGTTAGAACTAACTCTGAGTTAGAACTAAGCTGTCAGTGTGTCTGTAATCCATAACAACACAAGGGACATTTTGCCTAAGGTGTAAGGAGATTTTGCACAAGATACTTCAGATAAACACAAAAGACTTCTAATATGACAGTAGAGCCTAATGCAGACATACTTATGAGGGGCACATAACTCATAACTCTGAGTTAGAACTGACCTAACTCTAAGTTAGAACTAACCTAACTAAGTTAGAACTAACTCAGAGTTAGAACTAAGCTGTCAGCATGTCTGTAATCCATAACAACACATGGGACTTTCTGCCTAATGTGTAAGGAGATTTTGCACAAGATACTTCAGATAAACACAAAAGACTTCTAATATGACAGTAGAGCCTAATGCAAACATACTTACAAGGGACATATAACTCGTAACTGAGTTAGAACTGACCTAACTCTAAGTTAGAACTAACCTAACTAAGTTAGAACTAACTCAGAGTTAGAACTAAGCTGTCAGCATGTCTGTAATACATAACAACACATGGGACTTTCTGCCTAATGTGTAAGGAGATTTTGTACAAGATACTTTAGATAAACACAAAAAAACTTCTAATAATACAGTAGCCTAACACAGACATACTTATGAGTGGCACATAACTCATAACTCTGAGTTAGAACTAACCTAACTCTGAGTTAGAACTGACTCTGAGTTAAAACTAACCTGTCAGCATGTCTGTAATACATAACAACACATGGGACTTTCTGCCTAACATGTAAGGAGTTTTTATATAAGATACTTTAGATAAACACAAAAGACTTATAATAAAACAGTAGAGCCTAATGCAGACATACTTATGAGGGGCACATAACTCACAACTCTGACTTAGAACTAAGCTGTCAGCGTGTCTGTAATCCATAACAACACATGAGACTTTTTGCCTAACATGTAAGAAGGTTTTGCACAAGATACTTTAGATAGACACAAAAGACTTCTCATAAGACAGTAGAGCCTAATGCAAACATACTTATGAGGGGCACACTGCAAAGTGCTCCTAAGTTTTGCTTCATGTTTCCTTTGGAAGATGGAAGACCATATGGGATCTGCAGCTGATGTGTGTCTTTCCTCTTTCTTCTCAAATCACTGCTAGCATTTCCTATGAAACCCCAACCAGCAAACACACCTGGAGCAATACTAAGTCAACCTGCTGGTTTAAGGTAGGGAGGCAAAATGCCATCTAATCTTGCACTGTGCAGAAGCTGGCAAGATTAATCTCAATGCTCAGAGGCTTTTCACATGTTTCAGTGTGAAACTTAGACCCGAACATCTTCAGGAAATGTTTTCTTAGTAGATTTTAGAAGACAAGTTTCTCCTTCTAAGGGTGAGAGATTAAGTGCTGAGACAAAAGTTTAAAAATAAGTCTTTTAGCAGCTATGTGGAGCTGCCCCCTTGCCATCCAGCCAGGCATCCTGTCCTCCCCACGTAGAGGGGTTTGGTCCACTTTGAGCTGTAACTCTCCAGGGCACGCATGAAATATTGTAGCTGAAATTCTGCCACACATGCAGCAGATGCAGGGACACACCAGGTTAGTTGGGATGCTTCCCCAGATTGTGAGGAGGAGCTTGGGTAAGGCTGGGACACATCCAAAGGGGAAAAGGCAGGACAGGCAGCCTTTGGGAAGCTGTAAAGGATGCAGTGTGGAAGGAGTTAACTGTCTTTACTGTCTTGAAATCGGTTTTGTACCTTGCATATTTACTGATGCCACAAGACACTTGCTCTGGAAGTGTGCTTAATCCTGTCTGTGCTAAACAGAAACACCTGAGCTCCAGAAAGTCCTGTGACACACAGATTTCTGTCCTCAGATTAGCATTTTGGTGCTTCACTGACCCTCCTTGAGCAAAACTGCACTCTTACTGAGGTGTCCATGAAGCACATAACAGCTCTTGATCTGAAGTTGCATTCGTTTCTTTGCATCATACTCTCACGATTGGGTTGTGTGAGGTCCTCGTCACAAGGAGTCCCCAAACCTCTCAGGAGAGCTTCTTCCAGGAATCTTCTTCCTTCCAGAAAGCACAGCCTGCATTATTTTCTGGAATATGTCTTTATGCTTTCTGTTGTTTATGCTTTTTATCTTGTTTGCATCCAGCTTGCCAAGCAGCCCAGGTTCCCTCCATCAGTCATCCTCCTCTTCACGAGCTTCTCATTTGTGCCTTTGTGCTGTGCTTTTGTTGTTTGGTTTTGGTTGGTCTCTTTTTAATCTGACCTAAAACGTGGATATTCAGCCTACATGTTACAGAACCCTACTGGAAATATTCTGCTGGGTGGTGGTTCCCGTTTACATTTGTCTTTTGAAGCCTAGGAGCTGCCCCACGTTCTGTCCATTTAATGAGCACCGTATTGATTTTGGTTTGTTCTGGTTTCATAACAAAAATAATGTGCAGCATCAAGTCAGACACGTTGAAGTGCCAAAGGAGAGCAGTACCAGTACTGTTCAACTTAGAAGGACCTTTTTATCACTGCAGCATTTATTTCTTTTCTTGGTTTATCCTGAGAATGCTGCTTTGAAGTGGAAAAGTTTAATTTTTGTGATCTCTTCACTGGCCCCCAGAGAGCATAATTTTTGCAGGGCACACCAGAAGCCTGTGCAGGACATGAGAAAGAAGCCAAGTGTAGGAGACCCCAGGGAATGGCCCATTCTCATAGAATCTTAGAATCAGTCAGGGTTGGAAGGGACCACAAGGATCATCTAGTTCCAACTCCCCTGCCATGCCCAGGGACACCCTACCCTAGATCAGGCTGCCCACAGCCTCATCCAGCCTGGCTGCAAACATCTCCAGGGATGTGGTCCCAACCACCCCCCTGGGCAACCTATTCCCACATCCACACATCCCTCCTCACATCCAACCTGAATCTCCCCACCTCCAGCTTTGCTCCATTCCACCTAGTCTTGTCTCTCCCTGATATCCTAAAAAGTCCCTCCCCAGCTTTTCTGTAGGCCCCCTTCAGATCCTGGAAAGCCACAAGAAGTTCACCTGGGAGCCTCCTCTTCTCCAGACTGAACAGCCCCAACTCTTTCAGTCTGTCCTCATAGCAGAGGTGCTGCAGTCCTCCATTCCCCATCTTTGAGAAGAGAGGGAATTCATTATGTGAAAACATTGAAGGCAATGTGGGGGCTGCTGTTTGACCACCTCCGTGCAGCTTCTGGCACAGCTGCCAAAGTGTGAGCTCTAAAACAAACTTTACTCTGTGCCAGAAAGAGGTCTCATAGCCCTTCTACCTCCACTCGTGGGGTTACACTAACCCCCAGCTCACCAAGGGTGAGTCCACTCCTATTTGTACAGCGTGGTTACATTGTGGAGGGAAGGCTTTAATTATTTTCACATTAAATAACTTCCCCTCTATCTGGATGTAGTCCGTTGCTACACCTTCAATTGCTATAAATGCTGGGGTTTGGGGTTTTTTTGGTTTTTTTTGATGGAGAAAATCTTATAAATGTCAAATCCCAGGAAATGTGACCAAGCCTCCTGTAGGAAGGAATAACATGAATTCTGTAACACAGCTGTTAACTAGCTGTTGGCACAGCTGTTGACTAGCTGTTGGCACAGTTGTTGACTAGCTGTTGGCACGGCTGTTAACTAGCTGTTGGCACAGCTGTTGACTAGCTGTTGGCACAGTTGTTAACTAGCTGTTGGCACAGCTGTTGACTAGCTGTTGGCACAGTTGTTGACTAGCTGTTGGCACGGCTGTTAACTAGCTGTTGGCACGGCTGTTAACTAGCTGTTGGCACAGCTGTTGACTAGCTGTTGGCACAGTTGTTAACTAGCTGTTGGCACAGCTGTTGACTAGCTGTTGGCACAGTTGTTAACTAGCTGTTAGCACAGCTGTTGACTAGCTGTTGGCACAGCTATTGACTAGCTGTTGGCACAGTTGTTGACTAGCTGTTAGCACAGCTGTTGACTAGCTGTTGGCACAGCTGTTGACTAGCTGTTGGCACAGCTGTTAACTAGCTGTTGGCACAGCTGTTGACTAGCTGTTGGCACAGCTGTTGACTAGCTGTTGGCACAGTTGTTAACTAGCTGTTGGCACAGCTGTTGACTAGCTGTTGGCACAGTTGTTAACTAGCTGTTGGCACAGCTGTTGACTAGCTGTTGGCACAGTTGTTAACTAGCTGTTGGCCAGCTTTACAGCTGGTTCTTGTTCTGGCTAATAAGTTGACTTACATTTATACCAGCTTTTTTGGAGGCTCTCCCCAACTCAGGTTCTGTGCTCTTCATGCTAAGAAACCCTGCCAGGATTTTAGGATAGGAATAAAGGCATTGCTCCCTAGTGCCATCTTTAAAGGAAGTATAAAGTTTGCCCTTTTTTTTTTCCTTTTTACTTTAAAACATCTTCTGTCGCCTTCTACACATAATATTTCCTTCTCTTTCAGTTGTAACTATCAGTTCTGTTAATAGAAGGACCTAACTTTGCCGTCACCATTTTCTCCACTGCCTGTTCACTCCTGGTAATTTGAGTATTTCTTCTTGGAGAATTACCCATAACCATCATTATAGAATTCCTTCACTAATAGTTTTGCAGTCTCTTTCCACATCTTTTTTTTTTTTTAACCTCTTTAAACAACTCGCAGTATTTGTTCTACTGGCCAAAATTTAGCAAGAATTCGTTCCTAAAAATAAGTTTTCATACTTCACACTGTACTCACACCATAAAGGAAATACTTTATCTGGAGGGCAGTCAAAGGAGTTTATTGTTGGCTACTTCCTTTTATGCCTTTGAAGAAGAACAGGGTGAATATTGCATTGATATTTAGTAGGTCAACCATCATGTGGAAATTCGAGAGGTAAGTCTCATTCTGTACCTGTAAATCATAGAATCGTTAATGTTGGAGAAGACCTTTAAGGTCATCAAGTCCAACCATCAACCCAGCACTACCATGACCATTAAGCCATGTCCTAAAGTGCCATGTCTACACATTTTTTGAACAACTCTGGGGATGGTGACCCCACTACCTCCCTAGGCAGCCTGTTCCAGTGCCTGATCACTCCTTCCTAATATCCAATCTAAATCTCCCCTGGTGCAATTTGAAGCCACTTTCTCTGGTCCTGCCACTAGTTACTTGAGTGGCCAGCAACAACCTGGCTCCAACCTCCCTTCAGGTAGTTGTAGAGATCAAAAAGGTCACCCCTCATCCTCCTCCAGACTAAACCATCTTGGCTGAGCAGCTGAGCTCTTCATGAGGCATGAAGTTTGGAGAAGAGGAGGCTCCCAGGTGACCTCCTTGTGGCCTCCCAGGATCTGAAGGGGGCTACAAAATCTAGGGAGGGACTTTTTAGGCTCTCAGGTAGTGACAGGACTAGGGGGAATGGAGCAAAGCTGGAGGTGGGGAGATTCAGATTGGATGTGAGGAGGAAGTTGTTGAGCATGAGAGTGGTGAGAGCCTGAAATGGGTTGCCCAGGGGGGTGTTTGGGGCCACTTCCCTGGAGGTGTTTTTGGCCAGGCTGGCAGAGGCTGTGGGCAGCCTGATCTAGGGTAGGGTGTCCCTGGGCATGGCAGGGAGGTTGGAACTTGATGATCCTTGTGGTCCCTTCCAATCCTGACTGATGCTATGATTCTATGAGGAAATGAAATATATGCATCTTTTGTAGCTTATAGTCCCAAAGGAATATTTGCTGTGTAAGGGCCAGGAGTTGAAACTGGTGTTTCATAATCTCTGTGTAGAGCAATGTTCCTTTGCATTTGGCTGTGAGCTGATTGTGTCATTTAGGAACAGATGCTTCCTTACCTGCTCAGATGTGCTTCTCCTCCCCTTGCTCAGCCCCCACCTCCAAGCCTGCAGCAACCTGTTCCTGCCTGGGGCTGCACAGACCCGGCCATTGCTCCCCCAGCACCAGGCAAGCAATGTGCAGGTGCTACAGACAGCAAAGGGAACAGCCTGGGCAGCTCAAAAATTCATCTGAATGCTCGTCAGTTTGCAAGTCTGGGATGCTGGGACAGGTCTCAGTGGGCTGGGGACTGGGGGCAGGGATGAAAGAGTTGGGGATTTTCAGCCTGGAGAAGAGAAGGCTTTGAGGAGACCTTAGAGTAGCCTTCCAGTATCTGAAGGGGGCTACAGGAGGGCTGGGGAGGGACTATTCACAAGGTCTTGTAACGACAGGATGAGGAGGAATGGGTTTAAACTGGCAGAGGGGAGATTTAAACTGGATGTTAGGAGGAAGTTCTTGACAGTGAGGGTGGTGAGACACTGGCACAAGTTTTCCAGGGAGGTCGTGGCTGCTCCCTCCCTGGAGGTGTTCAAGGCCAGGCTGGATGAGGTCTTGAGCGACCTTTTCTAGTGGGAGGTGTCCCTGCCTATGGCACAGGGGGGTTGGAACTGGATGATCTTTGAGGTCTCCTCCAACCTAAACCATTCTATGACTCTATGATTTTATTTTTCACCTGTGGTGTTAGGGGTGCTCCATATTTATGCCTGAAAGATCAAAAAAGGGCAGAGAAGTAACTATGAGACTCTGAAGCAAGTGACAGTGGTGAGTATTGGAGGAAAGCATAAACTGATCCTGAAGAGGCTGCTCCCTCCCTGGAGGTGTTGAAGGCCAGGCTGGATGCGGTTTTGAGCGACCTCTTCTAGTGGGAGGTGTCCCTGCCTATGGCACAGGGGGGTCGGAACTGGATGAGCTTTGAGGTCTCTTCCAACCGAAACCATTCNACACAGGAGCCGTGTCCTGAGCGTGGGGCAGACACAGGAGCCGTGTCCTGAGCGTGGGGCAGACACAGGAGCCGTGTCCTGAGCGTGGGGCAGACACAGGAGCCGTGTCCTGAGCGTGGGGCAGACACAGGAGCCGTGTCCTGAGCGTGGGGCAGACACAGGAGCCGTGTCCTGAGCGTGGGGCAGACACAGGAGCCGTGTCCTGAGCGTGGGGCAGACACAGGAGCCGTGTCCTGAGCGTGGGGCAGACACAGGAGCCGTGTCCTGAGCGTGGGGCAGACACAGGAGCCGTGTCCTGAGCGTGGGGCAGACACAGGAGCCGTGTCCTGAGCGTGGGGCAGACACAGGAGCCGTGTCCTGAGCGTGGGGCAGACACAGGAGCCGTGTCCTGAGCGTGGGGCAGACACAGGAGCCGTGTCCTGAGCGTGGGGCAGACACAGGAGCCGTGTCCTGAGCGTGGGGCAGACACAGGAGCCGTGTCCTGAGCGTGGGGCAGACACAGGAGCCGTGTCCTGAGCGTGGGGCAGACACAGGAGCCGTGTCCTGAGCGTGGGGCAGACACAGGAGCCGTGTCCTGAGCGTGGGGCAGACACAGGAGCCGTGTCCTGAGCGTGGGGCAGACACAGGAGCCGTGTCCTGAGCGTGGGGCAGACACAGGAGCCGTGTCCTGAGCGTGGGGCAGACACAGGAGCCGTGTCCTGAGCGTGGGGCAGACACAGGAGCCGTGTCCTGAGCGTGGGGCAGACACAGGAGCCGTGTCCTGAGCGTGGGGCAGACACAGGAGCCGTGTCCTGAGCGTGGGGCAGACACAGGAGCCGTGTCCTGAGCGTGGGGCAGACACAGGAGCCGTGTCCTGAGCGTGGGGCAGACACAGGAGCCGTGTCCTGAGCGTGGGGCAGACACAGGAGCCGTGTCCTGAGCGTGGGGCAGACACAGGAGCCGTGTCCTGAGCGTGGGGCAGACACAGGAGCCGTGTCCTGAGCGTGGGGCAGACACAGGAGCCGTGTCCTGAGCGTGGGGCAGACACAGGAGCCGTGTCCTGAGCGTGGGGCAGACACAGGAGCTGTGTCTGGCTGCTGCCCTGCTGCGTGGGCTTGGCTCTGGAGCCGCCTTTGCAGAGAGCGTGGGCAGCGCAGTTGGGCTGCCGGCCGCCCGCGCCGGTCCTCGGTGGCTCTTTAGGAGGAGATCTTTCAGCTGTATTTCAGGAGCTGCTAGCAGACCGTAGCCTGAATCATTTGTTTCAAAAGATAAACTGTCGTCATTGGTTGTGAAGGAACATTTGTTAACCTTCATATCTCATAAAACACTTTCTTGCTCATTTTTTAATCATGAAAGATGAAATTGGATCTGGAGCTGTTATCCTTGCGGTATCACCTCAAGTCTCCAGCTGTGTCTGGGTGTATCTCCCGAAACATTTCATCAGAGCAAATAGATTTGCCATTTGTTTCCTAATCGCCGTTCCAGCGTTCCTACCTCTAATTACTTTTGATAAGCCAGCGCTACTGAAGAAGCTGCTTTCTGGGACAGCTCAGCTTCAGCATGCAGCTGGGGGTGGCTCCTCGCAGCCCCCACGCAGCCAGGCCTGTTTGTTCCTAGGCGTAATTAAACCTCCACCAAGCTCCGGTTCACAGGGAGGGTTTGGGTGTTGCGTCAGGATTTCCCGGGAGGAACTGACAACTTAAATTTGGCTGTGAAGTGCTGATGAAGAAGGTGATTTTTCCCTTTTTACTCAGCATGGTGCCCTCGCATGAGCAAAGGCGAATCAGGCTGGCTTTGACGGGAGCAGAAGTGTCGCTTCTGCCTGTTTTGATATGATGGTGTCGGGAAAGTTTTTTTTTCATCATTTAAACTGAGCAGGGCCTTAATTGGACTCCAAAGGAAGCTCAAAACCTGCATTAAAAGATGATGGCAAAATCAGTAGGAGAGAAGGGCTTCCCGAGACGCCCTGATGATGTTCTCAGTGGATTCAATGGGGACTCTTTTCACCCAGCTTCCCGTGTGTTTTGATCAGTGCTGGAAGCTCAGCATGGTAATTGCTGCTGCTACCCAAGGATGGTGTCGGTGCCTCTGCACAGGAGGAGCAGCTCTGTGCACCCTGGCAAGGCTGCCAGTCCCCGGTATGACTTCCAGCCCCTGGCACTGTGCTTCAGCACTGTGTTACAGAAGCTTCAACTCCACCCTGGGCACCTCCCAGTCCAAAGAAGTCACCTGCCCTGTACTGGGGTTTTTAGAATCATAGAATGGTTTAGGTTAGAAGGGAGCTCAAAGCTCACCCAGTTCCAACCCCCTGCCATAGGCAGGGACATCTCCTACTAGAACAGGTCGCTCAAGGCCTCATCCAACCTGGCCTTGAATGCATCCAGAAAGGGAGCAGCCACAACCTCCCTGGGCAAACTGTGACAGTATCTCACCACCTTCACTGTAAAGAACTTCCTCCTAAACATCATATTTAAATCTCCCCTCTGCTATTTACAAGACCTTGTAAATAGCCTTCCTGTAGGCACCTTTCAGATACTGGGAAGCTACTATAAGGTCTCCTCAAAGCCTTCTCTTCTCCAGGCTGCAAAGCCTCAACTCTTGTAGCCTGTCCTCATAGCAGAGGTTCTCGAGCCCTCTGATCATAGAATCATGGAATGGTTTAGGTTCTAGTTGTCAGATAGTGGTTTTCACTCTGCTCTGAATGCCACAGCAGGTCTGTTCTGGTGGTGAATTGCTTTGGAAGCACTTTGGATGAAGTGTTCTGTACCCAGCAAAACATGCAGGGCTTAATTTGGTTGTGGGATGTGAAAAGAGAAGATCTTGCACAAACATGAGTGTCCAGCACAGGGGAATGCAGGCAAACGCCTGCCTGCTGGTGGACTTCCCCGGGTCAGTAGCAAAGGCCCTAAGCCAAACCATTAAACCACAGCTGGATGTGTGAGCACAAGTCTTCAGAAACCACATGCCACAGCTCGCAGAACTCAATTCAATTGCCCAGAGACATCACTAATACTCCGAATGCAGCTTCAGCCTGCAGAGACTGCAACCCCTTTGGAGCAGCATTGGAGTCTTTGGGCTTTATCCCTGCTGGAGGACTGCAGCATGCATGCGTGCACTGAGAGCGTGCCCTGCCTGCACTGAGAGCGTGCCCTGCCTGCACGGAGAGCATGCCCTGCCTGCACTGAGAGCGTGCCCTGCCTGCACTGAGAGCGTGCCCTGCCTGCACGGAGAGTGTGCCCTGCCTGCACGGAGAGCGTGCCCTGCCTGCACTGAGAGCGTGCCCTGCCTGCACGGAGAGTGTGCCCTGCCTGCACGGAGAGCGTGCCCTGCCTGCACTGAGAGCGTGCCCTGCCTGCACCGAGAGCGTGCCCTGCCTGCACTGAGAGCGTGCCCTGCCTGCCTTTCAAGGGACACATCTAGTGTCAGAGGCAGCATAAATGCAGCGTGGCTGAACAAATGATATCTGCTTAGAGCTGGAAAATGTTGCTAAATTGGAGTCCTGTTCTTGCATCTCAACAGGGAGTGTCTTGCACGCTATGTAGGGTACCCTCACTTCTGCACTTGGTATCTGTACAGCTATTAATGAGGATTAATTAGGCTCCAAATGCAACGTCTTGTCAATGTTGCTGTGCTGTGTGATTGTAGTGGTTTAGCAGTTACCTGCCCCCCCCCACCTTTTATAAACCCTGGCTAGGACTCAAAAACACTGGAAGTTAATAAATGAAGCTTTATATTTACAGCAATGCACAATATACAAGCAAATATTTACAAGGTATAACAGATATTTACAGATACATACAATGAAAAGGTAATACAGAAACCACAGCCCTCCCAGAGACCCAAATCTCCAACAGAAAGTAACCAACCACCCCCTACCACCTTTCCCCCCTTCCCCAGTTTTATCTCACCACCTGTTGATGCTGCAGATAAGCTGAAGTAGATCGGCCAGGGGGGGATTAGTAGTAGGAAAGAAATTAGTAGAATTACTGAGAATTAACTGCCAAGGCAAAGGGAAAGGAGACCATGCAAGAGGAGCAGCCGCAGCCCAGAATGGTCAGAAACCATCTGATATCTAGTTGTTTTGAGAACAGTTCTTAAAAACAAGGGTTTTTTTCTTCCTCAGTAAAACTCTGGTGAAGTAACACACTGTGTTTACCTCTCTCAGCCAATAGCCTTAATTTCTCACTCAAATTCTCCA
>VWZI01023727.1:48205-67303 GCA_013396835.1 Psilopogon haemacephalus | reverse complement strand
ATGCCTTTCAGGATGAACAAGGGGCGCTTTGTTTTTTCATTTTCTCTTTCCTTTTTTTTTTTTTTTTTTTGGTTCTTTCTCCACAACCTCCCAGTGAGGAGGAAAGCTCATGGGGAATAATTCTGCCCAGCTCTGGTACACAAGCACACCTCACAGTGAGGGTGGTGAGGCACTGGAACAGGTTGTCCAGGGAGGTTGTGGCTGCTCCTTCCCTGGAGGTGTTCAAGGCCAGGCTGGATGAGGTCTTGAGCGACCTGATCTAGTGGGAGGTGTCCCTGCCTATGGCACAGGGGGGTTGGAACTGGATGAGCTTTGAGGTCTCTTCCAACCTAAACCATTCTATGATTCTATGATTTCAGCCTTGCAGTTTTCTGAGTGCTGTGTTTAAACTCCTCTAATAGGACATTGTTGCATGTGTGCTCAACTGTGCCAGAGACAGCCAAGATGGGTTTTAAGGCTTCAGTTACACCATAAGAAAGGATGGGGCAGGGAAAGAGGGCTTGGAGTTGTCCTACGTGAGAAGAGTTTCAACCCCAGTAGAAAATAGAGAGGGAGAGACCAAAAGAGTGAAAATAAGTGAACATTTGGGTGTGTTCTTCAACTGAAAACAGATGCCCTTGAGCAACCTTGAAGTTTATACCCAGTAATCTCTGAACTAGTGCGGTCACTGGACCAGAGGGCTTTTTTGTTGCTTCAACTCCTCCTGCTATGCCATCCATGAATGGCAAACCCTTTGGCATGCACAGTGTACATTCTTTAGGACTGAACTTGAAGGATTCATAAGAGGACAGCTTGACCAACTCCATTAGTATCAAAATGCATTTTCTTTCCTTTGTCTGACATGACTTCCCACTGCAGCACTGACAACAGTGTCCTGCCCAGGAGGGTGCAGTGGCTACTGTGTATTTACCGTGCTGGAACACTTCTTGCTAAGGCTTGCTCTGAATATTACACAAAGGCTGATTATAGGGAAGCTGTGACCCTCCAGTCTAAAGTTGCTTTTAAGCTTATTCTGTTTTATCTTTGTAAGTGATGCTCGGGCTTTCCTGCAATTACTGGCAAATTCAGTACTTTGGGCAAATCAGGCTTGTAGCTCCATTTCTAATACCCACAGATGGGAAAAGTACTGCTTGAAGGTTGCTGAGAGTCCTCTCCGCTGGAGGACTGGTTGGGTGTTTGTTTCAGGTGTAGGGACGAAACCTTTTCTTTCTGTGACATAGAGCAAGTCATGTTCTAGAGCAGATCCTGATGGAGCTAGGAAATCAATAGCATCAGGCACAGAGGGGAGGAGTATGGAAAACTGGATCCTTGTTAACGTCCATTCCAACTCAGGGCCTTCTGTGATTACTGTGGTGATTCCATAAAAAAACCTATTTCACCTCCTAGCTGGAGAAGATATGAACTTCCAGATTTGGTAGCTCCTCAGAAACTTATGTATACAGATAATCTGGAAAGACAAATACAGAGAGGAATACGTTGCTGAGCACAGTACCCACAAATGTAGATAGAATCATAGAATCAGTCAGAGTTGGAAGGGACCACAAGGATCATCAAGCTCCAACTCCCCTGCCATGGGCAGAGACACCCTACCCTAAATCAGCCTAGCTACAGCCTCATCCAGCCTGGCTGCAAACACCTCCAGGGAGGAGAAGAAATGGGGACTCTGTAGGCAGTGACTAAACCAGATTGATGTTTCTAGTGGTGGCAGAAACAGGCAGCCACGTTCTTGGCGTAGCCACGCCACACATCTTGATCAGAGAAGTTTAAAATCTGTTAAAAGATGCTAAACTTGATGGGCCATGAGGATGCTCAGAGGGCTGCAGCACCTCTGCTGTGAGGACAGACTGAAAGACTTGGGGCTGTGCAGTCTGGAGAAGAGGAGGCTCCCAGGATCTGAAGGGGGCCTACAGAAAAGCTGGGGAGGGACTTTTTAGGCTACTAGGTAGTGACAGGGCTAGGGGGAATGGAGCAAAGCTGGAGGTGGGGAGATTGAGATTGGATGTGAGGAGGAAGTTGTTGAGCATGAGAGTAGTGAGAGCCTGGAATGGGTTGCCCTGGGAGGTATTTGGGGCCACATCCCTGGAGGTGTTTGCAGCCAGGCTGGATGAGGCTGTGGGCAGCCTGATGTAGGGTAGGGTGTCCCTGGGCATGGCAGGGGGGTTGGAACTAGATGATCCTCGTGGTCCCTTCCAACCCTGACTGATTCTATGATTCTGATTCTATGTGTCCATGTGAAGTGTTTCTTACTGTTTTTTTGCTACAGTAAGGACACTTTACCATTCTTGTTTAACTCAAAAACCTGCAAGGAGCTGTGCCTTTCCTCTAGTTTGAATTCAGGTGTGCTCAATGAGCTGGTCAGGCTCGGATCATCGTGCTGAAGACTCAGCCTTCAGCCCAGGCTACGTAAGTAGCATCCTCTGGCAGTTGCTGCTGCTTCCAGGAGTGCTCCCTTCTTTTTTCCCATTAATTCATTTGCATTCACTGCTGCTCCTGGCTGCCAATTAGCTTTAATTTTTACTATACACACTGACATCAACGGCCAATGAGAACAGCGCGTAGCAGGGTTTTTAGTGTGCCTATAAACTACAGAAAATTGTCCTTGGACAAACTCCTGCTTTTAGACTGGCTGACAACAATAGGCATGGTTAAGTTCAGGCTAAGAGCCATTAAACATAATTACTACCACAGGGTAAAAGTTTAATTGTGCTGAATTTTAAATCTGCATAGTCTATGCTTGTTTACAAGCTGGCTAGATCCTCCTGTTACATAAGGGGGAAATAAATCTCTACTTTTAGATTGTTGCCTTTTAACTTCAAAGGGAGATGAAAAGAGAAAAAAAAAAAAAAAAAGTTTGGGTTGGTTTTTTTTTTAGTAGAAGCAAAACAACTCCAATCTCAAATCTTTCTGTATTTCTGGCTTCTTTTATGCCGATGGCTTCAAGCTGGTACGTAGATGCTGAGCACCTCCTGATATGTTTTCCTCGTGCACTTCAGCTTTGTCTGCGTGAATGTGCAAGAGAGTGTTGCATCTGTTCTGAAGGTGTGTGGGGGACAGAATGCGTGTGGGGTTATTTTAAGTTTAACCACAGATGGGGCTTGAGGTGGGAGATCTTCCTTCTGCTCCTTGTCTTCTCTTCCTCCTCTGATAATATTAAGCTCCCACGCCTCAGAAAGTTTCAGCTCAAGTTTCAGCCTGGAGAAGAGAAGGCTTCCAGGAGACCTTAGAGTAGCCTTTCAGTATCTGAGGGAGGCCTACAGGAGGACTGGGGAGGGACTATTCACAAGGTCTTGTAATGACAGGATGAGGGGGAATGGGTTTAAACTGGCAGAGGGGAGATCTAAACAGGATGTTAGGAGGAAGTTCTTCACAGTGAGAGTCGGCACAGGTTTCCCAGGGAGGTTGTGGATGCTCCCTCCCTGGAGGTGTTCAAGGCCAGGCTGGATGAGGTCTTGAGCAACCTGATCTAGTGGGAGGTGTCCCTGCCTGTGGCACAGGGGGGTTGCAACTGGATGATCTTTGAGGTCTCTTCCAACCTAAACCATTCTATGATTCTAAGTAGCTTCTGGGTAAGCAGATGTCAGAGGTGGCAGGTTTTTAGCAAGGGAAGAAAGAAGACAGAAGTCTGTGTTCATTTTCCTTTTTCTTTTTTTTTCTTTTTTTTTTTTTTTTCCCTTCCAGCAGATTAAAACAAAAACAAAAAGGTAATCATGTTCAGTGATCTACAAGTTACAGCGTATTTTTGGAAGCACGGTGGATACACAAGGCACCAAATCACTCCCTGAGAAGCAGATTAAAATTAGGAAGTGCTAGAACAAGTGTGAAATGTTCATCTGTTGGGAAAGGGAGGCTATGGAGGACTGTGAAACTTGATAGAAGAGGAAAAGATTAGCCTGCTGGCTGGCTGGAAGCTACGTTTATGTAGACATTAGACGGCAACAGGGCTTCAGCCGGACAGAACACATAAGCTTCAGATCTTATGCAAACGGTCAAAGCTGTTTAACAATTGGTTTACCCCTAAAACCCCTGACAGGAGACAGGTGAATGCGATGCCAAATACATTTTTCATGTTTCTTAAGCTAACTGTTTAAATAGTTAAGTGAACATCTGTCCAAATTTCCCCATCATTTCCATTTAGAAAAGTCTCCTATTCGAAGGCTGAAGAAAAGCGCCTGCTTAACAATGCAAATGGTGCTGTCTGGGGCCCCTTTATTTTGTTTAATCTAGATTGAGCTCCACACAACTGTGATGCTAATGAATAATGGATATTTTATACTTGTGCATGTAGCAGTGCTGGGCGCAGAGCAAATCTAGGATTAACCTCCCAGTTTCCCTGCCTGGGCTCATTTTTTTGAGTTTGCTGTGACTCGGGTACCTTAAACATGGGTCCCTGAGTTTACAGAAAATGGCAAAACCCCAGCAAAAATTAAAAAAACCAAACTGTCAGGCTTTGCTGTGCCCCAGTGAGGTACTGCAGAAGGGGGCAGCTAGGCTGGGGGAGGGATGTTTGTGTTAAGGGCTTGATTTGTGAGCGGGTGCTGAACCAGAGCCAGGGCGTTGCAGGGTGGAGGAGACCTCTGTGCTTTCCAGGGCCACGTTTTTGCAGTCCAGCCTGCTGGCCGTAGGCAGCCAAGCACTCTGCTCAACTGCTTCCCTTCACAGCCCTGCCTGCCTGCCTGCCTGCCTGCCTGCCTGCAGGAGCTGGAGCAAACCTGAGCCATCCTTGCAGGGAAACAGGGACTCACTCATTGTCTATTACATGGGCAGAATTTGTCAGCAACAAATTATATAGCTGGAGTTTTGCTCTGCCTTTCAGCCCTCATATGATGAAGTTGTAAGGGAAGAAATTTTTGCTACTCCCTTTGTGATTTTCTTTTTCCTGTCCTCTACAAGAGTTTCTGTGTGGTTTGGCTTGCTTAACTACCAGGGAAAATGAGGTGCTGTGTCTTTGTAGGAAGTCTTGGGGTTTTCCAGACAGGGCTCAATGAAAGACCACTGATACCAATTCTAATGAAAAATAAGAGTAAGCTTTTATTTTTTTTTATATAGCTGAAGAGCAAGCTGACTTTGGTAGCATGGCAGTGTTGGGAGGGTGGGAGACTTGCGTGGAGGTTCCTATAACGTTGCTGGGTGTTTTAATTCACAATTACTGGACGGTAATAATTAGTATTGATTAGCTTGGCAAATCGCAGGTTTAGAAATTGGTTATAGATTTTTTATTTTTTTTTTCCCCCTGGTGCTTCTCATCTGCGTCTTGTGGAATCAGCCAGAACCAACGGCTTGAAACAAACCTTGAGCCCAAATCTGTCTGCGGGCAGTGAGGCATTGCACACGCAGAGCTAATGGTCAGCAGCAGTCGTGCGTCTTGAGGCTCTCCACCCCGAGAGCTCGAGTTTTATCAGCTCCTCAGCAAAGTAACTGACCACATGCACGGTGGCCACAGCCTACAGTGGCCACAGCCTACAGTGGCCTGTTAATTCCTGCCCTGACCAGCTTGTGTAGTGTGGTGGTTTAAGCAGTTACCTGCCCGCCCCCCCACCACCTTTTGATATAAACCCAGGCTAGGACTCAGAACACTGGAAGTTGATAAATGAAGCTTTATATTTACAGCAATGCACAATATACAAGCAGATATTTACAAGGTATAACAGATATTTACAGATATATACAGTGAAAAGGCAACACAGAAACACCACAGCCCTCCCAGAGATCAAAATCCCCAAGAGGGGTAACCAACCACCCCCTACCACCTTTCCCCCCCTTCCCCAATCTTATCTCACCACCTGTTGATGCTGCAGATAAGCGGAGGTAGATCAGCCAGGGGGGTTAGTAGTAGGAAAGAAATTAGTAGAATTGTTCAAAACTACCTACCAAGGCAGAGAGACAAAGGAACCATGTAAGAGAAGCAGCTGCAGCCCAGTGAGGTCTGAAACCATCTGCCCTATCTATATTTTGGTTATAACTTTTAAAACAACTTTTTTTTTTTTTCTTTCTCAGTAAAGCTCTGGCTGAAGTGCCATACTGTGTTTTCCTCTCTCAGCCAATAGTCTAATTTCTCACTCAAATTCTCCAATTAGTTCAAACCAGCACATGTAGCTTTAATGCTGCAGTAGTGTGCTGGCCCTGGCACGTGCAGGGGTCTGTGGGGACATCTTGGAGAAGGGGACTTGGTAGGGGGAAGGATGCTGCAGTCTTGCTTAAGTCCCCGTCGGGAGCTGTAACAGCAGCAAACATCTGGGGAGACAGATAGTGAAAGCCAAGATGAAAATGGCAAAGCTTCCAGTGCTGAAGGGCTGTCCTCGAGGAGCAGGGAGCTGGAGTGGAACGGCTGAGCAGGCTGTTCAGGCCCTGGTGGAAGGGCTTAGCTGGCTCCCGGGAGGGACGTGGAGGCTGGAGGAGGGGTGGGCAGCCAGGGAGGAAGGTTTCCTCTCTGAGATGCCTCGCAAATGCTTCTGTGCTCATCGCAAGAGAAACTGCTCCTTTTCATTTGGAGCAGCAGGTAAGTGAGGTTCTTCCTGAGCTATGTTGCTAGGGCTGGCAGAGTTTCTTGTGCCTTCTGCATCCCTCTGCAGATGGGGCAGGCACACGTGGAGCAGCTCCCATCACCCACCCCACTGCTGCAGAGGCTGATGGTTTTTGACTGAAATTTTGTGAGCCCCAAAATAGTGCTTGGAGTGTTTAATGCTTTTCTCCATTAGCCAGCAAATTAGCCCTAGGCTCACAAACCAAATGAAGTTTCAGCTCGACAGTCAGAGCCTGCACACCAGGCAGTTTTATCCCAAGTTCCCGCACACTGGTTGGTCAGTGAGATGGAGACTGCAACTTCTATTTATTGGTGCAATACAGTATTTGATACTGCTAATTACACTTAATTAGTCCTTCCACCATTTAATTAAAATGGCTTCTAATGATTGTGCTTCTTTGGCAGGCTCTTTGGTACCACCGGGAATTGTGCTGCCTGCAGTAAACTGATCCCTGCCTTTGAGATGGTGATGAGGGCCAGAGATAATGTTTACCATTTGGACTGCTTTGCCTGTCAGCTCTGCAACCAGCGGTGAGGACACAGTTATTATGCACACAAACACAAACCAATGTATACCTTTGCCTGCAAAGCAGGGCACATGCTTGATCCACGCTACCTGTCTGAGGCTCGCAGCCTGCTGGTGTGGCTCAGGCCGCTTTATTAGGCTGACCTGAGTGATACATCTAAGTACCTGTAGTGCCCTTACTGCAAATCCCTTTGGAGCTGGTGGGTGTTGGAGGGACGAGGGAGAGCACAGAGACTGCAGAGCTGGCCACGGTTGTATGCAGCACAGCTGCTGCTGCTGCTGAATAAAACTGCTTCGGCGTCCTTTCAGGATCTGCCCTTTTTGCAGGGCACAGATGACAGAGAATGGACCTCCACTGGCAAAACGATGTTATTTTGCTTAAGTCAAGTTTCTGACAGGCTCAAAACTGGAAGCAGCAAAGGAGGACAACAAAAGGAAAGGGACAACGAGGAGAAGGATATTGTAGATAAGCTATTTCCAACACTAGCAACAAAACTCTTTGGATGCTCAGGGGGCTGCAGCACCTCTCCTATGAGGACAGACTGAAAGATTTGGGGCTGTGCAGGCTGGAGAAGAGGAGGCTCCCAGGTGACCTTCCTGTGGACTTCCAGTATCTGAAGGGGGCCTACAGAAAAGCTGCGGAGGGACATTTTAGGTTCTCAGGGAGTGACAGGGCTAGGGAGAATGGAGCAAAGCTGGAGGTGGGGAGATTCAGATTGGATGTAGGAGGAAGTTGTTGAGCATGAGAGTGGTGAGAGCCTGGAATGGGTTGCCCAGGGGGATGGTTGGGGCCACATCCCTGGAGGTGTTTGCAGCCAGGCTGGCAGGAGCTGTGGCCAGGCTGATCTAGGGTAGGGTGTCCCTGGGCATGGCAGGGGTGTTGGAAGTAGATGATCCTTGTGGTCCCTTCCAACACTGACTGATTCTATGATTCTATGTTGTATAATTAATAGGGGATCTTGGTACAATATTGAGTGAGTTTACCTGGTGGGAAATGTACTTCAGGGACTGTAATACTGGGTCACACACAAAGTTCACTTGGGCTGCTTGTCACCAGCTGAGTTGGGAATGGCTGTGAAAAGTCTTCCCAGCACTCTGGTTTTGGTCATTGTAGGCAGAATGCAAGCCCTTAGAGCCAGATGCCATACAATGTCATCTTCTGATCCATCCATTCTTCCTTCTCCAAGAGAGGCCACAAAGTGATTGTTGCTGTTTGCTTGTTTAGTCAGTCTGTAGTGACTGCACAGGGCTGTGCTGGGGTTCCTGTTCTGGATTTGTGGTTGATTTCCCAAAGATCAAACTAGGAGGCAGTGCTTCATCCCATGTGAAGGTGTGAGAGAGATAACAAAATTCATGGAAAACCTAATTCTGCAAAAGTCAAGCTAAAACCCTGAGTTAAAATTTCATCACTCACCTTAGAACAAAAGTCAGAGTGGGGTCTGTGTCGAGTAGCAATACACTGTGCCTGTGTGGATGCAAACCCCCTCCCACCTTTCCCGCTGAACTTACACCGTGCAAACTGGGGTCTGATTCTCCCTCTGTCAGTGCCTTGGTCCTTGAGGATGAGTGGGGCTGTGGTGGCTGGTGCCAGGGCATGCAGGATGTGAGCCATCTGCAGCTGGGGTGGCTTTGCTCGGTCCCAGTGCTGCAGGCGGAGGCGGTGTTAGTTGAGGAGGCAGAAAACTCCTGTTAACAGCGGCGTGTCCACGGGCAGGGTGGCAGTGCCGAGGCGGCAGTGACATCTAGCGGCTCCCAGCCTTGGGCTGCTTTCTGGAAGCCAGGGCTCAGTCTTTCAGTCGCCAGGTTTTGTTCGGCCCCTCGGGCAGGCTCCTGCGGCAGCCGAGATTCGCCGTCGGCAGCGTGCGGCCGCCTGCAGAACCTTCCCTGCCCCAGATGAGCTCTCCGCACTGCTCAAGCCGCTGCTGCTTCCTAGCCTTTGTCTCCAGTGCTGGAAGAGCTGCAGGGTACCGCTGGGGCTCAGCCCTCAGGCACAGCTTTCTGCAGCGTGCCGATGAAGGCTGGGCAGGAGAGAGATGCTCCCACACGCCATGCTGATGCTAGGGCTTGAGCATCTCAAAGGTGTCTTCTGGCAGAGGCAAGTCAGGGCTTGGGGCTGCACGGGCAGGAGTGCTGGGCTGGGCTTACAATCAGAATCAGTCAGGGTTGGAAGGGACCACAAGGATCATCTAAGTCATAGAATCATAGAATGGTTTAGGTTGGAAGAGACCTCAAAGATCATCCAGTTCCAACCCCCTGCCATAGGCAGGGACACCTCCCACTAGAACAGATCACTCAAGACCTCATCCAGCCTGGCCTTGAACACTTCCAGAGAGGGAGCAGCCACAACCTCCCTGGGCAACCTGTGCCAGTGTCTCACCACCCTCGCTGTCAAGAACTTCATCCTACATCTCGTTTAAATCTCTCCTCTGCCTGTTTGAGCCCATTCCCCCTCGTCCTGTCATTACAAGACCTTGTGAACAGTCCCTCCCCAGCCCTCCTGTAGCCCCCTCCAGATACTGGAAGGCTGCTATAAGGTCTCCTCAAAGCCTTCTCTTCTCCAGGCTGCAGAGCCCCAACTCTCTCAGCCTGTCCTCATAGCAGAGGTGCTTCAGCCCTCTCATTATCTTCGTGGCCCTGGTCTCTTCAGAGACGAGAACAGCCCCAACTCTTTCAGTCTGTCCTCATAGCAGAGGTGCTGCAGCCCTCTGAGCATCCTCGTGGCCCTTCTCTGGACACACTCCAGCATCTCCACATCCCTCTTGTAATAGAGGCTCCAGAACTGGATGCAGTACTCCAGGTGGGGTCTCACCAGAGTGGAGTAGAGAGGGAGAATCACCTCCCTCCACCTGCTGGCCACACTTCTGCTGCAGCCCAGGCTCTGCTTGGCTTTCTGGGCCTCTTGGATGAGTATTTGAAATCCAGCCCCTGCTTTACCCTGGCTTCTCTTATGGAAAATCTTGGTACTGCCTCGTTTTCATTTTCAGGAATCTCTTTCAAATGTCACCCTTTATTAGGAAGGCTCCAAAGTGCCTTTCCCTCTTCCCTCTGTGACTGCCAACGCTGTTGGTGCACTCGGTGCAAAGTGTGGTCCCACTTTGCTCTTAAAACAACCTCCAGGCACTGTGGCAGCCTGGCAGGGCAGCACAGGTAATCCCCCATTCTGGCACTGTCATGCTTTGATGCACAAAGGATTTGCCCAGTTTGGGAGGAGCAGGGTTGTTTTTTTTTTTTTTTTTTTTCTGAAAGATGGGCAGAGTAGACAGTGCAAATTGTTATTTTTGGCTGAGATCTGAAGGCTATAAACTTTTATGGGTTATCCTCTAGATATTTTGTGCTGAAAGGGCAGAATGGAGGTGCTTCTGCAACAGATGACACTGAAAGGTGAATCACGAACTGAGTTTAATTAACCCTGAAGTAAAAATTGCAGAGGTGCAAAGCTGGACCCAAATTGGACACCCCACCTGAAACCCCACCCTGTTCTTCAGCCATGAAAAAAACCTGATTATGAGGAACTTTCTGTAGCTCCTTTCCTTCTTCTTCTTCTATAGCTAGACTGTGTAGAGTGTTAAATCAACCAGAGCAAAATCTCTAATGTTTTTGCCAAGTGTGCAGTCTTTTCATTAGCTTCATTCTCCAAAACATCAGGTTTGCAGCAAGTCCTACAACACTACTCAGCCTGCTGTGCTTTAAGCTGTTGTAAGGTCAGCCAGATCCTGGGATCCAACCAGATCCTGGGCTGCATCAGGAGGAGTGTGGCCAGCAGGTCGAGGGAGGTGATTCTCCCCCTCTACTCCATCCTGGTGAGACCCCACCTGGTAGTACTGCATCCAGTTCTGGAGCCTCTATTACAAGAGGGATGTGGAGATGCTGGAGTGTGTCCTGAGAAGGGCCACGAGGATGCTCAGAGGGCTGCAGCACCTCTACTGTGAGGACAGACTGAGAGAGTTGGGGCTGTGAAGTTTGGAGAAGAGGAGGCTCCCAGGTGACCTTCTTGTGGCCTTCCAGGATCTGAAGGGGGTCCTACCAAAAAAGCTGGGGAGGGACTTTTTAGGCTTTAAGGTAGTGAGAGGACTAGGGGGAATGGAGCAAAGCTGGAGGTGGGGAGATTCAGATTGGATGTGAGGAGGAAGTTGTTCAGCATGAGAGTGGTGAGAGCCTGGAATGGGTTGCCCAGGGAGGTGTTTGGGGCCACATTGCTGGAGGTGTTTGCAACCAGGCTGGATGAGGCTGTGGGCAGTCTGCTCTAGGGTAGGGTGTCCCTGGGCATGGCAGGGGGGTTGGAAGTAGATGATCCTTGTGGTCCCTTCCAACCCTGACTGATTCTGTGATTCTATGATTCATTGCTTGTCACAATGCTGAAGGAAAGTTGGTCACGGCTGCAGCTGGCTATAGGTCAGTATTTACTGCAGGAGATCCAGCTGCTTTCATTGCTTTATCTAAAATGTGGCTTTGCTCACAAGGAATATCACTCTGTGGAAATGGCAGGGTAGGTTCAGAGCCTGCTTCTCACCACTGCCAGCTGGAACTCGCTCAGCCAGACAGGCTCTGCCGCAGACAGGCTCTGAGCGTGGGGCTGGCAGTGCAGTCCCACAGCTCGCTCTGAAGAGAGCTGCAGACTGGGACATGGGAAAGGTGGAAGTCGGTGGAAGTTGCCCTCTTAAATCCTCTGTCTGTAGTAGATGCATTAGCTGGAAATATTCCAGTTCACTGCTGCTTTTGCAGGACTGCCAGGTAGAAGGGAAAAGGCAACTTTCCAGTGGCTCCAGCCTTTCTCCCAAAACTTCACAGGGTCTCCATGTACCCCTCTGGGCAGTTCAGCTCCCATCTACTCACACACCTTCCTCCCACCCTCTTCCTCATTCTCCAGTTCTTTTTCAGCTCTTCTCAACCCAAACCAGGTTTGGCAAGAGGCAGCTGGTGGTGGTGGTGGCACCAAGAGTAGATTTTGTCTTTCTCTTTCTGGATATTTATATTTAAGGTAGGAATTAGTAGGAAAAAGCAAGCAGCTGTGTCTGCTACTTAGAGTGAGTAAACCTACTGGTGGGGAAGGTGGTGGTAAAGAGAGTGTATGCAGTACGTAGGAAAAAGCAAGCAGCTGTGCCTGCTGCTCAGAGTGAGTAAACCTACTGGTGGGGAAGGTGGTGGTAAAGAGAGTGTATGCAGTACAGTTTAGCTTAAAAGCTGTTACTGTAAATTGGGATTTATTTTTTTAGCCTCTTAATATACAAAACTCAAATTTCAGAACTACTAAAATGTGTGCTACAGTGGGAAGAAGATAGAAGGGCACCAGTGAAATCACCTATGTTAAGAACCACCATCCAGTTCTGTTCGTAGCAACTCTGCAAATTCATCAGCTTATGTGCAGGTGTTGGGTGGAAGAAAACCTGCAGCCATGTCGCTGTAAAGTCATCACTCCTCTTCTTGTAACAGAAGATACTTAGAGTGATGGAGATGTAATGCCTGAAGCTGCCTGACTTACAAATCTAGAAAGCATCTTTTACAAGGAATAGGCAATGTCCTTGCCAAAGCTCTGCCTGTGAGCATAGGAAATGGGCATTTGAGGTGTGCTAGGGTCCACTGATCTTCCTTCAAAGCCCAGTAACGATCTGGGCTTGCCAGCAGCTGGTACCTACCCATTCTGCTGGGTTCAGCCCTGCCTCTTGGCTGAGCTGCATCTCTGCTTTAGGGACCCGGAGCTGATCTAAGCCTTGGTGCTTGGGACAGGGAGGCTCAGCCCTGTGCTCTGGCCTGCCATTGCCCCGCCAGTGGGCTGGACAAAACCCAGCCCCTGCATTGGGTGCAAAGAGCATTATTTGTCATCTTAAGAAGTAAAGATTAGCTTCTAATTCTTGAGCAAGCCAGAAGGGCAAAAAAGTTATTGGCTGTCAGTTCGCTCCTCTCCGATCTTATATGTGGAACTTTTTTGACCTTAATAGTCAAATAAAATTGTTAAATATCACAAGCCTCTCTGTCAACTTCCAGACAAACAGAACAATTTACATGGTATATAGAGAGCAGTGCCCTTCGCTCAATGAAGATAAAGGTTAGGAGTGCAGCCACCAGGAAATTTCTATTTGTTGTTCGGCACTGTACACAAGGGGGTGAGGAAGGACTTAATAGCCAGTCCTTGCCTGGAAATTAGTGTAAATACTGCCTGGCCCCAGGGAACCCTGGAGATGTGGATACCAGCAAAAACTTCCACTAGTCTCTGTGTAATATCTGCCGTTTGATTTCCCGCTTGGAAAGCCAACTTGTCTCGCCTTGCTGCAGGGTGGTCACAGCCACTGCTGCAAACGCCGCAGCCTGGGAAGGTTGGAGGGCTTTGGACAAGTGGAAGTGAAGCTCAGCTGTGCAGCAGTGACAGCAGCTCTCTGGCCACACGCCCCGTGTGCTTGCACTGTGATGGGAGTTGTGTTGTTGTCACCCGGTGAGGTCCTCTCTGGAGATCCTGAGCCTCTCTCCCTGCTGTCCTTGGGGACGCCACTTGTCTGCCACTGAATGTATCTGCTGGGAGTGTGCAGGAGGAGACTGAGGCAGGCATGATCTAGGCAAGGGTGTCCCTGCCTATGGCAGGGGGGGTTGGAATTGGGTGGTCCTTGTGGTCCCTTTCTACCCTGACTGGGGTTGGAATTGGATGGTCCTTGTGGTCCCTTTCTACCCTGACTGGTTCTATGATTCTATGTAAGACTGATTGTGGGGTTGTTTAAGGCCAGGCTGGCAGAGGCTGTGGGCAGCCTGATCTAGGGTAGGGTGTCCCTGCCCATGGCAGAGGGGTTGGAATTGGATGATCCTTGTGGTCCCTTCCAACCCTGACTGATTCTGTGATTCCATGATAAATCCCTTTGCTGCTCCTGGCCCCCTCCCACTGCTGGCAGGGACCAGGACATGCTCTCTGGGCTGCTTTGTCCAGCCCTGGCCTGACAGCTGAGCACCACCAAGCTGGTAAAAGGGGCAGCAAAACCCCAAGAGCCAGTAGAGGGAAGGAGAGCTGGGGGAGAATCCTGTGGCCTCTCCCAGCACCGCCAGAGCTGGCAGCTGAAGTCCAGTCCCCAGAGCTGCCTTCTGCCTCTCTTCTAACCTCTGCTTGTTCTTTTTTTCATCCTGCAGATTCTGTGTGGGAGACAAGTTTTTCCTGAAGAACAACATGATCTTGTGTCAGATGGACTATGAGGAAGGGCAGCTGAACGGGAGCTTCGAGTCCCAGGTTCAATAACAGACCCTGCTTCGCTGGAGCACTGTGGGATGGGCGCTCGGCCGCAGGAGCAGCGAGGGTGCCTGTCAGCTTGCCTGCAATATTTTTTTAATTCTTGGTCCAGAGAGGACTATAATACATTGTAGTACTTTTTTCCCCCCCTCCCCAACACAAAGCAGTTACAATTTTAGATGTACAGTTGTGCCTGCTTAGCTGAGCACTGCATTGCCTGTATGTTTGTGAGTTCTGGGGGGGTTCTGGGGGAGGGCTCTGTACAGTCTGTTTTCTGTATATAAACTGGAACATTTATTTTATGAAAAATGTAATGCAATTTTATTACTGGTGTCAATTAAAAATTATGAATGTTTCCTGGTCATCATGGCCGTGGTTTGTTCCCCGTGTGGTGACAGCCTCTCTTTTCCTGTGCTTGAGCAGACTGTTAGAAATACACACACAGATCCCTGCCAACTGCCTGGAGAAGGCAGAGGCAGGAGCTCACAGGCAGAGCCTGGGGTTAGAAATGCTGCTGCAGACCTCTCTGTTTGAACTCTGCAGACACTCATGTCCAAAACCCCTCTGCATAGCACAGAGGATGGAAAGGAGTTGTGGGCAGGGTGATGCCTGATGGCCGGGAACTCTCCTTGTCATCGGGTCCCACCGTGGCAGCTGGGCTGTGGTGAATGGCTTGTCCAGGGAGGTGGACATCCCTGGAGGTGTTTAAGGCCAGGCTGGATGAGGCTGTGGCCAGCCTGACCTAGGGTAGTGTGGTGGTTAAGCAGTTACCTGCCTCCCCACCCCCCCCACCCCCGACACACACACCTTTTGATATAACCCCAGTTAGGACTCAGAAACAGCTGGGAGTTAATAAATGAAGATTTATATTTACAGCAATGCTCAATATACAAGCAGATATTTACAATGTATAACAGATATTTACAGATACATACAGTGAAAAGGTAACACAGAAACACCGCAGCCCTCCCAGAGATCAAAATCCCTAAGAGGGGTTTCTAACCACCCCTACCACCTTTCCCCCCTTCCCCAATCTTATCCCATCATCTGGTGATGCAGCAGATAGGCAGAAGTAGATCAGCCAGGGGGGCTTAGCAGTAGGAAAGAAGTTAGTGGAATTATTAAAAATCAGCTACAAAAGGCAGGAAAATGGAGCCATGCAAGGAGAGCAGCCACAGCCCAGAGATGCCTGAAGCACTCTGACTTATTGATATTTGGGTTACAACTCTTAAAACAATTTTTTTTTTCTTTCTCAGTAAAGCTGTGAGTGAAGTGTATCATGTATTTTCATTTCTCAGTCTAATTTCTCACTCAAATTCTCCAATTAGTTCAAACCAGCACAGGTAGGGTGTCCCTGCCCATGGCAGGAGGGCTGGAACTAGATGATCCTTGTGGTCCCTTTCTACCCTGACTAGTTCTATGATTCTGTGAAGACTGATTGTGGGGGTGTTTGCAGCCAGGCTGGATGAGGCTGTGGGCAGGCTGATCTAGGGTAGGGTGTCCCTGGGCATGGCAGGGGGGCTGGAACTAGATGATGCTTGTGGTCCCTTCCAACTTTGACTGATTCTATGATTTTGTGATTCTGTGATTCTATGAACTGAGCTGCTGGCTGCTGAGCCACTGGCTGAGGCCTCTTGCTCTACACCTCTATCCATCTAGGGCATTTCCATGGCTGGGAGTGTGTGTTGGCCAGCTGACACGGTGTCTCCAGGGCCAGCTGACTCGGTGTCTCCAGGGCCAGCTGACTCGGTGTCTCCAGTGCCAGCTGACTCGGTGTCTCCAGGGCCAGCTGACACGGTGTCTCCAGCCTGGGCTGCAAGGAACAGGCTCGTTTCAGCCCTGCTACAGGTGTCCAGGTATTGATCAGAGTATTAACTTCAGAGCTGTAGCAGGCAGTGGGGTTTTCCTGTTGGGCATCACTTGTCCAGCTCTGGGCTGGTGTCAGGGTTCAAGCGTGAGCGGGTGCTGACTCAGCATCTTTCTTTGCAGCTCTTTTCTGCTTACTCTGTGCCAACTGCTTTGACCTCCCATGTAAGGGAAGTGATCAGATTGGAAGCATCTCCCAGAGAAAAATCTCTGAGCTGTGTTCCTGCCGCGATGCTTTGTGCAATGATTTTCAAGGTTATGCAATTTGTGTGCAACCCACTGGACTGTACCAAACAAATTTCTGGTGTTTTGTCACTTTAATACAGTGCACCAGTGGCTCTGAAGGATGGCTGCAATTTTTTTTTTTTTTTTTTCTTTCCTTTTTTTTTTTTTTTTTTCCCCAGCTTTTTCCCCTTTCCTCTGGTAAATAGTCACCAAGTACTTTTTTTTTTTTCTCTGCTCTGACTTAATCAGTTGCTGCTCTCGAGTTGTGTGTGTGTGTGTGTGTGTGTGTGTGTGTGTGTGTGTTCTCTGAATTGCAAATGCCAAATGCAGTGCAGTTTGGTGCTGCTGTGCCTGTTGCATGAAATGTCCCTACCCATGAAAGGGGGGTTGGAACTAGGTAATCCTTGAGGTCCCTTCCAACCTTGACTGATTCTATGATTCTGTGAAATGCTTTTATGCATATCTGTTGCCACCTCTACTCTGCTCTCATCCCATTTATTCTGCTCTCATCCCCTTTACTCTGCTCTCCTCAGACCCCACCTGGAGTATTGTATGCATCTCTGGAGCCCCCACCACAAGAAGGACATGGAACTGCTGGAGAGAGTGCAGAGGCCATGAAGATGCTCAGAGGGCTGCAGCAGCCCTCTGAGGACAGGCTGAGTTGGGGCTTTTCAGCCTGCAGAAGAGAAGGCTTCCAGGAGACCTTAGAGTAGCCTTCCAATATCTGAAGGGGGCCTACAGGAGGGCTGGGGAGGGACTATTCACAAGGTCTTGTAATGACAGGACGAGGGGGAATGGGTTCAAACTGGCAGAGGGGAGATTTAAACGGGATGTTAGGAGGAAGTTCTTCACAGTGAGGGTCCAGCAACATGTTGCCTGGATGCCAACATCTCTTCACCCTGCTTAATGGCCCCTGGTGAGGGCCATTCTGAAACCCTCTCTCACTACTGCTGTGGCAGCACAAAGGGGCTCATACCTTGCCGAAAGGGAGCTGATAGTAGTCTTGGTGTAGTGGTCCATGACACACAAGTGACAGTGGCAAGTGACAAGTGCCTCCCTGCACTTGCCCTTGCTGTGACACACAGGCAGTGCTTCCTGATGGGTGCACAGACTTCATTTCTGGTGGGTGGCCCTCTGGAGCTGTCACTGTGCCTGTAGATCCTATTCCTGATGGAATTTAGAATCATAGAATCAGTCAGGATTGGAAGGGACCACAAGGATCATCTAATTCCAACCCCCTGCCATGCCCAGGGACACCCTACCCTAGATCAGGCTGCCCACAGCCTTATCCAGCCTGGCCTTAAGCAACTCCAGGGATGTGGCCCCAACCACCCCCTTGGGCAACCCATTCTAGGCTCTCACCACTCTCAGGGTGAAGCATTTCATGATGCTGTTTCATATAAAAGTTCCGGCTGGTGGCTGGCTGGGTGGGAGGGCAGGCTGGGATTTGGAGTTGAATGGGTGTGGCAAATGTCCACTTGTCCTGCCTTAATAAATAAAAATGGAGAAACAGTGCAGCATCTGTACCCTTCTACCCTGTGTGTGCAGTGGCAGGGCCTACCTGCCACAGCCCATGGCCCAGAGAGCACTGGAAGTGGGATTGCTTTAAAAATAAAAAAAATCCCAGGAGGACAAGGCAATCATGAATTTTTTTTTTTTTTTTTTTTCCCCCTGAACACTGCAAATTTGCTTAATAGAAACAAGTGCTGGAGAGCAGACCTGCTGGTGAATAATCACTTCCACTCTGCGGAGCAGAGCACGGAAACCTTTTGATGGTGTTAGAGTCATCACTTGGCATAAATATTCATTCAAGGAATCAGAGCAGAGTAAATGGCATTTTAGACTCTAATCATCCAGTATTAGCAGACAGCCTTTTTACTGCTAAAGATAACCACTGCTTAATCAATTTAGTGACCACTGGCATATAGTGTGACATTTAAGCTGGTGCCTCAGTCCCCTCAATGGAGGACACAGCTGCCACTGACCCCTCTGCTCAAGCCTCCACCCTTCCCAAAGTTGGTCCAGCTGCCACCAGCATGCAACCGGCACCAGCTTCTGCCCAATCTGCCATTTGCCTCTTTATCTGAGATCAAAGTGATATTTAAAATTCTTATTACAACTGTTAAAATCTGGGAATTTTTTTTTTGTTTGTTTGGTTTGTGGCTTTTTCCCTCCCCCCTCTCTCATAGTCAGGGCTAATGGCTGATCACAGCACAGTCTGATTCCGAGATTAAACACAAGCCGGCGTTTAAAGGCAATCAAAATCTCAGGCTTCTTCTCCACTCCTCTTTAATGCTGGTGTAATTGCTGCACAGATTCTGGCTCTTCCTCCTCTTTTTTATTTTTTTTTTTTTTCCTCTTTTTTTTCTCTTTCTTTCCCCTTTTCCCTCTTGGTGTGTGCCTCTGTCTGNCCTTTGCCCTCTTGGTGTGTGCCTCTGTCTGTCAGAGGGATGTTACACTTCCCCGAGCAGCGTTAGCGCTGCGCAGCGCTCCGCTATCAGCAATCCAGCTCTCACCCCACATTTCATATCTTGCCAAACAAGTTAATCTAATGTTAACAGCGGTTTGTTACCTCGTTGTTAGCTTAATTTCCTTTACAAGAGATGCTCTATTTGCATTTCACCCCTCTGCCAGTGCCTCGCCATCCCTGCTTGCCGACGCCAAGGCTCGCACCGGTCTGTGCCAGTCTCTCGGTGTGGGCTTGCCATGGGGCGGGGGGGGGCAATCACCCCGACCACCACGGGCCCTAATTGGCTG
>VWZI01023727.1:26198-36545 GCA_013396835.1 Psilopogon haemacephalus | reverse complement strand
TTTTTTTTTTTTTAAGTTTTTTGGGGTTTTTTTCTCTGCCTGGAGTGACATAAATAGACCTCTTCACATATAACTTCAGTGTCCTGGGACTGATTTGTGGATATATACTGCTGCTTAGAAAGACTGTAATTTACAGGTGATTGTTTGGAGGACTTCAAATTATCACCACTCATATATATGGATAGATAAATAAAAAAATGAAGCTTCTCGGGAGATTCTGCATAAACAATTTCCTTGGGAAGAAAAAGGATTCTCAATAAAAAAAAAAAAAACAAAACCCAGCAAACAGTATTTTTTATATCTCTGCCACTGCATAAAGTATGGGTAGATTATTTCAGCCCTTCATTTCTATTTCAGCATTTCAGGACCATTTCCTCTAGCATTTTATCTTTTTTTTTTTGGTTTTTTTTTTTTTCCTTCCATCATATAAATCCTCCTATATTCTGCTCTGGGAGGAAGGAGCAGGTTTAGGGTCCAGCCCTGCCCAAGAAGAATAGGGATGGGAAGGATTAGCTCCAGCTACCTTAATGAAATATCACTTCAGCTCCTAAGTCTCTCTCAGAGAGAAATGCACACACACACACAAACACACACAAAAAAAAAAAACAGAGGAATACTTTTGGAAGCTGCTTGTGATTTTTATTGCCTTGCTGCTGGGGAAGCTCCACTGGCTGCAGCTCACAGGCACCTCTGCTGCTGCGAGCTGCTGACACTGCCTGCTCTCGGCAGCCAAGCTTTTTGCTAAAGTTTGGTGCCCTAAAGTCACCGTTTCACTTCAGAAGGTATTCACATAAAGTTTGGCTCTTCTGGCCCACCACAGAGCCACGGCTCACCCAAATCAGGACTGGAGTGATGAAGCAGGTCTGCAAGAGCAGCCCAGCAGCAACGAGCACCCAGGGCTCTGCATCTCCTTGTCGCATTTTTCCAGCTTCCAATGTCTGTGCTGTGGGGGCAATTCTAAGCAAGAGTTGTGTACTAGCCCTTGAGGGACCTTTTCTGCCATCAATTTGTCCAGTAGCTGCCTTTTTTTTTGTTCCCCCTCCCCTGCCTTTTCTTTAATGCATATGAACTTCCAGGTGTCTGTAGCACAGGATTGTGTGATTTGTTTTATTTTTAATTTAATTTTATTTCAAAGCTGTAAACAGAAGAATGAAAGTCTGTATGATTTTTCTTTAATGCAGATGAACTTTCAGGTGTCTGTAGCACAGGATTGTGTGATTTGTTTTATTTTTTATTTAATTTTATTTCAAAGCTGTAAACAGAAGAATGAAAGTCTGTATGATTTTTCTTTAATGCAGATGAACTTTCAGGTGTCTGTAGCACAGGATTGTGTGATTTGTTTTATTTTTTATTTAATTTTATTTCAAAGCTGTAAACAGAAGAATGAAAGTCTGTATGATTTTTCTTTAATGCAGATGAACTTTCAGGTGTCTGTAGCACAGGATTCTGTGATTTGTTTTTTTTTTAATTTAATTTAATCTTATTTTATTTCAAAGCTGCAAACAAGAATGAAAGTCTATATGACTTTTCTTTAATGCATAGGAACTTTCAGCTGTCTGTAGCACAGGATTGTGTGATTTGGGGTTTTTTTAATTTATCTAATTTTGTTTCAAAGCTGTAAACAGAAGAATGAAAGTCTTTATGATTTTTCTTTAATGCATAGGAACTTTCAGGTGTCTGTAGCACAGGATTCTGTGTTTTGGGGGTATTTTTATTTATTTTATTTTATTTCAAAGCTGCAAACAAGAATGAAAGTCTATATGATTTTTCTTTAATGCATATGAACTTTCAGCTGTCTGTAGCACAGGGTTGTGTGATTTGTTTTATTTTTTATTTAATTTTATTTCCAAGCTGCAAACAGAAGAATGAAAGTCTATACGATTTCTTTAATGCCTATGAACTTTCAGGTGTCTGTAGCACAGGATTCTGTGATTTGTTTTATTTTTTATTTAATTTTATTTCAAAGCTGTAAACAGATGAATGAAAGTCTATATGACTTTGCTTTAATGCAGATGAACTTTCAGGTGTCTGTAGAACAGGATTGTGTGATTTGTTTGGTTTTGTTTTTTTTTTTAATTTAATTAATTTTATCTTATTTCAAAGCTGTAAACACATGAATGAAAGTCTATATGACTTTAGATGACCTGAAAGTCATATTTAGTGGTAGCTACTGATGGGTGGGAAGGAGCACTAAGCCACTTGTTTCCAGTCCTCTTATTAAAGCGAGCAACAAAATCTGCCCTCAGCTGCCAGTGCACATTTTCCAGTGCAGTGGAGGGGTTTAGAAGTGGGCACAAGTTGTGTGGGGTGGGGAAAAAAAGAGATCTCTATCTAAAAAAAAGAGCCATGCCTTTAACTGAGCTTGGTTGATCTGCATTCCATTAAACAAATCTGTCCTGTGGACACTGTCTCCTTGCACAGCCAGGTGGGATTTATCTGCCTGGGCACTCGCAGGCTCCCTGGTGCTGCTGCTCTCCCAGGGAGCCGTGAGAGGAGCGAGGCAGGAGAGGCTGCTCTATATCACCCATCTCCTGGTCGCCAAAAGATGATTCAGATTCACACCGAGATCTATAAAAGTCAGTGCTTTATTGCTGACTTGTATTTCTGTATTAACCACCTCATTATCATCCCACACGGAGCATAAATCCGAGGGTATCCAGTTGCTCCAGCCTGCCCACTGGTGCTCCCCCACCTCCTGCCACATAAATCCCAGTTCTGGGTAACGGGGAGGGACCCTGAGGTTTCCCAGGCAGTGTTTATGGGGGATGAGTTTCCTCTGCCCAGGGATGGGCCAGGCTGCACTCCATCCTTCTCCTGGCCACACATCTCTGCTCCCATGGTTGAGCCACTGGCACTGTGTAGTGGGTTTGCAGTTACCTGCCCCCCCCCACCTTTATAAACCCCAGCTAAAACTCAGAAAACACTGGAAGTTGATAAATGAAGCTTTATATTTGCAGCAATGCACAATATACGAGCAAATATTTACAGATATATACAGTGAAAAGGTCATACAGACACCACACCCCTCCCGGAGACCAAAATCCCCAAGAGAGGGTAACCAAACCCCCCCCTACCACCTTTCCTCCCTTTCCCCACTCTTATCTCACCAGTTGATGCTGCAGATAAGCTGAAGATCCATCGGAGGGATTAGTAATAGGAAGGAGTTAGTAGTTTTACTCTGAATTAGCTAAAAGACAGAGAGACAAAAGGAACCATGGAAGAGAGGCAGCCGCAGCCAGCACAGACAGAAGCAGACTGCTAACCTGGTTGTTTTGAGAACAGTTCTTAAAATACCTTTTTTTTTTTTCTTCTCAGTAAAACTGGGTGAAGTGACACACTGTGTTTAACTCTCTCTCAGCCAATAGTCTAATTTCTCACTCAAATTCTCCAATTAGCTCAAACCAACACACACTGGTGCACGTGGGGACCTCGCAGGCAGGAAGCTCTGCTCTCAGCATCTCTGAGTGTCTTGCCCCTGTACATCTGGGAGGTGTGCTGCTCTGTTATGATTATTAATAGTTGGTTATGCATTATTAATAGTATTGTAATATTTTTAAATTATTCTTAATGTTCAAAAATTTGGGAAAATTCCCTGAGATTCTTTGGATGTTCAGTGGACAAGAGGTGTGGTGGTTCAGCAGTTTCCTGCACCCCCCTCCCCCCTCCAAACTTTGAAATAACCCAGGCTAGGACTCAGTGGGCTGGAAGTTTTGCAGCAAGTGTCTCTCCTTGAGGCTCCTTTCAGGGTTTCTGAGAGTGGGACTTTCTACTCCTTTTCTCATTGGTGGGCATCATCTACCAGCAGTAGCAATACTGTTGTGTTCAGAAGCTTCAACCAAGCTCTAAACATATAAAGTGGGAACCATAGGGAAAATCCTGGTAGCAACTGGAGGAAATCAGGAAAAACATGGAGAGTAAGTAACTGCCCCAGAAAGAACAAGCCCTGTGTGACCTTTTTGAATGTCCAGTCCCTTGATCTGCCTGTCTTCTGGTAACTCATTGTGGTCGTTTAGCAGTTAGCTGCCCCCCACACACACACTTTGAAATAATCCAGGCTAGGACTCAGTCGGCTGGAAGTTAATAAATGAAGCTTTATATTTACAGCTTTGCACAATATACAAGCAGATATTTACAATGTATGACAGATACTTACAGGTATATACAGTAAAAAAAGGTAATACAGAAACACCACAGCCCTCCCAGAGATCAAAATCCCTAAGAGGGATTTCTAACCACCCCTACCACCTTCCCCCTTTCCCCAATCTTATCTCAGCACCTCTTTCATGCAGCAGATAGGCAAAGGTAGATCGGCCAGGAGAGGTTAGCATCAGGAAAGAAGTTAGTGGAATTATTCAGATTCAGCTATGAAAGGCAGGGAGAAAGGAGCAATGCAAGAGCAGCCACAGGGCAAAGAGGACTGAAGCAGTCTGACTTATCTGTATTTCGGTTATAACTCTTAAGATCTTTTTTTTTTTTCTTTCTCAGTAGAGCTATGAGTGCAGTAGCATCATCAGTGCTTTCCTCTCTCAGCCTATAGCCTAATTTCTCATTCAAGTCCTCCAATTAGTTCAAACCAACACAAGAGGCAATTACACAAAGGTTATTTATAAACAGAGAACTAAACAGTTTAAACAGTTTAAACAGTCAGAACTTGGGAAAAAGGGCCCTGGTAACAGGGTAAATTCTAAGGAGGCTGTACTTACAAAGACAATAGCTACAAAGTGTCCTGGGAGAGGAGGAGGAAAGATTTGCCTTGCTGCTGTTGGTGCACAACTGCAGTGCATGCGGCAAACACTTGGCCACCGTGAAAGAGCTGCAAATAGACCTCTGGTCCTGGTGAAAGGCATCAGGAAAAGGAGGCAATGACTCTAAATCACCTCCTTAAATACACTATTTTTGAAAGGTGAAACTGGCCAATAGGCATTACCATCCACTGTTTTGGCCACTGAATTCAAAGTCCTGTGCCTAGGTGTCCACCCCAGCACTTGAGGGGCAGCACAAGACACCTGACTTGGTAACGTGCCATGCACTTAGCCTTCGGGGCCTTATTGGGCCAAACCCTTCCACTGTTCTGCTCACACCATCAACCCCCTGACCTTGCTACAGGAGGAGGAGAACAGGGATTTGAACCAATTTGGCAGGTATTTATGCCCTACGAGGACATGGTCCCTTGGAGAATGATCTGTCTTTGGAGACTGGCACTTTTCAGGTGTGGTGGGCTTTGTTCAGTCCCCTGGTTGCCAAGGCAAAGACAGTTGATAAGTGGTTGGGAGCCAGCTGGGATGAGCTCTGACACCCCAGTTTTGGCCATGTGGCACTGGCACAGGAGCTTGGTTCAATGTCCCTCCCAGCTACTCCATGTTTGCATCATTACAGTTTGATTTGGTGGGAAATCCAGGTGGGAGAAGAATGAGGGCTGAAGCTGCTGGTATGGCAGTTACACATCAGTATGATTATAGAATAGAATAGAATAGAATAGAATAGAATAGAATAGAATAGAATAGAATAGAATAGAATAGAATGGAATAGAATGGAATGGAATGGAATGGAATAAGCCAGGTTGGAATGGAAACAGTGGGGCAAGGTGTATAGCTTTTCTTAGAGAGGGTTTTCTTTTTGGTTTGTCTAGCAGGAGGAGAGCAAACAAACTACAAGGAAAGCAAAGTTATTTTACAATAAGCTGTTTTCTGTTCCTGTGCAATGCAGGACGCTGCTCGAGGAGCTGCCTCTTTTAAAAGGTGCACACCACCACAGGCTATTTCTGCTGCAAGTTCCTGTCCAAGGCAAAGTGATGAGCTTCCCAGAATTTGATAAATTGCAGCCCTCCTTTGCAAATTATTCTCCTTCAGTCTTACAGCATCTCTGCCCTTGACACGTGTGCGTGAGAGGGTGACAAGTTTTTAAACCTCAGGGGTGACCTCATTGCTGTCTACAACTACCTAAAGGGAGGCTGTAGCCAGCTGGGGGTTGGTCTCTTCTCTCAGGCAACCAGCAACAGAAGGAGGGGACACAGTCTCAAGTTGTGCCAGGGGAGGTATAGGCTGGATGTTAGGAAGAAGTTCTTCACAGAGAGAGTGATTGGCATTGGAATGGGCTGCTCAGGGAGGTGGTGGAATCACTGTCCCTGGGGTGTTCAAGAAAGGACTGGATGGAGCACTTAGTGGCATGGTCTAGTTGATTGGGTAGGGCTGGGTGATAATTTGGACTGGATGATCTTGGAGGTCTCTTCCAACGTGGCTTATTCTATTCTATTCTATTCTAGTCTATTCTATTCTAAATTTAGCACTTGTACCGAGGAGGAGCAGAGTTTTCTGGGCTTCTCAGAGGCTGCCTACATTTCTCACACTCTGTGTGCTAGCACAGTTTTAGTTTTTACTGTTATTATTTTCATCACAGTGCATGTGCTGGGCAGGGATATCTGCTGCTCCAGCAACCTGCAGTCACACCCTGGGCTGGAATTGCAGGCAAAGGCTGTGAGGGGGTGCACTGACCTTTGGAATTAGGTGGAGTCCCCATCCCTGGAGGTGTTCAAGGGAAGACTGGATGGAACACTTAGTGCCATTGGCTAGGGCTGGGTGATATTTGGACTGGATGATCTTGGAGGTCTCTTCCAACCTGGCTTATTCTAGTCTATTCTAGCCTAGTCTAGTCTAGCCTAGTCTATTAATTTAGCACTGGTACCCAGGAAGAGCAGAGTTTTCTGGGCTTCTCAGAGGCTGCCTACATTTCTCACACTCTGTGTGCTACCACTCTTTTACTTTATTCTGTTATTATTTTCATCACAGTGCATGTGCTGGGCAGGGATATCTGCTGCTCCAGCAACCTGCAGTCACACCCTGGGCTGGAATTGCAGGCAAAGGCTGTGAGGGGGTGCACTGACCTTTGGAATTAGGTGGAGTCCCCATCCCTGGAGGTGTTCAAGGGAAGACTGGATGGAACACTTAGTGCCATTGGCTAGGGCTGGGTGATATTTGGACTGGATGATCTTGGAGGTCTCTTCCAACCTGGCTTATTCTAGTCTATTCTAGCCTAGTCTAGTCTAGCCTAGTCTATTAATTTAGCACTGGTACCCAGGAAGAGCAGAGTTTTCTGGGCTTCTCAGAGGCTGCCTACATTTCTCACACTCTGTGTGCTACCACTCTTTTACTTTATTCTGTTATTATTTTCATCACAGTGCATGTGCTGGGCAGGGATATCTGCTGCTCCAGCACCCTGCAGTCACACCCTGGGCTGGAAATGCAGGCAAAGGCTGAGAGGAGGTGCACTGACCTTTGGAATGAGGTGGAGTCCCCATCCCTGGAGGTGTTCAGGAAAAGACTGGATGGAGCACTTAGTGCCATTGGCCAGGGCTGGGTGATCTTGTAGGTCTCTTCCAACCTGGCTTATTCTATTCTAGCCTAGTCTAGTCTAGCCTAGTCTAGTCTAGGGATATCTGCTGCTCCAGCACCCTGCAGTCACACCCTGGGCTGGAAATGCAGGCAAAGGCTGTGAGGGGGTGCACTGACCTTTGGAATGGGAAGTTTAACTGGAAGATGCTATTTGAGAGGGTCTTTTGGAAATTCATGCTCGCAAGGACAATCTCAAACATTTCAAGGCCCTGGGCTCGTTGCTGTTATTGTAATTTTTAGGCTCCCGAGGCCAAGTCAGAGTAAGAAGAAAGGAATGTAATCAAAAATAAAGACATTTCCCCAAACTTTCAACCATTTTTGAGGGGTGGTGGAGGGGGCGGGGGTACAGTTGTTGCAGTGTCCCTACCAGCATGCTCAGCATTGCTCTGGTCACTGTAGACTGCCCTCGGCGGAGATGACTCACCCTGACTTTGGATCCGTCGCAAATGAAAGGCACTTAACAACTGTCTCTGAAACAAGAAAAGCTCTGTCCTCCTCTCCTCGCCATTCATTTTCAAATTGATAAGTTAAATACTGTACTCCAGCATCAACATTGCTCAGGGACAAAGTATAAACATTCCTAGTGGAGTGCACTTAATAGGAGTTTTGTTTGCCAAGTGGCTCTGTCTCCTCCCCAGCTAGGACTGCACTGCGAGAGGGCTTCATTTAAATGGAGACATAAATTAATTGCACTCAGCACAGCCTCTCATCCCAGCTCTCCTCTGCATCCGTGCCCTTGGACTCTCTGAAGGAAAGAGCAGGTGGGAGCTGCTGGGGCACAGCCTTGCTGGAAATGCTGGCAGGACACTGCTGCAGCCACTTCCCCTGCCTCCCTGTGACATGGGTTGGTTTGGTTTTTTTTTTTAACTCCATTAGAAGAGATGTGCCTGGATTTGCTTTAGTCAGATGAGTGCAGATGCAATTTGATAGAAGATATCCTTCCCAAGGCAAGGGTTAATGCAATGTTTTGTGCCCTGGCAGTGGAGAGGTGGGTGACACTGCCTCTGAGGCAGCTGGATTAGATTGATATAGGTTAGATATTTTAAGGTTTCGTTCAGGGGAAGAAAGGCTAATTTTAGACTTTTGATTGAAAGCCCGTCTTGGTAATAGCACAGCTTATTTCCTTTTCAAAATCGACAAAATTTGAGTTTCCACAATGTCTTGAAGTGGGTTCAGCTGCTGACAAGTCTGAGCAAGTTCATCTCTGGGTCCTTTCTCCACCTGAATTCCTGCTCAGGTGCAAATGATACAGAAGCTGGTGAAACTCATCTCTCTCCTCTGGTTCCTATTCACATGTGTACTTCGCTCATCCCTGGGATGCCTCCCTCATCCCCAAAGGAAGGTGAGCAGTCATGAGCTCAATAACTGTTTTGGGGGTTGTTTTGTTTTCTGTGAGATGCTGAAATTGCCACCTGGAGGATTTGGGCAAAATTATTTCCTTCCCAGGAATATGATCTGCTCATCACAAAAGCCAAGAGGAGGCTCAACGCAATGGATGGAGGCTTCAGCTCAAGTACTGGAGGGTCCTATGATCCCAGGCTGCTTGAGGACTCACTGAAGCTCTGTCCAGTGGTGGTCTCCACTCTCCCCTATGAGGAGAGGCCACCTGTGAAGGCTACAGAAGCAAATTTGTTCTCATACAATGCACAGCACTAATTTTATGGTGCAAGAGGAGAGATGTGCAGCCAGGGTCCTGCTGCTCACCAGGAAGCTGGCACTTACCTTTTGTACCACTATTGCTTTCTCTCACTTTTTCTTTTTTTCATTTTCTTCCCTTTTTAGGCTACCAGTTGGGGTTGGAATTAGATCATAGAATTGTAGAATCAGTCAGGGTTGGAAGGGACCACAAGCATCATCTAGTTTCAACCCCCCCCTGCCATGCCCAGGGACACCCTACCCTAGAGCAGGCTGCCCACAGCCTCATCCAGCCTGGCTGCAAACACCTCCAGAGATGTGGCCCCAAACACCTCCCTGGGCAACCCATTCCAGGCTCTCACCACTCTCATGATCAACAACTTCCTCTTCACATCTCCCCACCTCTACCTTTGCTCCATTCCCCCTAGTCCTCTCACTACCTGATAGCCTAAAAATCCCTCCCCAGCTTTTCTGTGAGCCCCCTTCAGATCCTGGAAGGCAACAAGAAGGTGACCTGGGAGCCTCCTCTTCTCCAAACTGCACAGCCCCAACTCTTTCAGTCTGTGCTCATAGCAGAGGTGCTGCAGCCCTCTGAGCATCCTCGTGGCCCTTCTCTGGACACACTCCAGCATGTCCACATCCCTCTTGTCCTAGGGGCTCCAGAACTGGATGCAGTACTCCAGGTGGGGTCTAACCAAGGCAGGGTAGAGAGTGGGGGAATCACCTCCCTGGCCCTGCTGACCACACTGCAGCCCAGACTCTGCTTGTCTTTCTGGGCTGCAAGTGCACACTGCTGCCTCATGTTGAGCTTCTCTTCCACCAGCACCCCCAAGTCCCTCTTCAGCCAGTCACTGCCCAGCCTGCATTTGTGCTTGGCATTGCCTCGACCCAACTGCAGGACCTTGCACTTGGCCTTGTTGAACCTCCTGAGGTTGGCTTGTGCCCAGCTCTGCAGCCTGTGCAGGTCCCTCTGGATGCCATCCCTGCCCTCCAGCCTGGCTGCTGCACCACACAGCTTCATGTCAACAGCAAACTTGCTGAGGCTGCACTCAATGCCTCTGTCCATGTCCATGCTCCTTGTGGTCCCTTCCAACCCTGACTGATTCTACGATTCTTTCTTTTCTTTTGGTTTTTGGATTTTGTGGGTTTTTTGGGGTTTTTTTTTGTTACCTTTAAGATTAAAAAAAAAACCTCCTGGAGAAGGCTTGCAAAGTTTATGGCAGAGGGATAGGAGAAGCGAATTAAAACTCCATAAATACATTTGCTGGGTAAAATTTATATATATATATATATATATCCTATATTCCTGGGGTATCTAATTAGA
>VWZI01023726.1:0-22255 GCA_013396835.1 Psilopogon haemacephalus | reverse complement strand
TTGAGGTCTCTTCTAACCTAAACCATTCTATGATTCTATGAAATGATATCATAAGCCTGGAGACTTGCAAATACTTTTAATTCCTCCTGTTTGTTCCCCATGCTCCTTGTGTTAGTGTAGAGGCATTTCAGTTGTGCCTCTATTGGTGCTGACTTATTCACTGATTTTCTTTTATCCTGTTGTTTGAGCATGCATTCTGTTCTTTGAGCATGCTTTTCCTCAGTCAGTATTTTGACTTGTCTGTGCTCAGACACATCTCTATCTACTAGCTTATCTCTACCCCTCCTGCCATTATTACAACGTGAATTATCATCTCTGCAGAACCCTGGATGCACTATTCTGTCCCCAGGATGCTTCAGGGCAGCAGGTTGAGAACCATCACTAAAACCCTTTTGCTCCCACACTGATCTGTCCCCCCATATCTTATCACATGAAGATCTCATTACTTTGTCCCCCTCCCCCTTCATAACCCATTTAAAGCCCTGTCAACTAGCCCTGCTATCTCTTCTGCAAGGACCCTCTTCCGTCTTCAAGAGAGGTGACTCCTGTTAGGTGTCAGCAACCCCGGTGTTGTAAAGGTCATATTATTATCAAAGAATCCAAATTTATGGCGGTGACACCATCCACGCAGCCACATATTAAAAGACTGCACTCGGCTACTTATTCCGGTGTCTCCACCATCAGCTGGAATAACAGAGAAGACTATTTGTGCCCCCAGGTTCTGTATCACCCGTCCCAAGGCTCTGAAGTTTTAAAAAATTTTTCTTGGACCACTAGTCATTATTTCCTCTCCTCCTACTGGAAAGATCAATAATGGATAGTAGTCTGTACAGTGGACTAGGTTAGGGATTTTCTTAACAACATCCCTGACCCGAGCCCCCAGTAGGCAGCACACCTTCCTATGAGAGGGATCAGCCTGACATATTGGTCCTTTTCCTCTCAGAAGCGAATCCCCTACAACTACAACTCTCCTTTATTTCTTTGTTTCACCGGTATTAATTTTGATTCTTGGGGAGGCTGACACACCTTGGGCAACTGAGTATGTGGATTTTCCCCCCCATTCTCCTCTGTCTGATCCTCAGTTATTAGTGCCCTGTATCTGTTATGCAAGGGGAGTTGGTAAGACCAAGAACATTGGGAGGGGGCTCTCCTGCCCTGCGAGGAGGGATCTGCCTCCACTCCCCCTCATCTCCCCCTTTACCTGTTTTAGCAGGGGAGTGAGAGGAAACGGAATCCTCTTCTACCTGTGCAGTCTTCACCTGCTGCCCCTCATTCAGGGATTGTGTACTTTGTCTCCACCGGTCAACTTCCCCTTTAAAGTCACATGGAGATCTTAGTCTGCCAACTTCCTCCTTAAGCCCAGCCACCATACTGAGCAGATCACTCACCTGCTCACACCTCACACAACTTTCATGCACACCACTCTCCATTCCAATTAGCCTCAGGCACTCACTGCAGCCAGAGGTCTGGTCCCCCACAGATTTGCATGAGGCACCAGTCTGGGTGCCTATAGTTCTCCTAGACCTGGTATTAGACCGAGTTGCAACCATGGCTTAGGCTTTGGTGTTTGTTAGTTTGGTTGGGTGGGGGGGTTTTTTTGTGTTTTTTTTGTTTTGTTGTTGTTTCTTTTCTAATAAATTCGCTCGGCGCGCGCTGCTCACAGGGCTCAAGTGAGAAGGCTAGCTGCCACTTCAAAATGGCTGTGCTGCTGCCTGCCTTGCGGTTATATTCCGCGCGGAACCACGGGAACGCCCCCAGCTACGTTACTTCTGCGCAGGCACGTGAAGGAGCCAACCCTACCGCCCCTCTTCCCCTTTTATCTCTTTGATGGCCACAGCTGCTCATGCTGCTGGAGCTGCTGTTGGTGCTGAAGCTGTTCGCGATGCCGCTGCCGCTTCAAAAATATTGAGACTGTTGCCAGTAATCTGCATTTTGTGTGATTGTTCATCTTAATGTGTTTTCATGGCAATTTGCCTCTATAATTACTTCTTGCTGAAATGTCTGTCATTAATATCATATAGATAAATATGAATATGTCATTTCCTTCTATTGACATTAAAATACAGGAATTTGTACAGAAAAGGAAAATAAATTGTACATACACCCTGAACTAATAAACATATATGGAGCAAAGTTTAATTCAGTCATAATGCAATTTTTGCAGTTTCTATGACATGGCTATAGTAAGATAAATAAGATGTTTTGCTGGATCAAAGGCTTCAGTGAACATTAACTATTACAACAACTGTGCGATGTAATTTAATTGAATGCACAGAATACAAGTGGAAATGGAGCACATTTTTGTTCTGCCTAATACATTGCTTGTTAATTTTCAAATATATGGAATAAAAATTCTATAATTCTTATCAAGACTTTGGACATTATTCACAGAACATTGAACTCATTGAGAATCTCTCCATTGTCTTCAATGTGTTTTGGATCTGTTTCCACCATAGAAGTATGTCAGTCACCTCTCATTATGCATAGATGTCAAATTCTTATACAAGATTTTGGATGGAAGGCAGGGGGAGAGATTAGTATTTGTGGGAGAAAATTAAGTAAAACTTGCTCCTATGACCAGTACTCATACAAGGATACATAAAAGCATAAGAAGCACAGCTATCAGGTACAGTCCAAGTGAAAAGTATTTTTTTATCTGAAGATTTAGATTCTGCTCTCTGCTGGAATATTTTCCAGGCTGCAGCTGAGTCTTTTGAAAGCTAATGTCAAATATACAACCAGAGAAGATTATTAGTTTAGTTCATTACTAGCTATTACTGGAAGAAACTCCTGAATATAGCTTTCAGCAGTATATTTGTTTGTTTGCTTGCTTATGCAGTCATTTTCATGACAATACTTATTATTCTTCCATGAGCTGAACTCAGCCGTGATTAGCAAATTAACTACCTAAGTAATGGAGAAGAAACAAAGCAAGCCAGAAGTCAGATTCTGCACCAGGTGGCAAATAAATTTGATCTTAGCACCAGTTGATATTAGTATCATAAACAATAGCACAAGAATTACAATTGTCTCAGTGTAAAGAACATCTGGGAAAATGTAATAAAGGGGAAAATCCAACCCGCTGTTTTGTTTTGATAATTCCTATGACTTTGTTGCGGAAGACTTCTGCCTGCCCATTCCAGTGAAGCCAACTGGTATGTGGAATGTTCTACAAGTAGATCAGCTGTAGTGAGTCTGTTGGTTTCCCATGGCAGCCTAGTAATTCTGGCAAATAACAATAAATAATTCTTGCTACCCTCTATAAGGCTTACTGACCCACTAGGGTTTAAATGTTACTTTCAAATAATTTCTATCTGCTTTGCTTCTTTAGAGTGTTGCTACTTTCTCTGTGTAGCTGATCTTGCATGTACACTCAACTCCATTTTCTCTTTTTGTACTTTCTAACAAAAAACATAATGACACACTAAATTGTGATATATTTTGAATTCTCCTTACTACTGTGCTGGTTTGAATTAATTGGAGGATTTGAATGAGAAATTAGACTATAGGCTGAGAAAGGCTGGAAGTTAAAGAATGAAGCTGTATTTATAGCTTGGCACAATTTGCAGTCATATATATATATATACACACAATATATGGAGATACATACAACTATACACAGTAATATACAAGTTAAAAGTAATACAGAGATACAAAACCCCTCCTGACCAGCAAAGCTGCCTAGGAGGGCTTTCGAACAAACTCCCCTCTTTCCTCCTTCTTTCCAACCCTTCTCCCTTGTCTCAGGATCCCACTTACATGCAGGGTGAGCTGCGAAAGGTCAGAAAGAAGAAAAATTATTAGTTTGAGTTAAGTAGGTTCAGGCAGAGATAGTAAAGCAAATGGCCGCCAGACAGAGACTGATTATCTTTGTCATTGTTTCTTGGCTTTTACATCTCTGGCTATTTTTGTTATTGTTTCTAAGCAAAAACAATGGGTAGTATAGACATCACTATTATTTCCTTTTCACAGCCAATGATCTAATTTTTCTCATTAAAATATTCCAATTAGCCTCAAACCAGCACAATCCATCCCTCTGTATTACCCAGTGTTTTGCTGAGAACTATCTGTCTAATGTATAACAATATTTGCAGTAATGTATAACAATATTTGCAGTAATGAGTAGTACGTGTTCATACTTCTTTTACTTCATTGTGAATACCTCGGATGTAGGTGATTCAAAAGCTCAGAAAACAGGAAACAATTTGTCTCTTCACGGATGAGAAGAAAACAGGGACTCCCAGGTGACATTGGGTTCATGCTCATGTACTGTAGATTCTCCTGTAGATAGAATCATAGAATCGTTTAGGTTGGAAAAGACCTCCAAGATGATTCAGTTCTGAACCCCCAGTATAGGTAGGGACACCTACCACTAGAAAAGGTTGCTCAAGGCCTCATCCAACCTGGCCTTGAACACCTCCAGGAAGGGAGCAGTCACAACAACCCTGGGTAATTTGTTCCAGGTTTTCACCACCCTCTCTATAAAGAATTTCTTCCTAACATCCCNTTGCTCAAGGCCTCATCCAACCTGGCCTTGAACACCTCCAGGAAGGGAGCAGTCACAACAACCCTGGGTAATTTGTTCCAGGTTTTCACCACCCTCTCTATAAAGAATTTCTTCCTAACATCCCATTTAAATCTCCCCTCTGCCAGTTTAAACCTATTATCCCTCATCCTGTCATTACAAGACCTTGTAAATAGTCCCTCCCCAGCTTTCCTGTAGGCCCCTTTCAGCTGTTGGAAGGCTACTATAAGGTATCCGTAAAGTCTTCTCTTCTCCAGTATTCAGGGCCTCAACTCTCATAGCCTGTCCTCATAGCAGAGGTGCTCCAGCCTTATGATCATCTCTGTGGCTCTCCTCTGGACTCTCTTCAACAGTTTCACATCCTTCTTGTGTTGGGGGCTCCAGGACTGCACACAGTACTCCAGGTGGGGTCTGACGAGAGCATAGTAAAGGAGGAGAATCACCTCCCTTGCCCTGCTGGCAATGCTTCTCTTAATGCAGCCCAGGACATGGTTGGCTGTCTGGTCTGCATGAACACACTGCAGGCTCCTGTAGAGCTTTTCATGAACCCAGACCCACAGGACCTTTTCGTCAGGGCTGCTCTTCAGACATTTGCCATCCTGTCTGTACCTGGGCTTGCGATTGTGTAGACCCAGGTGCAACCACCCAGCCAATTCCTTATCCAGCAAGTGGTCCACCCATCAAGTCCATGTTTTTCCAGTTTGCTGACCAAGATGTCATGTGGGACAAAGTCAAACGCCTTATTCAGATCCAGGTAGATGACATCATTTGCCCTTCCTTTGTTCACCACTGCTATGACTTCATCATAAAAAGCCACCAAATTTGTCAGGCATGAATTGCCCTTGGTGAAGCCAGGATGGTTTCCACCAATCACCTCTGCTTTGTTTTCCATTTGCCTTAGCAATGCCTTCAGGAAGATCTGCTCCATGATCTTGCCAGGCACAGAGGTGAAACTGACTGGTCTGTAGTTCTCAGGGTCATCCTTTTTTCCCTCCTTGAAGATGGGTGTTATGTTTGCCCTTTTCCTGTCAGCAGGAACTTCACCAGTCTGTCATGACCTTTCAAATATGATGGACAGTGATTTAAGAACTTCATCTGCCAGTTCCCTCATCACCCTTGGGTGGATCTCATCAAACCCCGTGGACTTGTGCATGTTCAGATTCCTTCAGTGCTCACGAACATGATCTTGACTTATAGTGGGCAGATCCTCCTTCCCCCAGTCCTTACATTTGCCCTCTGGAATTTGGACACTGTAGTTGTAGCACTTGCTGCTGAAGACTGAGTCAAATAAGTCATTGAGCACCTCAGCCTCCTGCATATCTTTTGTCGCCAGGTCTCCATTTCCCTTCTAGCAGAGTTCCACATTCTTCCTAGTCTACCTTTTCTCACTGATATAACTGAAAGAATTCTTGTTCACCCTAATGTCCTTAGCCAGATTCAGCTCTTGCTGTGCTTTACCTTTCCTAACCTGAACTCTGGTTGCATGAACAACATCTTTGTATTTGTCCCAGGTTACCTGTCCTTGTTTCCACTCCCTGCAGGCTTCCTTCTTGCGTCTGTGTGTCCAGGATCTCTCTATTCATCCATGCAGGCCTCCTTGCATTCTTACTTGAGTTCCTCTTTTTTGGGATGCATTGCTCCTGGGCCTGGAGGAGGTGATCCTTGAACATTGTCCAGCTTTCCTGGGCCCACCTTCCTTCCAGACTTTTTTCCCATGGCACCCTGCCTAGGAGGTCCCTGAAGACATTGAAGTCTGCTCTTCAGAAGTCCAGAGCAATGAGTTTGCTGTGCACCCTCCTTGATGCCTTGAGGATCTCAAACTCTACCATTTCATTTTTGCTGCAACCAAGGGTACCCTTCAGCTTTACTTCACTCACCAGCCCCTCCTTGTTGGTGAGGACTAGGTCCAGCATAGCACCTTTTCTTGTGGGTTCCTCTACCACCTGAAACAGGAAGTTATCATCAACACATTCCAGGAACCTCTTAGGTTGCTGGTGCTCTGCTGTGTTGTCCTTCCAACAGATGTCAGGGTGGTTGAAGTTTCCCATGAGTACCAGGGCCTGTGAGTGTGAAGCTTCTGCTATTTCTTTGTAAAAGGCCTCATCTGCTTTGCCTTCCTGATCAGGAGGTCTGTAGCAGACCCCTACTATGATATCCCCTTCCTGTGCCTTCCCTTTAAGATTTATCCATAAGCTCTCTGTTTTAGCATCGCACGTCCCCAGGTGGAGCCTGTTGTGCAAGGCAGCTGGTAAGACCGAGAAGATTGGAAAGGGGCTGTCCCGCCCCTGTTGGGGAGGACCTACCTCCACTCCCCCTTATCTCCTGTATCTGCTTTTTTACCTGTTTTATCTGGCTTTCAAGAGGAAACAGAGTATACTCTTGCAGTCCTCACCTGATGGCCCTCCCTCTGGTATGGTATAGTCTGGCTCCACTCGTCAATTTCACTTTCACAATCCCATATAGACCTCAGTCTCTCTAATTCCTCCTTAAGCCCAGCTACCATACTGAGCAGATCACTGACCTGCTCTCACCTCACACGTCTTCCATACCCACCACCCTCCATTCCATGAGTTAGGCTCAGGCATTATATGCAGCCAGGGGTATGGACACTCAGAGATTTGCATGAGGCACCAGTCTGGGTGCTCAGTTTTCCTAGCCCTAATATTTGCCCAGGGTACAACCGTGGCTAATACTTTGGTGTTTGGTTTCTTTTGTTAATTTGTTTTTTCTTGGTGTTTCTTTGAAAATAATTTTATCAGCACATGCTTCTCACTGTGATCCAGTGGAATAGCTCCTGCCTCTTCGAATGGCTCTCCACTGCTGCCTGGCTTGCCTTTGTATCTCACATGTAGCCACGGGAATGACCCCAGCTGCATCAGTCCCATCGCACAGGCCTGTGAAGGATTCAACCCTGTCGCCTCTCTTCCCCATTCAGTACAGTTAAGCGCTGGAGCTGGTCTCAGTGGTGAAGCTACTCCCGGTACTGTTGCCTCTGTGAATGGCATTCCACTGTTGCCTGGCTCGTGTTTGTATCTCACCCGTAGCCATGGAAATGTCCCCAGCTGCGTCAGTCCCTTCGCACAGGCATGTGAAGAAGCCACCCCTGCTGCCCTCCTCCCCTTTCAGTACCATTAAGTGCTAGAGCTGGTCTTGGTGCTGGAGCTGCTTCCCGTGCCACTGCCTCTTCAAATGGCGTTCCACTGTTGCCTGGCTGCTATGTGAAACTCAATTAAATGAAACTAAAGTGTAAAGTAATTAGAAACTTACTTAACAAAATGAAAGAGACCAACACAAATCCATCCTTTATTTGAGTGTTTTGAAAAATAATTATTGAATAAATTAAGTATATCAATGCAAAAATTATAACAATTTTTCTGTACACTCACAGGCTTTTTTTTTTTTTTTTTTATATTTAACTTCTGTTTTTCCTGGCCTTTTGTATTTTGGGATATAATTTTATATTAAAGCTCCATCTCTGTCTTGAAAGCTAGATGAAGTGTTAAAAAATCAAACATGCTTGAAAGCAACTCTTGAACTTATCATGTATTATCTGCTGTTCCTATTCACAGTTCAGACAAAAAAAATTTCACTCAACATTTGTATATGTATGTATTAAATCAAGCAAAGTGCTAAAACATCAGACATGCTTATTTTCCCCAAAATTTAGTGCTCTATCTCATCTTCCTACTTAGTTCTGGGAAAGAGAGGCATGACTACATTCTTTTTTAAAACTTTTGTGACTGCATAAGAGCTCTTTCAGCTTTTTTGAATTACTGTCTACTCCAGAATCAAAATTCTTCATGCTTTTCTACTGCCATCATTCAATGAATATGCCTGACATATAACAGCTAAAAAGAAATTAAGAAAAGTGAAAGAAGGATTTTACTACTATTTTTTTCAAAATTTTCAAATGAGAGCTACCTCACCAAAAAGTAAAAAAAATTAACTGCTGCAGCTAATATTGTATATGTGTAAATGTGATATTAGAAGTTTGAAGAGTATCAATTGCCATTCACACATGGATTTTGGTAAAGTAGAAAAATCAAACACTGAGGCAATATCAAGACAGATTTTTTTTCAGTGTTCTGAAAAGACTACATAGCAAGATTTCTTGTCAGAGAGAAAAAAAAACCCTCAGTATTACATAGAGCACTTTTGAGGTAGACAAGTTTGACATAAATCAAGAATCATAATTTTAAAAATAGGGAACATGATTTGTTCCATTTGTGATCACATCAATACTGATTTATCTGTATTGTAAGAGAGATGAAGCAGACATGAACTGTACTGTTCAAAATTGCTTGTCCTCAATAAGAATTATTCAGCCCTCTAAGCACTGCTGGCTGATCTTCACACAAGGAAAGTTGTGCTGATGCAAACATAGCTCTGATGATGTCTCACATACACATTTATGTAGCTTCTTTTCATTTTGCTACTGAATGATTGACTGTAGATACTTTACACAATGTCTCTTAAAACTGTTAAATTGATCAAAGCCCAGTAATGCCTTTCATCTCATTTTCAGCAACTCATTCTATTTGATGATCAAGACAACAAATCAGCTGTGACTTTTGGAACTTGTTTAAGCCACATACAAAGCCTTTCTTTATGTCCTCTATTACTATTCATTTTACTGATTTATTGACTTTTATATTTTAAGTTCCTTCAGAACTTAATAGATTATAAAAAACAGAAGCAGACTTCAATTTTTAACTTTTCCTCCTTCTTGCATTTTCAGAAAGATATTACAAAAGTTCTCAAATATCTATTTTCTTACAAATTAAGCCATCCTATTAAAATACTAAAACAAACACACATACAAACAAACACAAAAAGACAATAAGATTATTGACAAAGTCATTATACTATCAGTACACATAATATGTTTCAGATGCAGGATTAATCTCAGTTTCAATGAAAACAACTCATTATTAAAGGGGTTTTTTTTTACATTTTGTCAATGCTGCAAAAATAATGTGTGACTATCAAAGTAAAAAAAGGCTGATACTAAATAAGAAGCAAGTTCCCACTGATTCTTTTGGGACAAAACTGATCATAGGATTCAATTAAGCTTATGGTATCTTAGAGTGTTTAGTATTTATAGGAAAACACCTAATATTAATTATGAGAATGAAGGGTGGACCTATTTAAACAAACCAGCTATCACATGAATGTGAAACATACTTCCGGGTTTATCCTTTCTTGTTCACCTTTTAACAAAAGTTCAAAAGAAAGAAAATAAGGAGTGTTTATTTTGCAGAGGCACTGGAAGTCACTGGAAGAAATGTTTGATGCTCTATGAAGACAGGAGAACAATACTGTTGCCTAAATATAGGTATCTGGAGCCACTGCATGAAACATATTTTTATTTTTATTTTTATTTGTTGCCGCCATGGATTTGCAAATGAAAGCTGTTGGAAGTGTGCAAAGTGCACGATTCCTTAGCCGATCAATTGCATGCTGCGAAGAGTGAAACAATAGCACTCTGTGTGTGTCAAGAACAACACCCTTATATGTTGGCACCCTTTGGTGGAACATGCTGCAGAAGTCACCTCCTTGACTGTCCTGGAAGGCTATTAGACCTATTAGATGTCCTGACTTGCCCCACCCTTCTGCTGATGGGGGAAGCAAGGGCGGGAGGAAAACAAAGACTTCAGCCATTATGTCCCCTCCCAAAGTGATAAACACTACTTGTTAGTGTCTTGCCCAAATAAGGGTAAGCAAGCCCTGGGTTCACCTAATATGGTGAGCTTTGCAAATGCCATTCTGGTTGATGAATCTCTGTGGCCAAAGCAGCCCTTGCACTTGAGCAAGTAATATAAATTGAACCAAGCTGGAAGCAGTAGTGCTGCTCTCTGCTGCCTCTGCCTCACTGCTCTGCCTCAATGTGTGCTGCTCTGCTCTACATTCTGCTCTATGAACTACTTGGCTTGGACAACGTGGTCTGCTTGCCTCCTGCTTCAGACCAGCTTAGTCCTGATGTTTTGGGCTTGAACGACCTGGAAACTTAAGTGCCTCAAGTTTCACAGGAGAAGGCATTAAGTGCATCACAATTAATGAGAAGTGCCACTGGCATTGTGCTCTTTGCAGATCTGCAAGAAATCCTGCCTGCACCTCTGCAAACCTCTGTGCTTAGAGGAACCAGCATCAGGTCAGAGCTCATCTGCCTCCTTCCCAGCACCCTGGGAAGATCTGGAAGCCTCTCAATGGCTATCAAGACGCTGAGCACTTCCAACACTGCCACAAAGGAGCAAGGGACTATCTCTGACTTCCCCTAGGGCTCCAGGCTGCCTATTTATAACTGGGGCAAAGCCATTCTGTGGCTAAACTTTTCCAATATTTAGATTTTCCTAAATTACTAAATTGCCTGTAGGCATCCTTGTGAATATTTTCCCACAACCAAATTAGAACCTAAATTTAACTAGTTTGTACTTAGTTTGTGTGCGAGTCTTTTTGAAAATAAAATAACTACATATTTTATAATTCCTGCCTTGTTAATTGCCCACAATCAATTCATTGACACACTTATTGGGAAAATATTTTAGCTTATATATGTGATTGAGTTTTATTGGTTAAGTGAGTGATAAGAAAGAGAATATAAGCAGACACTCTGAGCAATAAAGGGGCTTGCTGGAGGTTAGGTCTGCTAGGGACTTCTGCAATCTACTTCTGTTAAGGTCTTCTGGGACTTCGTCTGTAAATGGCATTCTTTGGACTGTGTAAATCGGAATTCTACAATGCTGTAATAAAGGGTTACTGAGAATACTTCTGAGATTCTCTGCACTCTGCATTTCTAGAATTCCATTGCTGGAGTAGCATGCTTCATTTATCGCCCAAGTTGCACTTGCAACAAGAGTTTACAACAATGTACATATATATGTGTTTGTCTGTATATATATATGTGTGTGTGTGTGCGTACCTAAGAAGGAAAGAGGAAGAGCAAAAAGTTCAATGGTGACAGCCAGAGCATCTAAACTGTCTCAGATTTTAATTTTTAATCATCTTCTTCACACCTTGATTGTCAAATTTTCAGCTGCTCAGATGATGGAATGTTATAAATAACCTTACTTCAAGCATAATTTTTGTTCGTGATGTATAGGAATGCATTATATAAGCAAATAAGCAAGGTTTTGAGGCTTTTGTTTCACACAGTATTTTCACAGATACACTGCTAAACATGCAGTGGTTATATGAACATCTCAGTTGGAATAAAAATGGATATACTAATTTCAAAATATGATATATCTGATTTATAGGTCCTGTGATTCTGACAAACACAGAATTGCACAGATATACAAATCACCCATATTTTTCTGAAGGTAAGAATGTCTCCATAGTTTCTGTGTTTTCTGTGTACTTGAGGCAAATTAAAAAAAAAAAATAAGAGGAAGATTAGGAAAAAAAGTTTATGTCCCCCTTATTTCAGAAATGTATGAATTTCCCCAAAATCTAAAGTTGTTCAAAAGCTGAAGAAACTCATGTTTCCTAAAATACATTGGAGAGCAAATAAGTAAAGAAAGATGCTTACTCCTTTGTTTGTTGTTGTTTGTTTGTTTTTTACATTAGGTGAGGTGTTTACATTAAATGAGGTGGGTAGAAGAAGGTTTCGTTAGCCACAATAAATGAGACAGCCTAATTTATACATGTGCAATATATGTATATATTAACCTCTAAGTAATGTTTGTAAAAACAAACAAAACAAATTAATGACAGTCAAAGCTAATGATCACATATCTAAATAAATAGCATTGTCATACTTAAAACAGCCTATTACTACCAAATATAGTATATAGTATACAGAAAGTAATTTCATGCTTCAATTTCCACTTATTTGCATTTTAAAATAAGCAATTAATGTCCCTCCAGCTGTTTCTGGGTATGGTACTTATTTTTAGTATCAGTGTGCACAACTAAACTGAATTAATTAAATGCAGCAAAACATTATACTTGTTGAAACAGACTTCATAAAGCATAGGCAAACAGACATATTCACTGAAAGCAAGTTTGCTGGCTCAGTGTCTTCAGGGAGTCATTTGGTGAAATCTATGGAAAATTATGAGAAAATTCCCAGAAGAATATTACTCTAGAAAAATCTCCCCAACCTGCATGTAATACAGAGATTTCCTCAGTTAAAAGATTTATCTTCATATCTGATTTCAATATATAGAAAAGTGGAGAGAGAGAAATTTGCAAGGACATGCTCATTAAGATAGCTAACAGTTGGAATTATGCCATAGATAAAAGCACCAGGTTAAGTGCCTTAAGTAGTTAGTATGCTCCCCTTTTTAAGACATTCTTCCAAGTAAAAGGCAGAATGGCCATTCTAATCTGGTTTATTTATTTTCTTCCATGTTGAAGTCATTAGCTCACCCCTGGTTACTCTTACCTTTCTTTAGGGAAATTCAAATATTCTTTAACTCTGGCCTTTGCAGCCTATTTTATTTTCCTAGATATATTTCCTTTTAACAATCTTATTTTAACGGCACATGTTCTTTGAATGGCCCTCCTCTTTACACGTATAACTTTCAGTTAACACATGGAAGATCCTTTATCAGGTCATTCATTCTATTTTATGCTAGTTTCTGTATTTCCATAGCAAAATTCACATAGACACAAACTTTCTGCTTTATGGAGTAAAAAAGTTATGAAGTCTGATATCTGCTGCTTTAGGAGAGGATGTTAGGAACCTGACAAGTATAATTTTTTCATCTTAACTAAATACAGTCTATAACAGACCTACAGAGAGTAATAATATCACAATAATCGAGTGTCATTGAAGTACAATGAAAAAAGACATCTTTGTGTTCTCCATGCTTAAGAGCTTTGGACTACATCTTATATCAACAGCTATTCCATTTACAACTAATGTACAGAAGTTTTCAGTTTTAAAACCTATCGCTAATATTTTTAGTCTTAGTGATAATGTTTTAGAAGATAATGCTATTAAATTGTGCATATATGTAGTGCCAAAAATAATTTCATGTGCACGTAGAGCCACTATATCCTAATCACAGGCACATAACTGAAAATAAATTAAAAATACAAAGCTTGACAGAAAAAAATCTTGTCTCACATTATGTCAATAAAACTGATTTTCAAGTCTGAGATAATATAACTTTGTGCTGGTTTGAACTAATTGGAGAATTTGAGTGAGAAATTAGACTATAGTGTGAGAAATGGAAATACATGATGTCACTTCACTCACAGCTTTACTGAGAAAGAAAAAAAAAATGTTTTAAGAGTTGTAACCCAAATATAGATAAGTCAGAGTTCTTCAGGCATCTCTGGGCTGTGGCTCCTTCTTGCATGGTTCCTTTGTCCCTGCCTTTTGTAGCCAATTCTCAATAATTCCACAAACCTGTTTCCTACTGCTAATCCCCCTGGCCAATCTACTGCTTCATCAACAGATGGTGAAATAAAATTGGGGAAGGGGGGAAAGGTGGTAGAGGTGGTTATTTAACCTCTCTTAGGGATTTTGATCTCTGGGAGGGGTGTGGTGTTTCTGTATTACCTTTTCACTGTATACACCTGTAAATATATGTTATACATTGTAAATATCTGCTTGTATATTGTGCATAGCTGTAAATATAAAGCTTCATTTACCAACTTCTAGCTGTCTGAGTTCTAGCCTGGGTTACATCAAAGGAGGGGGGAGGCAGGTAACTGCTAAACCACCACAAACTTGGTGATTGTTTGTAAAATATTTAAGGCAGAGTGAAATTATCCTCTAGAAATTTTTATATATAAAGCCATGCAAATATTTCCAGAAAGCTAAAAATCTATTCTTGCATTGATCACAGCCATTATATTAAAGTTTCTCATTACATTTGTACACAGTACACCCATTTTATGTGGATGACCATGCACCCATTTTGACAATATCTCTCATTGCAAAACTAACTTAATGACTTTGTGGTACATTCCTTTGAATTACTACTCCTAAGTCTATGGAACTGTAGCAGCTGGGGAGCATGGACTTCAGAAGGCTTTCCCACGTAAAGATGTTTATTTGCACAACTTGTATTCTCACATACACTTTCAGTTCTATTCACATGGCAGTCTTCAGATCATGCCCTTCACTCCTCAGACACACTAATTACATTGGTTAATTAAATCAGACCTACCCCTGCATTCCTTCCTTTCACACTTCCATTTATCTTATCTACCACCTACACCTAGAGATACACATTGTTTCATCCATACTGAAACATGTCACTCCCATATATAACTCCTGCAGTGGTGATTCTTAATTATCAACAGTCCAAATGGCTTATAAAAAATATATTTTAACCTAAAATGCATAGCAATTGAATTCATAAATAACGTGACATATTCTGAAAAATGCAGCCTGATTCTTGCTTGTATATATGCAGCAATTTCTTACAACTCTTTTCCTGATTCTTTTGCTCACTTGCGTTACTTTACACCTGCCATCCATGCTACTGTGTTTCTGTCTATATTTTTATGCTACCTGTAACTATTCAGTCACCTCAGCCTGCCAATAAATGAACTTCTTTTCTTTTAAATGATTTCCTAAAATGATCACTCTGTAAAATACGTAAATGTTAATGTGGGTCAAAAAATAACACTTTCACCACAATAAATACTGTTTTGTAGACAGCTTAAGAAAGTCCTAATCAATGTATTTATTTGTCTCATCTTTATTTCCTCTTAAAATGTTGAGACCTTTGGGATACAGTCTGTTGACTTTTCTTGATGTCTTTCACTCTAATAACATTCTAATTGTTTCACTGAAATGTGTTATGGTGGACCTAAATAGGCCAAATATGCATCCCGGTATGTCCAGGCATGGTCCTCTGCTCCCCCTCCTCCTTCTGGAGTGGGGAGAGATGCAGGGAAAAGACAAAGAACCTGGAGCCTCTGAGTCTGGCTTGCCCAGACTTGTTTTGCTCCTGTGTGCATCCTGTGGTAAACAAGGTACATACACTTGACTTATGTCTGCCTTGTGCAAGGTCTATGTTTTTCCAGCAAGCCCTTGTCTTCACCTCATAGGGTTAGTTCTGGCAAAATTCCATTATGACCAGTTAATGGATGTGCTTATCTCAGTTTCCCATTGGAGCAATTAAGATGAAGGCAACTGATAAAAGTAGGCCAGAAGTTGTAAACAACTCACCATGTAGCCTTGCCTCCCTACACTTCACCTAGTCTTGCCAAATCTTGCTGCTTAGTACCCAGACTTGGTGCCTCAAGACTAGCCTTGCTACCATACCATGCTTTGATGCTTAAAGCTTGTCTACCTGAAAACTTTGCTGTGCTTCAGTTTTCCAGGGAGAATCATAAGTGCCCTTCATGCTGTAAGCAAGAGTCTTTACTGAAAGCTAACTGAAACTGGTCAGCGGTAGTGTGAGCAACCCTGACAGCCAGGTAATGACAGCTTAGACCGTGTAGAGGGGGTAAGACCAGGAGAGCCAAGTGTCCTGAGCAAGCTGCATTACTGCCACTAACAGTTACATCTATTGAAAGCTAGTAAGCTGCTCCTAGCTGGAGAGCTTGTTTACACAGATCTCACCTCAGTTTGCATGGTGAGAGACAGCAGGTTCCTGACAAGTCACAAGACATCATGTCTGCCTATACACTTGTGAACCTTCCTGCCAAGTCTGGAGCCCTGGAAGCACACTGTCTGCACGAGAACAGAAAGAGGACAATGTGAGACTCCTAGACAGTTTATGTGCCCTGGGAAAACTCTAAAATCTTTGCTGGTTACTATACCACTGACAGCAGTCCTCCAAGTGATTTGCATACTTTCTGGACTATAATGCAGCCCCAGAAAGATTCCAAAGATACTATTTTGTGAGTAAATATTCTAGAAAGCCTCTTTGTATTTAAAATTCTTTGCTTTAGTTCTGTTGCTACTCTGTACCTTCTGCTATAGGAGAAGAAAGCCTCTCGAATCCCCCTAGAGGACAAGCAGAATATTGCACCATGAGAATCTTTCCAAAAGCTTACTGTTTGTATTTTTCTATTTTTGCTAAATTGTTTGAAAATTGTTTAACACTGTTTGTGTTGTCTGCAGATATCCTTTCATATAAATATTTGCCAACACAGAACATCCAAACCTGCAAATATTCTTCATAAGTTGTAGACAATTTTATATTAATAATTAATTTAAAATATTGAAAATATTAAAATTAGTTTTCATAATCATATATTTGTCACATGCTAAATTCTTCATACTCAGTAGAAGTTATATAATAGGATATGATATGTGATATTAAGTGGCTACCAAATGACAGAAGTGGTTCTAGAAGCTGCTTTTCACATATGAGCAAACAATAGAAGTATCTCATTAATGCTGAACAAAGAATACAGTCGCTGCTGAATAGGGTGAGAGGTTTAGTGACAGTAGGTACAGATAAAGCCATGATATTCAAAGTATTTTTTGCCTCAGTGTGGTAGTTCGGGAGTTATCCGTCCCTCCCCCCCCCACTTTTGAAATTACTCAGACTAGATTCACCCAGCTGAAGTTAAGGAATGAAGCTTTACCTTTACAGCTTTGCACAATATGCAAACAGATATTTACAATATGTAACAGATATTTACAGATATATATAGTAGAAAGGTAATAGAGAAACACCACACCCCTCCCAGACATCATAGTCCTTAAGGGGTTCACAATCACCTTTCCACCTTTCCCCCACCACCCAATCTTATCCAAGTATCTGTCTTACATGCCAGGTAAACAGGAAAGATCGGCCAGGGGGGTTAGAAGCATAAATTCATTAGTTGGGTTCTACAGATCCAGCTAGAAGGCAAGGAAACGGAGAGACCAACAGCCCAGAGCTCAGACCAGAGCAGCTCTGTCTTATCTATGTTTGTGTTCTTACTTTTGTATTTGTCAGCAAACCTATGAGTGGAGGAGACATCACCAATGTTTTCCTTCCTCAGCCTATGATCTAATTTATCTTATTAAAATATTCCAATTAACCTCAAATCAGCACACTCAGTCATCAACAAGGTCATTCAGACTTTTATCACAATTGAAAGGTCTTAGGACAATGATCAGGAAAGGGCTGTCATGAAGTCAGGTATTATTGGAGCAGTTTAGATTCATGCAAAGCAGAAGGACTCACAGGGCTGCTGAGAGAGCTGGCATTAACTGTATGGCTTAATCTTAAAGGCTCCATCAAAGAAAGGTGTCTGGTTCAGCTTTAATTCATGTCCTATAGTTCTTGTAAGCTTAACATTTTCTTGGATATGATAGTGAAAACAACATTAATTTAGCATTTCATCAGGTTACAGGAAGACTTCTATAGAGTCTTATGTTTTGATGAAATACTAAGAGTATCTTACAAATTCCAGGCAATATAGAATACTGTAATTTTAGTGCACTGTATCGTGTAGGCTTTTTTGTTTGTTTCTATAAGGTACGTGGCTTTTTATTAAATGTTATATCATGTAATCTGAAGAAACTTCAACATGTTAAGTAACTCTTGGAAAATTTCCATTTAATGGAGCTGAAGTATCATTCACCTTTAACTAAATAAAATAATTTATCATATTTTCTACTCCATTTTTGGGAACTGAAATATTTTAATACAAATGTCTCTGTTGTTATGATATCTAACAACAAGGACAAGGGAGCAACATCCAAGCATTAAGGGATAGCTCACATCACCCAGAACATATTTGAATTTCTGTAATGCTTGGGATTTTTATTGTCTCTCTTTTCTTTTAGTTTAATTCTGACACATCCACATTTATATGACTTCCTTTCACAGAACAAATGTCATCTGTCAAGAGAGCCTATGCTGTTATCAACAATGAAGGTTAACTAGCATCAGTAGAAGAAATCCTAACTCTTCAGACTTTGATAGCAAGTTTTGCTGGTGACTTCAAGGAAAACTGAAATGTACCTTATGTTCGTAAGAGGAAGCTGTTCAAATTTGAATGTGGAATTATATAACTTTCTAAGGGAGGCTATAAATCTGTAAATAAATATTTCCACAGCTTCAAGATTAACAATATCCTTCTGTATAACATAGAACAGAAAGAGATATGAAATGGAGATTATGCAGGTTTTCTAGGCTGCAGTATGTCTTAACAATCCATGGTTTGTGTGCTTATGCTTAGGAAAACAATTCAGCTTCAAAGGCTTTTCAACTGTGTTCCACATTATATTTTTTGGAGTGTCCTTTAATGAATGTAGATTTACCAGAGAATTACATTAAAAATGTCATAAGTCACATCCTGATTTTTCCAACTGAGAGTTCATAAATTCCAGTGCAACACAGTTGACACCTTTCATCTATTCATTGTCATATACAGACTACAGTTGATCAGTTATTGTCTTGAAAAAAACCCACAAGAATTAATATCCAGGGAGTTTATAAGTCTTTTAAAACTTGAAGAAAAACGTATTTGAGATAGTTGTTCAGCTTCTGTGGACTGTCACTCTTACACTGAGCACCTCTGAGAAGAGTTTAACTTTTTTTTCCTTCTTTACTGCTACTCATTAGGTAGCTAAATACAAGTGAGTGCCTCTTCTGTGGGCAGTGGATAGGAATGAAATCTCTTCTTCAGAATGAATAAACCCAAGGTTCTAAATCTTTCCATCTAAGCCGTTAATCAGCTTTATGGTCATTTACTAATTTTTTTTATTTTACCAATTAATTTGCTTTTTTTTGCTTGTTTGTTTGTTTTGTGTTTGTTTGCTTTTTAATCTGAGTACTCCACAGTGTATCAATACCAGACACTACTGCAGATCCAAACCAGAAATAGAAATAGGAGCAAATTGTGAGCAAAGAATAAAAAGCTGTGTCAGAATATAGAAACAGAAATGTGACAAAGGCATTGTGTTATGAGATAAGGCAGATGATTGAAAGTTCTGAACTGAAAATTTTGGGAGTGAGATACAAGTGTTTACAAATTACTAAGAGTATGAAATGAATGAGTGACTAAAAGAAGATTTTGAAAAGCTGTACAATCACAGTAGCTGAAATAAGCCTAGAAAACTTTCTTTTGGGAGAGATACCCCTCTAGTAAATGAGGAAAAACAAATCTCAGTATTCTTTTAAAAAATATAAAAATATGAGTACAAAACTTGATAAATATGAATCCTGTAAGAGGAAATAATGGTGACTTAAAAATAAGAGGTTTCTACAATTAGGCCAGAAAATACAAAAAATAAAAGAAATTTAACCTACATAAGATACTTAACATCAATTTCAGAAATGAGCAATCAGAAGTAAATGAGAAAAACAATCTACAAGAAAAGAGATAATAAAAAAATGAACAACTTTAAATATTAACTTTTTTTTTTTTTCTGGAATTTACAAAGTTGCTAGAGAGATGAGTGAAGAAGCATCTGTTAGTGATTTTTTCAGAGGAGTGAAATGTAATAAAGATCACATTCTTTTGATAACGTGGATCCTGAAAAATATTGCCTAATAGACAACCCACTACAGTAACTCCACAGGATTCAAACAGCCTTTAGATTACATTTGTAATAATAATGAAAAAAACCAGAATGTTAAACAACTTAAGAATGAGTGGCATTTCCAAGCAGATAAGCTTGTTGACACAAAATATCTTTAGAAAATTATAGAAGATGAGAAACTGGCTGAATGATTACAGGCCAACAGAGATGTTATCAGATGTGTTCATTTTAGTGATTAAAGTAGAAAAAGCTTTTGTACTGGAAGCCAAACCGGAGATATTAATAGTATGTGAAAAGTGAGTGAGAAATCGAAGGTTGAGATACACACATGATGTTGACTTCATAGTCCTGTTCGACGGCTCTTTACAGAACAATGACAAGGCAGACTCATTAATGCCTTTTAGAGATTACTTGAAATCAAGATAAAATACTGAATTTTAAAAGTACTGAACTGATCCTAAAAGTTAGATATTTTCTAAAGTACTCAGGAGGAAGAGGTCCTTTCAGTTACTAAAAGCAATGGAAATTAGCTAGGTTTATACTGTAGCATTCAGGAATACTTCAGCTTTCAAGGTCACAATTTAGGAATGAGTAGTGCCCCCGATCCATAGTGGGGATATCTTCAGATGTACACAAGTCCTAATATTTACAAGTTAGAGTGTGTCCCTTTACACCTGCATTAGGTTTTCTGGACATGTGGGAAACAGAGATTTAAAAGTTCCAGGGTTTTTTTTTTTTTTCTTCCCTTCCCTGTTTTTCTCTTGGTATCTTACTTACGTCCTTCCCTTCCCTTCCTTGCTGTTCTCATACAGAACTGTCAGTAGTGCACCAGCCCACATTTCCAAGGATCTTCAGAGGTGGTAGAGGTGAAGAGAGTAAAGGAAAATCTATAAAGTACAGGCTCACTTCTCCAATACTTACTACAAGAATTTACTCCAGTTTATAGCCATGTAATCTGAGGCTTCAATGAGGAGAGAAAGGTGAGGTTGCAATTACCTGCTACATCTTCTCTGTCTTTCCTTTTTTGCTAACTGTATTCATATAATCATAGAATCATAGACTAAACCAGGTTGGAAGAGACATTCAAGATCATAGAGTCCAACCTATCACCCAGCCCTATCCAATCAACCAGACCATTGGACTAAGTGCCCCATCCAGTCTTTTCTGAAAACCTCCAGGGATGGTGAAACCACCACCTCCCTGGGCAGCCCATTCCAATGGCAAAAAATTCAGTTTAGACTAGGGATATAATGACAAATAAAATATGATTGAACCTTTTGTATTCATCAGACATTATACAATTATTTTTCTAACTAAAATTTTCCTGGATTCCTAACTTTATGGCCAAATGTACTGAAAATTATTTATGCACCACTGAACAACAACTACTTTTCAACTGAACAGTTTTTATAAAAGTAACTCAACACAGGTTTTACAATTTATTTATTTATTTTAGGGAGGTGATTCTCCCCATTTACTCTGCTCTTGTCAGACCCCACCTGGAGTACCGTGTGCAGTTCTGGAGCCCCCAGCACAGGAAGGACATGGAACTGCTGGAGAGAGTCCAGAGGAGGGCCACAAAGATGATCAGAGGGCTGGAGCACCTCTGCTATGAGGACAGGCTGAGGGAGTTGGGGCTTTTCAGCCTGGAGAAGAGAAGGCTTCGGGGAGACCTTATAGTAGCCTACCAGTATCTGAAGGGGGCCTACAGGAGGGACTGTTCACAAGGTCTTGTAATGACAGGACGACGGGGAATGGGTTCAAATTGGCAGAGCGGAGAGGGTGGCGAGGCACTGGATCCGGTTGCCCAGGGAGTTTGTGGCTGCTCCCTCCCTGGATGTGTTCAAGGCCAGGCTGGATGAGGTCTTGAGTGACCTGATCTAGTGGGAGGGGTCCCTGCCTATGGTGAGGGGGTTGGAACTGGATGATCTTTGAGGTCTCTTCTAACCTAAACCATTCTATGATTCTATGATTCTATGATTTTTACAAAAACATCACTACTTCTTTTATTTGGTTTACGAATGACACATTAGCTTCCTGACAATATTCAAGGTTTCAAACTTGAATTACATTTCATATTGCAGCTTTTGTTATTAACAGAGCTATTTTGGAACATCAATTTTGTTCTGTATTTCCTGCTAAATTTGCTCACTTCCTTCTTTTTAGCATAGTCCAGCCTGAGTGACAAACTGTTTAGGAGAAGGAAAAAAAAAAACCAAAATATTCTGCAATTCAGCTTAATGAAATAGAACATTTCAAGAAAAAAAAAATTCAAAAAGTTTTGACTTTATGTAGTGGGTTTGCAGTGACCTGCCCCCCCCCACCTTTTAGAA